>JABCQV010000008.1:0-179101 GCA_013186375.1 Fusarium aywerte
CGACCATACCTACCAGAAAATACGGGATCCCGTCCGCTCTCCCATAGTCAAGCTGGTAAGGGGCGGATTAGTAGTTGGGTCGGTGACGACCAGCGAATCCCCGCTGTTGTATGTTTTTTTGTTTCTCTGTTAACCGAGCCAATCATTGCTTTTATTTGTTTTACTTTTGATTCGCATTATACATACTTTATTATCTTTTACTTGGAAAGAACCTGTTCTTCTACTGTCGCAACCTTTATCGTTGCCTGATGGTCTGGCAATTGTCTGATCGTTGAGACCGTTCCGCTCTGAGCACACTCGAAGTAATCTCAAAGGGCATCCTTATAAGCGACACACAATAGCATGGAAATTCAGCTCATTGTACGAAACGCACAAACTGAGCAAGTTTATCTGTGATTGCATAGCGAGGGTATATGGTAAGATCAAAACTATAGTTACAAACAACCATCAAACACTGGTCCTCCTTCGTATGCGCTCTTCCATTCCGCCAATAGCCTCTCTAGTTGAGTCCCTTGGCAATGTTTGCATATTGAGAGTTCGGGTACGAGAGACAGTTGTTGCTGGTGTCCAAGGTACCAAGGTTCTTAGAGCTTGTGCCCATAAGCGAATCAGCACCCGTCTTGTCAGCGGAAGCTTCCCAGAACATGCTTCCACCAAGAGATTTGTTCTTCACATAGAGGACCTTGTTCTCAACCATGCCGGGGGTGTCAAATGAGATGAGCTCTTTGGTGTTTGGGTCGTAGCTGTAAGAAGCTTGGGCGTCGCGGTCGTAAACAAGATTGGCTCCAGGCTTAGGCAAGACCTTGTAATCCCAGATGCCGTTCTCCCAACTGCCGGAACCGACGCCGGAGTAAGGCTGCCCAAGACCTTCAGTGTTCTCGAAGGCGCGACCGTAGATGGGCATGCCAAGAACCATCTTCCTAGAGGGTACACCACCGCTGACATATGCGTTGACAGCTTGGTCAGTGTTGAAAGGTGTCGCGTTGGGGTTCTTGGTGTTCGCGTATTTGTTAGCTTGATGGCCAGAGAATGTGCTCCAAGAACCGGCGTAGTCATATGCCATGAGGTTAATATGATCAAGAACAGAACCAAGCTCTTTCATCTTGAGCTTTCCATAGTTCTCGGGGCCAGCAGGTGCAGCGATGGATAGTTCAAAGTGGTATCCAGATGCATATTGATTCGAGTAAGCGTCGAGCTCATTGCGTACAGCCTGAAGAAGGAGAACCATGTTGTTCGCGTCGGTGTCGTTGGCGGGGTATTCCCAATCGACGTCGATGCCGTCAAAGCCCCAGTCCTTCATCAGTGCAACAGCGCTCTGAGCGAAGGTGGCTCGTGTAGCAGCGGTATTGGCAGCTGCTGGGAAGTTGGTTGACCATGTCCAGCCGCCGATGGAGAGCATGACCTTAAGCTTGCGGTTCGCCTTCTTAAGGAGGAACAGTTGTTTGACACATCCATAAGCGTTGTTACCGGGCTCTTCCCAGGCTAGAGGGCAATGATTAGTACTGAAAGGAGTGGGGTAGTAGAAGGAATAAATTTACAGTCACCAGTGTAGTGCTTCTGAAGGTCGGCATACGCGTCTCCAGTGTAGCTGAAAAGCATGAGCAAAGAGGATAATGAATGTAATGTTTGGCGGTGAATACTTACACTGTTCCATCAGCTCTCACATTCATGAAAGCATAAATTACGTGAGTTAGCTGAGAGGCGGGCAGGTTCATGGGTTGATAGTTTCGGCCGTAGATACCCCTAGATACCGTCAGCGCGTGTAGAAGATGGGCACGAAGGCAACGTACCAGTTGACGAAGTACACGGCGTTAACATAGCTAGTCGCTTGCTCAGAAACCTCATCGTCGCTATTGACTTCTGGAACAACAAGGTCAGGAACCTTGGAAGGGATGTCTTCACGGGCGACCATTGTGATAATGTTGATTAGCAAAGATGATAGAGTATTGTTGATAAAAGTAGCTGGGTTTGCAAAGTTGGTAGTGATTGTTGTGGCTTTTCGACATCAAGGCGAATTTCTGCATCATTTTATATACCGAGAATCAGTCAAAGATGGAATCGCGATGCATTAATCGTGACGATATGAATCTATCACACTGTCGAGTCATCAGTTGTTCTCAGCAGGGTTTGTAAAGACAATGCGAGTTGCGACGACCCGAAAGATGGACATAGAAACGGTCAGTATTAACGCTCAAGTGACTTCACTGGAATGCGATAAGAGCTGGTAAACATCGGTTCCAAGGGTCGATTGGAAAAGAGAAAAGTTCAGGTGAGACACTGCCTATTGGCAACGTTGCAAAATTGTTTCATTTTTCCACGTCGATCACAAGCAATACCACGACTATAGGTTGGCAGTAACCGGACCGGAAAAAAGGCTAGCCCTATACGATATCGATATGTCAGAGAAAATACCCGGTGATACTGCCGCTTGATTACCGATTGTCGCATCGACTTTTGCTCCTGAGACACCAAAACAGGTATCCGGAAACAGGAAATAAGACAAAATTGCTTGAAAGGAATCGCCCAGATAAGGTGCATCACTTGATAGATAGCCGACGGCAATAATGCGGCCCGAAACCAGGCTTTGATATCGGGATCCTTTACATGACAGTTGCGGCGTAAGGTGGTATTTGGAGGGGCGTGATGGCGGCACCCGATTATTTTAATGGGCAAACAGCGAATGACTCCCTTCAAGAGATTTAGATACCTGACATCATTGCTTATTCCTCAGTCTTCATATCATTTCATCAAAACTCCCTAGTGAATCCTACGGATTTCCACGTAGATATTCTCGTTCTACAATGAAAAGCCTTCCTCTCGTAACGTAGTATAACTGCCGACAGCCAAGAAGTTGTCACAATTAAGAGCAGGAACGGAACCTTGAACATAAAGCTCTTGTGATCATTTGTCACTCTTGGAGGTTCGATGCTACATCAGGGTGTTCGCAGTCACTGCGGCGACTTAATTAGGAAGGTGGCTAACCAAACAGCATCCAATTAAGACATTTGCTCAGGTGGTACATGTCTCACTTGAGGATCGAGAGCCTAACTCATATAAGCGCCGGAATCATAAAGCAGCGATCGCCAGTCATTTCACTTTGTACAGGGGCCGTCTTGGCCATGCGGAACAGGGTCATTGATGTGCCAGCTCATCACAACAGACACAACTGCAAAGAATCAATGGTGGAGGATTGAAAAGGTGCTGTATCTGTTTTATAGAATTCTAGACCAGGGGTGAAGATTGATTACTTGACTTATCTAGTGGAAGACATAAAACTTTAGACCTGGGAGCGGCCAGCCGTGATATTTCTTCGTACTAAATGCAAACAAAATAAGGACATCTTATGGGAAGAAAGTTAGTAGTGTAGGACATGCACTATGAAAATATCCATCAATTAAAACATGTGGCAAAAAAAAAAGGAATTAATTAGTATGTCAAGATAAGCCACGTTCCAGTAGTACGCGGAGCACCTCTTACAATTTGGCACTATCCTTCACTGCAGCTACAGCAAAAGGGTTTGCAGTAAATGTTCCATCAGGATCAGCTCTTGCTCTTATCTTGCCCAGCCTCTTATACTTCTCCGCGTCCTCATAGTAAGTCTGCCAGACCTCGGGCTTGCTCAAGTCCCAATCACCCCAGGATCCCCAAAGTACACGTCTGTCTTGCTTACCGAAAGGACTGTTTGGTCCAATCATGATAGAATCATTCTTGATCTGCCAGTTGGTGGCATACTGCTTGTAATGCTCACCAGGGTCGTGGAAACAGTCAAGTGTCTGTACGACGGACGAGTCTCTCCAGCTGTAGGAGGTACCGTTGTCCTTGTTGAGATAAAAGCGGGAGTTTTGGCCTCCGAAACATTGAATCTGGACTGAGAGCTTGCAATGATCGTAAACTTCTCCTTCCTTATCCGACTTGTCGTCGCCAAGCTTCTGTTGAGGGTTGAAGATGAGATCTAGGCGCTTGACAACAGCATCAACCCAACCGTCTTTCTGGAGAGTTTGCGACTTGGTTGCGTAGGTACGCTTAACATAGGGAAGGTCGAATTCTCTTGCCTTAGGGAAGATCCACCTTCCTGTCATACTGGCCATGCTCTCATCAAATTCCTCGACACGAAGAGTGTGATTGGTCCAGTCATGCTGAAGGTCACGGAACTGCTGGAACCACTTATCCACGCTAGTATCGTACTTATCGCTCTTGCTGGTAGGGCACCACTGGGCGTAGAGGACGATGATGGCTGGGAAGCTGCCGTTCAGCAGGTCAAGCACATCCTTGGCCAGAGCGTTCTTGATCTTGTTCTGGATTTTCTGCCAGACAGTATCATCTTGCATTGAAGGGAACAGCAAGGTGACAGGAAAGTCTGTGCTGAGAACGCTGCAGCATAGATCAAAGCCCCGAGGTGCGTTTCCGTCGTCGGCCATCTTGGCAATGAATCCCAGAAGGCGGGACAGGACTTTGGGTTCATAGAGCCACAGACCTTTCAAGCCATGAGGACCTTTGAAGTTGTTAGGACCAGCGACAGTGCCCATATAGCTTGCACCGCGGTATGCCTCGATAGTGTAGTGGGTGATGACGCCGAAGTTGCCAGGGCTGCCACCGAGAATAGCGTAGAAAAGCTCGGGGTCGCTTTTCTTGGTAACCTCTTGAATAGAAGCATCATGGTTAACCATGCGGATGCTAACGATGTGGTCGCCGAAGAGGCCAAAGCTGCGACCGAGCTGACCGTACCCTCCAGTCTGACCATGACCACCTGTACAAACATAGGCGCATTGTCCATGTGGGATGAACAGCTCATTATGTCGAAGATAAGCATTGAAGTCTTGCAGCCTGTTGCTTACGCCGATGTAAACCAGAGCTCTATCTTCAGGAACGCCATCGGCGTCAATGACCATCATGTCTTTGTAAGTATTGGTGAGGTCAATCTGGATATTGTTGCCACCAGTCGACGAGGCGCCACTGTACTGATGGCCCCCGCTCCTGACAGCAACGGCGACTTTGTTTGCCTTTGCCCATTGCACAGCTTTGATGACGTCTGCGTCTTCCTTTGGTTGGACAATGAGGGCTGGGTTCATGTCGTGGTCTATCTGGTAGGATGAGCTGGCATATTGTTCATTGAAGTACTCGTAATCGTGCTTTCCGATAGATGGGCCGTCACGGGAGTATTGCATCCCTGTGAAGTCTTTGATCTTGAACATGATGATGGAGATAACTATGCTGGTGAAGTAAAAGGTGAAGTGAGCTGGGGTGGTGCATGAAAGTTTCGTGAATGCTTTGCCTGGTTCTTATACCTTCAGTTCTCGCTTCGGTGGGAAGCCGAAGTCAGCGGTGATCTGGCCCGCAGAGCGCCTGGTTCACCCGCCTCAAGGTGATAGTTGCACGGGAAAATATGTGATTGCGCCTCTCCTGACCGAATGAAACGACATTTCTATCACATTGAGACACTCGTCGTGGCTGCGCTGGATGTCAGGAATTAACGAAGTGACGAGCCAATCATTGCATAAAGGTGGACTTCATAAGCCAATCCTTCCATCTGGAAAGCAATAGAACGACCCAATAAAGGTAGATGAGCCGCGAATCTGACCGTAATGCTGAGTCCAACTGAACTTTTACATACACGTAAGCCTTGCCGTAGTTCGTATGGAGTGAGACTTTTACTGAAGGGCATAGCGCCGCTACAACCAGTCCCCGCTATTCTATAAGACGGAATCTATTCAGCCAGCCACTATTCCATAAGTCGGAGCTTGTTTCGCTTAATCCAAACCATACTTCCGCCTGATTGCAGATCAGGTCTGGTAGTTGCACCGCATTTCAACGATTCCAGACTGTTTGCAGAGAATATCCCATAAGGTGACAAGCCATCGCCATCAGGTATGGAGGCTATGGAGGCGCGAACCACGTTAGAACTGCGCTCAAGGCTGAAAAATGGTACCCATTGGAGCCAAGGCTTTGACAGCGGGGTGGGGTTATTTGAACAATGGATGATGTGAGACAAACCAACAGACATCAGATCATCTCTGTATGGTCCATGACATTGTACTGGAGCCGGGCGGTTTCACGAACCTGGGCTTTGGGGGGCAAAGAAAAAGCGGCAATTTAGTTCTCGTATGCAAGCAATACGAACCTGGCGATGAAAAAGCTCTAAGGAACGGTGCGGCTGAACGGCAAAAGCGTGCCGCTTACACAATTCCATACAAGGGAGAGAAAACAAAACCCAGGTTTCAGGCTGACGGCATTTCAACTATCGGATCCCTAAGACCCCATGGTCCCCAAAGAAGTAAGCTTCCAGTAGTTTCAGCCGTCAAGAGTTCAGCTTCAACCGAACGAGATCTGACTTGCATTTGTTGGGGCTTAGGGCTGCCGCTACCACGGTCTAGACCAAGCCTTCAGAAGAACGTTACTAGATATGAAGTGCCACATTCCTATTGTAGAAGCCACTTTTTGACTCTTTGTTGTGGTAGTGAGAATACGCTACTGGGTTCGATCTTTCTGATACCCGGTTGCGAGCTCATAACTAACGAGCTTGGAGGGTTAGGTTCGGTCCGGATTGTTTGCCTAGGTGTTGGAATGGAATATCAGCAGTAACCAACGAGGAATAGTAGGATGCATGTGATATGGACTTTGTGTCTAAAATGCGTTCTGTTCAAATGCTGACGGCCATTTTGTGCTACTATGGCTGTCGTATCGCTTACCAGTCAGCACGAAAACGTGTAATGGCTGATGAGTTTACCGCCGTTCATAGACGGAGGTAAGCCACGCTATGCATTCACGAACACATTATATATAATCAGCGGCATCGAGAATAACCCGAATCAAAACTGCAAAGTCAATCAAGATTTATTTCTGACAGCTATCACGGTATCATCCTTTCACCATGATGCTCCCAACTGCCCCCGTTGTTCCCATGGATCTGGGCGATGATTTCAAGTTCGGCCCTACTGTACTTGACCCCGTTCAACCAGAGGACGTCGAGGGTCTCGTCCAGGTCAATGGTTTCCCAAGTGTCGAAACCACTGGCGGCGACGTCGCTCTATCACAACTAGGGGTTCTATCAAAGTTCCATGGGACATACAGCGGCTTCGGCTTCAACACCATCTTCAGACCCAATGGCACCAAAACTCCAACGCCTCTACCTATCCCCCCGCCATCTGAAGACCCCAACGACAATATCCTGCAACTCAACCTTACTAGCGAGGCTATGGCGTTCAGTAAGGGGCTTACTGACGTACCCAACCGTGGGTTGGATACGCAAGCTGATCTGATGCTGAACGGTGTGCCGTATACTCAGACAATCAGCGATATCACAGAGATTGTGGCACCTCCAAAGAAGCAGCCCGTCATCCATTTTGAGCCTGGCCTTTGGATGCATGTTCCTGCTAGTCAGGAGATGCCCGTCCTCCCTGCTTCTCTTTCACGAATGGCGGCCATTCCTCATGGAACATCTATCAATGTCCAATCTTTTCAACCCACTATCACTACCAAAGGTGCACCAACTATTCCATCAGTCAACATTACGCCTCTCGTCGTTGGCAGTACCCAAACCGTGGGTTTCAGGAGCCAAATTGCTACCAATAACAACACCCATCGTCTTCCTCAAGACCTGACCACTTTCATAAAAGCCGGTACTATCACGCAGGATATGCTGAGTGATCCCAACACTGTCCTCCGCAACGCCAACAATGGCAAGACAATCGTCGAAAACACCACCTTTGCGGTGTCTTCAATTCCCCAAAACCCCGATCTGGGCGGCGGAACCAGTAACATTGGTTTCCTTGTCGGTGCTGACGGTGGCGCAAACACCGCTTCTGTCCAAGCTAGAAGCGGTAATGCAAATGCCGTCAAGGTTACGGTCCAGTATTGGCTATCCAAGATCCGAACCAAGATTGATCTTCCTGTCGTCGATGTCAAGAATGAAAAGAAGCAGACTGTTTCACCCGCTTCTCGCGGCCCTAGGGATGCAGTCCCTAAGTTTGTGGTCGACATGAATATCACGGCTGCCAAGACTGTTAATATTGAGTACACCCAGATTCAATATTCGCAGACTGTGTTTTTGGACTTCAACGGTCTTAGCTGGCCGCATGTCACCGTCGGCACTCTGGCTCCAACATCTGGCCATCGGCTGTCGCAGGTTATAGTTGCCAACTAGATGTTACTCTTTTTCGCACGACGCTGTTGGTAACTCTTGATGTTAGCCTTCGCAACTGCGTCGATCGTGGAGGATGATGTATGTACTGTAGCTATAGCAATTAAGCTTTTAACCTCAAGTTCCTTGATTGCTAGTAAAATCTTGCACATCCAACATACCAGCAACCCTTCGCATTATCATTCCTGTTGGATAGACTGAACAACGAGGAAGGACTCACGTAGCTTATCTGATACATTAAAGCGTATGCAGTATTACATTAACCCCCTTGCCTTGACTTGTTTTATTCCAGGATATTGTTAATATAGTTCAATTCTGTTCACTGAATTATGTAAATTTTGCTGAACCTTGTTACTAGAGCAAACAGGAATGTCTTAGTCAACCGGCTTTCATGCAAGAATTAGAACCGGCAGAGCATCATAAATAGAATTACGATCGACTTTCCGTCTACCATGCAATCAATTGTCGCCTTGTCATTTCCGACGTCGTATTTATAGTAGTAGGTGGACAATGTTACGTATATAGAGTGTAGATAAAACAAATTTTCCCAATCAATGGGGCGCTGGCGCAACGGTAGCGCGTCAGATTCCAGCAACGTTTCGAGGTCCGCCTTGAAAACTCCGCCGGTGATTCCTGAAGGTTATCCGTTCGAATCGGGTGTGCCTCATATTTTTGAGTGTTTTGTCTCCAGTCAGACGTAATCATCAAGCCTTTTTGCAGTTAACATGCATGCGTGATGTTCTTTGCCTTTTTTCATTTACATTTCACACTTTATTCGTTCACTGTACATCGTCCTTGGCTTTGGAATCCCTAATTACCTCCTCTCTTCCTTGACTGTGACCCGACCTCTAGACCTACTTCTTCTTTTTGGGCTTTGTCTTGTCCACAATATCCACCCACTTCATATCAATACCCCTCTTTCCTAGGATATCTTTCATGAGAATCTTTTGCTGGTCACCCTGGACAACAACCTCCATCAACCCAGGCTTCGCACCAGCAACTTGGCCCACGCTCGCCGACCCCGCACACTTCTTCTGCAACTCAGGTGCCAGGACCTTGGGGTCGATGAAAAAGGGTTCGAGATTAGAAATCTTGGTGACGACCTTGGTACCAGTTCGCTTCTCCATGGTGATAAGGATGCGAGGCGGTGATCCAGCCTTAGGCTTCTGATCCGCTGACGGTCGACCTTGTGAGATGATGTGGAATGGCTGGCATAGGTGAGTGTCCTCGAGCACTCGCTTTTGTAGGGCGCTACGGGTGATGCGTCCTGCTGCAAGCCAGCTGCGATCGTCGTCGGTAGGTCTGTTACCCAGGATCTCGTTGGCGAGGAAAGGGTCCAGCTTGACGCTCGAGCTTCCTTGTCCACCCAGTTCGGGGTGTTGGTCGATGTATGACTTCAGGGCTGCTGAAATTTCGTGGGCGCTGTAGAAGTTGGTCTTGGAGGGAAGGAGAGTCGGCACGAGCTTGGAAGATGGGCGGTAGACCATTTGGACATTGATCTTTTGTCCTGCAGATCCGCCGTCCCTTGATGACTGACCTGTATCCTCAGTGGAAGGACCAGCTTCGGCGCTTGGAGCTTTGGGTGTCGGAAGTCGATAGGGTCTGAACCCATTGACCTGGGCATCTTCAAAATCGATATCGAGAATGACTGTCTCGCCTCCGTTTCGGTCTTTGGAAAGAACAAGCTTCTGCTTGTTTAGTTCCTTGATAAACTTTTTCGCATTCTTCCAAGACGTCTTCTTGATATTGTAGTGTCGACTTTGAGATCGGAGGTTGGGTTGAATCATGTTTGCTATGAGGAAGGATGGTTGTAAGGGGAAGTTAAAGCCATAGTGAGGTGGGCTCCCAGACTGTTTCGCTTTGTGAACTGCGTAGAGGAAGGCTTGGTGGAAGGCGTTGTCGACCTCTTGTGTAGTTGGTTCTTGGTCCTCATCTACATCGTCTGGCGCTTGTGACTCATCTGGTTGAGTGCTCGATGACGGCCCCACTGCTTCGTTCTCATCTTCCAGAGATACCTTACCAAGTTCTGATGCCAGCCCTGCACCCAGACCGTTCCATCCTTCCAGGGTTAAAGGTGGTTCAATACCTCCACTACCCAGTGACTTCCAGTTCCAGCATTCATCACCAGCCCAATGAAGAGCCTTGACCGCAGCGCCTTTCTGTCCTCGTAAATCATTTGGGAGGCTATGGACGTCGATTTGACAAGTTCCGACCCAGACAGGGACTGTGTCATTCTGAAGACCTGCGACAGCCACAACAGCGCCTGTGCTCGCTCGCTTATCCCAGGCGGAGCCTCTAGCTTTTACCAGTCCAGGAACCATCAAATCAGCACCTTGCTTCAATTTCTCGTCAACGACGAAATCGGGGGTATGGAGAAGCGGGATGAGATTAGGGTTACGCCACAGGGTGTAGACAGTCGGTATCAAGCGGGGGTTCTTGCCAGTTTGAAACCAAAGAATGCGTTCATCTTGGTCTGGATGGGCACCTATATAAACAGTTCCCTGCTCTGTCGGTGTGATGAAGCGCGCAGACGAAGTAGATTCTGGCAGAAGTGAGTTGCGCAATGTTGACTGTGAGCTTGATGATGACGATACATCGTCGAATTGCTCTGGGAGAGGGACTTGGTAGTCTCGAATAATCTGGTCAGCGAGTTTTCGTCGATCGGATGAGCGCAAAGGCGCAAGGTTTCTGATATCTGGCTTTCGCTTGAACATGATGAAAGGCTGGGGGTGAGCTTCTGGGCTTGAGGCTTGGAAAGTACCTTAGGTATGGAGGGGATTTATTTTTTGGTGGAGGGGCAGCAGTTGGTTAGTGCTGAGTCATCATTGCGTCATGGTAATTACAGTCACAATCACCCCGCGCCAGGCAGACAGAATGACAATTCGTTTAAAGCAAACAATTCATGCCGGTGAGTCATTCAGAGTCATTTTGTAACACAGGTATTGCTCAAGGATAAGCCAGTGCATAGCCATCAACAATATAATATGACCAACTAAACATGTGCTTAGAACCATATCTCGCCCGTAAGCACATAGGAGTATTTGTCAACACTGGCGAACTATCGCAGGGCTTTACGTGCAAAACTAAGTAGCTAGAGTATATCCTCAGTCTCGCCCAACCTATTATGCGAACGCAATTATGCCACACTGAAAGCTTGATACAGTCAGGGTATCCGCTAAATGGACGCCCAACCATTGTATCTTTGGCGTTTTTTTGACTGGTAAACAGGTGTATAGCGGTGCGCCAGTTGTGAACTCAGTATCTCAACAAACGTTATGAAACTATTCCCAACCTCGGCCATTTTCCTTTCCCTGCGAAGTGCTACTGTCCCTTTACGTCTTTTGAAGTCTGATCTAAACTGAACTGATACTTTACTAAAGCCCATCATATCCACTTGAAACCTCGTCCCATTCAACAAGCGTTAACAAGTTCTACAGAACAACCGCTTGTCCTCAGCACGGCGTCAGCTCATCTACACTGCTCCCAACTCTTCATATCGTTCGGTTCAACCATGAAGTGCCTCTTCTTGGTCTGGATTCTTACCGTAGTAGCCCAATGGGTTCGACCTGGTTATGGTCCAAAAACGACCGCATTTTATGAGGTGCAGCCGCCAGACGGGCCCCCGTCTCCTGAAAAGCTAGCAATGGAGCGAAATGGCACGCTGAAGGGTCCCAAGGTGTTTGTTCCCAACCCGGGCTTTGAGGCAAACATGGGAAAGCCTTGGAAGATGGTCGGAAGAGGTGTTGAGGTCGTGGATGACGTCGCTCTTGCCCGTAGAGGTAGAAACTCTCTGTAGGTTGTGTGAACGCTATTTGAAAACCCGCTTCTAATTGACACGAGTCCAGCCTGTTCACAGTTACAAACATAACACATCGACCCGAAGCCTACTCTGTACCTCTTACACATGTCAAAGCCCATCAGGTCTATTATCTCACATGGAACTATCGTATTGTCGATCTAAACGAGGCAGTGGAAAGCAGCCAGTGTTTCATTACTCTGATGTTAGGCGACATGATTGTGGGATATCCTATATATGTCAGCGTCAACGAACTCCAGGAGAAGCGACGAGACCATCGTCGATACAAGAAAGTCACAGTGCCCATGTACTCCACGTCTAGCATAACTCCTCTTGCCATCTCGGTATTTTGCGAGAGGAACATTGGCTACGCGGATGCCATAAGGGTATCCATTGACGACATAAGGCTCGAAAAGGGCGAAGGGTTGAGTTCGGACTGGGCATTTGATCAGCATCGGCCAGACTATAAATATGGCAAGCGTGATCATTATCGACCCGGCTACCAATATAAAAAGACCCGGTGGTACGACTTTACTCACAGTATTGGGAGGCCAGTCACCTGTAGGGACTGGGACTGGAACGGCCTCTACTACGACTGCGTGGAGTGGGGTGGTGACTGGCGACGTCAGGATCTTTGGGATGAGGCCGAGGCACAGGAATGGCCACTCGAGTATCAGGAAGGCCGCATGATCTCGGAAATTGGCTGAAAGGCTTCCCTATTACTTGTAACCTCACCGCTAGCCAAGGAACATTGGGTTTGAAGTTTATGATAGCGTATAATCGCTGTTCCATTTCTTCGTCAGATGCAGTTTTTGTAGGCGATGCCACTAAATGGTTCAAGGGTGTAAAATGGTTTATGTGTGTTTATTTGTGATCTTTGAGATCATTTTCTAAATTTAAAAGTATTGATCATCCACTAAGTTTTCAGGAAATAGGTCCATTTCACTACCCATGCCCGACACCGCAAGCACCGTCGTCCATGCGGTTAGCCTACCGTCATCTTCCGTCTCTCTACTCAGCGGGGGAATCTTATCCATCCATCCATGCAAAGCCATCGTACACATCTATCCTGACAAAAGAAAATATAGAAAACATTAGAACAATGTAAAGTGTGGGTGGCACGCTATGCTGTTCTATACAACACAGCATGTCATGCTCGCTTGCTTCATGAAACACTAAGAAACTTCTCCAATGCATCAGTGTAGGTATGTATGTATTATCGTATCATCGCACGCCAGCCTGCACGAGTCGGCTTTCGGCTGCAGGGTTGTTGAGAAACTTGGGTACAGAGTCCTGGTTACACCATCAGTAAAAGGGTCATGAGAAAGGTGCTGGGTGGGAAGAAGCTTACGGTGGCCATCAGCTTGAAGACTGCGTCTTGAGCAGTCTCTAGCAAACCTGTCACCTCCTTCAAGGTGTCTGCTACTGTGGCGTCGAGAGCCTGCGCCTTGGTCATCCGCTGCATAAGACTTGACCGGATCTTGTGGTTCACGTTGACTTCACGCGGTGAACCGGGCGCTAGGAAGGTGTTGAAGATGACGTGTGATTGCGATAGAAGTTCGTTCATCGCATTGTCATCCTTCTTATCCTTCTCAAGCATGGTCTTGGCATCGCGGATAATCTCGTCGGCTTGCTCGTAAAAGGCAAGACCCTCCTCGCAATATGTCTCTCGGAGGTTCTCACGGAACAGCAGGCGCAGTGTAGGGTCAAGAAGGATCTTCTCGAGCTTGTGTCGGTTGCTCTCGTTGACGCCGCCCTTTGATGATGAGGCGTCGGTTTTACCCTGTGATGAGCCACGGCTGGATGAGCTAGTCTCGACGAGGTCTTGGCCGCGCTCAGAAAGCTGGTAGATGGCGAGGGGTGTGGGTTGGAAGAGTTTGCATGCGGCAAACTGGTTCATGTAGACCAGATCGGCGTTGACTGACTCGATGAGGTTATAGTGCACAAAGTGAGTTGCCATGTTGACGGCTTCTCGTAGATCGACACATGTCGTGTTATCTCGTAGCCATTCGGCGGCGGACGAACCTGTGAATGTGTCTTGGTACGTGCGGCCGTTCACCTTGCGCTCGGGCTGCAACCTGATACCTGGTGCACCCTCTGTGTAAGGACCCTTCTTTCCTCGTCCATCAACGCCAATGAGTCGACAAAAGACAACTTCTGTGGTTGCCCGATCGACGTGGCAGGCATCAGTCTTGGTATCACGCTCCAGGTACAAGAGAGGCCCCGTGACGAGACAGTGCAGCTCGCCTAGCTGATCTTGGTACAGTCCGTTGGATTGGCAGAACCAGTCGAAGATGGTGATACCCTTTGACGTTGGCCTCCAGACTCCTCCCATTTGCTTAAATAGCTGGTCGGGCTTTCCATCGGCAGCTTCAATGTAGCGGGCATCGACGAATTGTTGGCATAGGCCTCGAGCTGTGTTCTTGTTCATGGAGAAGGTTGTGGTGGATGTGGAGACGACGGTACCAGAGGGGTTGCTGGGGTCGGGCATGCGATTTGACTGGGTCAGTTTGAGATTGCCGAGGTTGTGAATGGCCTCTTCGGCGAGGAATGTGTGTTCGAACTTGATAAAACGGACGCGGTGAGGCACCAGAGGTAATAAACTGGCAAGGAGGGCTGAGAATAGATCTTGGAGGTCCTAAATGTGCCGTTAGATATGATGGGCTATATCCAGAGGGGCAGAGAATTACCAACCTTGGACTGTGGTCTATCGTCGTTATTGGCGCATAGCAAACGCGACGACGACTGAGTAATAGTTCCTTTCGACATGTTGGGTTTGTGTGTAGAAGCCCGCCTGTCCAAGGAAAAGCCTGTTGTCTCGAGCATTACTGACTTTGGGAATCCAAGATAAAGATTGCCACGACAATAACACAGTACAGTTGAAAGTGAATGCTTGGGTGCGGAGTAGGAGATAATAAAGAAATAGGAAAGGGGCCCTGCATTACTCGTGTGGTCGCCGTGCGATTCCACTTTGGGTGGTATAAAGCGGAGAACCACATGGCAAGCCGCAAGACCACGCGACTGACTAGATCTTGTTGCAGATTAGCTGAAGAATACCCACGTGTTGCGACATGGTAAATGAGCCCATCCTCGATGAACGGCCCCGAAGAGATGGCACTACCTTAGTTCGTGTCGATAGTCCCGTATACGTATCATTCTCCTTTACTCCGTAGTCCGTAGGAGAATGGTTGAAGCAGGGGAGGCCCAACAAGCTGGTTCTGCCCTGATGATTCAGTTCAACTCAGCCCAACTCAGCCTTCTCTTGTTATGCTTATTGTTTGAGATTCCTGCTTATTTCCGGAACGCATAATGAAAGCTGCTTTGACCCCCTTTCTGGAGGCAGCAACAAGGTTCGACTCTAAGTCGATTTTCAGCTTAGTATCATAGCTTTAGAGTCTTGATACTCGGTTTATAGCCAATCACAATTTTCTTGCCGCCTAAAACGAAGCCCCGACCGATCCAAAAGATCCGAAACATTGCGGCAAACGTTTTCCAAGACAGATCCTGCGTACAGAACCGTAATTAGGCAAGATTTGCCCTCCAAAGGCAATCAAAAGAACCGAATACCTGGTTGTCTTTCTGCAGAAGCTGAAAACTTCCCCCATGTCTTTGTTTGTTGGTTGATTGATCGACGCTGCAGATCATTATCCCTACTGCGAGCTGAGGTTTCCGGTTCCGCTCATCCACTTTTGATTTCTCTGCAATTTACTGCTTGCGGTTCCGCTTACGACTCAAACCATGCGATCCATGTGAGATTCCGACGGCTTAAGCTAACAGGCTAATAAGTTAATGGGCTTTAGAATTAGCGCTGTGGCACGAAGGAGCCACCGGCTGAGACACTACCCTGGGACTACTCAGACCTAGGCCCGACTCGACTCGGCCGTAAAGACCCCAGCCGCCAAGGGAAAAAAGGACTTCCACCCATACGGAGCACAGAAATCCATCCTGATTCAGCCTGAAAACAGTGGCTTGAGAGGCAGCTCAACGCTACGCTAGGAACGTGATAACGCAAATTAACTGTACGAGATGTTCCCACTCGATCCTCATTCGTCAGTCTACCTTGTACGGCGATCCCCGAAATCTTCCTCTGACCCGACTTGTAGATTATTATGCATTGTTGGGGCTTAGGATGACGAGGTGGAAAAAGCCAACCGTTGACGGATAGAGTCATCTAACTTTTTCTAGTTTTTGACTTTTCAGAATAACATGGCCGATTGGTTTTTCTTGGCACCCAATCGATGCTTCTCTTCTTTTCAAGCCAAGGCACCTCTTGCTTTGCACCCTAGTTGACCAATGCTGACAAAAGCCCCTTCACCATCGATTTTTCTCCTAACGCTTGACTAGTTTGGGTAAAGAATTTGCATTCCCACCAACTTTTTTTAGTCTCAGCTACTAATGCCATCTCATTTGCTTGGGATCAACTACGCGGCGATCTTCCGCTGCCTGCCCCAGATATTCATCAACCGGCCCCAAATTGCTCCAATAGCCATAAGAAAGTGTTTTCAACGGCGGGCGCATATCTCCTAACTACTGTGCTCTTTTGTTTTTTTGTTTTGTTTTTTCGTAGCATCGTCCTCAAACTAAAATTACCCATCGAGCGCTACAGGAGGAGTTGCGATGCTGCATTGACCAAGCGCTAACTAACTTCACTCTCGCATGGGAGATGAGGTGGAGGTTCCGATCGTAACTGTTCATATCCGGACCTGTGCTCCGGTCGAGATAGGGCAGATACTTTTGAGGAGAATTATTCCACGTGGAACCCCAGAACATAATTCTGGATTATGACGATCATTTGGTTTTGAGAGAGGTCTACTCCGTACTGATGCGGTGTGTTCAGAATCCTGAAATAGTCTTGATAAGCTATTGTCTTAACCTTAATATGGGAATCTGCAGATTATCCTCTTAGAGGGAACCTGCCATCGACATAATATGTGCCCAAGATCGATCGACTCTCAATGATTCTTCTGCTTGAAGCGAAATTTGGAGTTATGAGTATGAGTCGAGTGCCATGGATGATAGTATCTCGGGCGCCCCGATTTCAGCTTCAACAGGCTCCGCTGAAAATGTATTCTGTGAAAAACACGACCCATTAACGCCTCTATGTTTTCCAAAAGATAAACTAGCAATGCAGAAAATCTGGCAGCGTAGCAAGCCGTCCCGAAACGGTTTTTCGTCACTGACTCGTGAGGTCCCATGTCCCCATCTTCCGCTTTTCCAGGACCTTTGGAGCTCAGCCCATCTATTTTTTAGTCCCAATTTCCCACGTGGCCGACACGTTTCCGTGCTCGCGACCATGACTAAGATTGTACTAGAATCTCCACGCTGAGCAGGCTTAGTCTCTTTTTTGCGGCTCCTCATGTTTGATAGCTTGACTCTGACACATAGATATTGGATACTGGCATGTTGCTGTGGATGCTCTCGTTCATGCCCTTGGCTAGAGACGATACCGGATTTCGAGCCTGCGAGAGATGCTTGTTTCCTTCGTAGAACAAGCGGCTTAGATTGTTGATTGTAAAGTCCTGCTGCTCCCGGTATAGTCACTGACAATGTATCAAGAAGTAAACATATAATGCGGAAGGAACCCATCGGTCGTGCTTGCGCTTGTGTTGGTAATCCCTGACCCTCTGACTCGGTTTGACATGACACCACGTATCTGGTCGACCAAATGTGCCGAGTCCCTGTAGGGACGGCCTTCACTACGGACAGGACCGCCTATCTAGAAACGAAGACTTTGAACTAGCAACAAGGCTACGTTGGCTAACCTTGCACGACACGTGGCAGCATGGCAATGATAGCCCACTACGGGCGCGGGCTGGATTGAAACATTATCCGCGCGGAGATGGCAACCGGCTATCCCCTTAGGAGGACTCGAAGTTGAGCCGAGAGGGTACCACTGAGCCTTGCGGCCGCGATCGTGATAGGGCTAGAGATGGAGCTCAGTTAATCACTCACGCTCGAGCAGTCGCCTTCTAGAAGCCACAGCTCGACGACGGGCTGTCAGTGCTGACCTTTACTGCGGTGATTGTGCCGCAGTGCTAGGTATTGTATCTATCTAGTCCCAAAGGAATAGAATTCATGGCCATGACGTATTGTCTCGAGTGCAGACGGTTTACTGGTAGAATAACCGGTCTGGGCACTTTTGCCGCGGAGGCAGGATGAGTACATTTTTAGGCCTCCTGCTGTACCCTTTCTCGTGCGACTACGAATACAGGAGGTTCTGTTGGCAGTCCGTTCACAAGAATAGATAGGAACTCCTCTGCCGAGTAGCCGGCTGGATTGCATAGACGAGATTTTGTGGAAAAAGTGTTTTGTGTTGAGAAGGTCAACGGTATCTAGATTCATTAAATGTAATTACTTGAACTGTATGCCGTAGTTCGTCGGTGACTCTTTTAGTGACAAGAGTCATGATTTCGAGGACAGCAGCCAGAATTGGTCCCTATCTAGGAAATGTGCTTTACTGATAAGTTAGACAGCTGTTATAGATTTGGGTGATGACTTACCCTAAGGTGTAGTGAAAGGGCATGCTATAAGTGTCGCTATGAGTGTCGAAAGGAATGATAAGGTTACTGCTAAGAGGGAAATCATACAAAATGTACAGATTTTGATTTGAATATATCCATTGATAAAGCCCTTGAGCATGTCTGCTTGGGAAATTGAAAATTCTGTTATTTCTCTGACTTCGTATGATGTTCTTCAGCATGAGACGCTTAGCGAAGACTGGCTGTCAATAGCATTTTCCACCTACCATTACGGAAAGATAGGTTTCTTTTTCTCTTAGTTAGTTGAAAGTTGTAACAGGATCTTTTCCCGATTTTATTTTGTTTTATGGCGATGTTAAGCCTCGAATGTATATAATGATATCTGAGTCATCCTCACAAGCCGGTAATGAAACTGCACAAGGTAAGGGAATATGAGTTCCGGTTAATGACTCGTCTCTCATCCAATAAAAACTCGCTGCGGGCGAATGGTTTAGTGGTATAATACTCCCTTAGCATAATTCATCCGAATAATCTGGGAGTGGTCCAGGGTTCGATTCCCTGTTCGTCCAAATTTTGTGGTTAAAGTCCACTATTATCCGCTCTTTTTTTGACACGCGTTTCTGCCTTTTTTATTTCTCGTCTTTTTTTTGATACTCGTGCCCTAACAAGAGTCTTGTACCTCAGCGACTGTCCTCGAATTATTCATTCACTATTGACCCCAGCCTTTATGGGCCCTCCCCGTAACCTGCATGTTCGTTAAGCTTATTTTGATTAACTCAATCACAAGCTTGAATGACGATGCAGAACGGTGAGAGTGGTATCGACATGCCGTGTCAATGCAATGTTACCAGGGGACAACTTAGCACCACAATCATGATGAGATACTGTATTCGACTTGTTTATTCATCTGCAAGACATCGACAACAAACCTCTCATTGGAGCGCATCCTTGCTTTTCCAACTGCAATAGCATACAATGAGGGGCTATCCAATAATAACTGTCGAACTCAATGACTCGCTCCAAGTCGCATGAGTCCAAGACATTTTCATGCTATAAAACCGTCACAAACAGGAAAAGATCTTCTTCCACTGCCTACAATACATACCCAGTACTCAAACCAAGGCTCAGGCCCCATACGGAGAAATACTTTCCGTCAACCCAATCAAGAAAAGTCGCGACAACTTCACTTTTTCCCCGCACAAAAACAACCTTTACGCGGGGACCCCGCAAATAAACCAAGGCTCCAGGGGTGCAAGGCTAAGCAACGGGCTTACTTCCCTGAATGGGAGAGGTCATGACACCATGAATTGCTTCTACCGCACCATTCATGTGCCGGCGCTACAATTAAGCATCTCTTGGAACGTCGGTAGATGTTCCGAACTTGTATTGGCAGCATCACGAGGTGATTCTTTGAAATACGATACCGAGGCTATAATAATAGAGACAGTTGCTATAAAAGGTCCTAACGATCGTCAGAGACAAGCTCCTCAGATCGTACCGCTCATCTGCATCTCATAGTGACCATGCGCTTCCAATCCCTTCTCTGGGGAGGACTTTTGAGTCTCTCCACCGTCCTGGCTGCTCCCACTGCCAAAACGGGCTTTCAAGAGCCACCTTCTCAGGTCAGACGTGCCGCTCCTACTTCGACCTTCTCCAACAACGTCATCTTTTCTCCTCCCTCCAATGCCGGATGGACAGACCCTCGCGTGCTCTACGCCCGTGCCATCCAGCTCTCGGATGGCTCCCTCCTCTCGACTTGGGAGAACTACTCGCCCGAGCCTCCGCTTGTCTACTTTCCCATCCACCGGTCCACAGATGGGGGTGTGAAGTGGACTCAGATCGGAAAGGTCCAGGACACTGTCAATGGATGGGGACTGCGATACCAGCCGGATCTCTTCGAGCTGCCTCAAGCTATCGGCAAGTGGCCCAAGGGTACCATCCTGGCCACTGGAAACAGTATCCCTACCGACCTCAGCAAGACCAAAATCGACGTTTATGCTAGTACAGATGGTGGAAAGACCTGGAGTTTCACTAGCTCCATTGCTTCCGGTGGTGAGGCTCGTCCTAACAACGGCCTGACCCCTGTCTGGGAGCCTCACATGATGGTCTATAAGGAGAAACTCGTGTGCTACTACGCCGACCAGCGCGATCCCAAGCACGGACAGAAGCTCTCTCACCAAACCACTACCGACCTTGTCAGCTGGTCCACTCTCGTCAACGACATTGCTGACAGCAACTATAACGCTCGACCCGGCATGCCCGGCATCACTCTCCTTCCCAACGGCCAATACATCTTCGTCTACGAAATCTGCGGCACCGATGGCTGCCGTGTACACTACCGTCTGAGCTCTGACCCTCTCAACTTCGCTGCTGCCAAGGACATCGCTCTCGTATCCAACAAGGGCACTCGGCCCGTCAGCTCTCCTACAGTGACGTGGAGTTCAGTTGGTGGTGCCAACGGAAGCATAATTGTCAGCGCCGGAAGTCAGAGCCAGATCTTTGTCAACAAGAACCTTGGCGCCGAGGACTCTTGGGTTGAGTTCGCTACTCCTCAGCCTAATGCTTACACCCGAAGTGTCATGACTTTTAAGGACAACGACAACTTCCTGCTTATCATTGGTGGCGGTTGGCTGCCTCCTAGCTCTACCAACCAGGTCAGCTTGAGTGTCATTGACCTGAAGAAGACTGGATTGTAGTTTACATAAATAAACCAAAACAGCTTAGACTATAAAGTTCTAGTAAATTATAAAATCGTATCCTTAGGTTGCATTACCTTGCTTTGCAAATACGAGGAGCGTGCCAAAAGTTGCTTACCACTTTATCTTACTCGGGCCCCTGCATTGGTAATCTAGGTATCCTCATATATTCTCTGAAACCAGTCGCAGTGCTGAAGCTATTTCCAATGCGCAGGAGTGACCTGATAAGCGGACTACCCGACTTTGAGTATATCCGGGAAATGCCGCTGAGAGCAAGCGGCAGATAGATAAAGCTGGTCAAGAACACTCTGCGGCAAGATGAACAAGAGAGATTTGATGCTTTAGAACTCAAATTTCAAGTATCGTTCACCAGAAAAAGGTTCAGCTTCATTCGTACGGCGGTATGAGAGATCCAGGAAAAAGGTTCGATCTTCCCTTTGCTACCGTTGAAGATGTTAATGATAGGGACGAATCCAGGTTATTGGAGTGTCTTGCAGTAGTGGCGGCAGTTCAAGACTTCAAAGCTATATACGCTCTTCTATACTCCAGCGAGGTCGTCCAGAATGAGATAGTAAAAGATAACTACAAGACTGCCACTTTCGTATCAATGAGCCATAGTTGCACGGAGTATTTATGGAACTATGAAGAAAGTTGAAACCAATAATTGTATCACAACACGCATAGTTATTGGTTACCACATCGATCCACTAGTGCCTGTTCGCCCTAGCCACTTTTGTCCATACTCCTGTCCCTGTAGGTCCAGCGTCGTGTTTCCGAGGGATTAATATGAGTAATGTAACGACTGATGTAAAAGGCCAACACGGTATTAACATTGTAAACAATAATTAATAAAACGCAATATTCCATCTACCACTCTTCAGCCTCCCATCTAAATACAAGAAGAGCAGATCTCAGATGTAATAGTGTTCAATTTAGACATATCATTCGGCCCGCAGCTGAAGGCAAGTCATGGAAGAGCCGAGTCGAGGATCTGGCTAGAGCTTTTGCATTGGCAGGAAATATTTTCAAGTGCTGTGCATCCGACTTTGAAGGCAGCAGAAGTGAGACAAGAGATCTTGTGAAGCGTTAGCGAAGACTCGCAACAGTGGTGGAGGCCAGCCTACACCACAAGTCGGGATACTTGAGAGTTGGGTACAACTGGGCGGCATGGTAATTGTCGTTGCCAACACTGTGCTGAGTGAAGTCAGGAAAACTGATTCAGGTCGCGTTTTAGTAGACTTTGAAGTGTCAGTAGGCTGTGGATGATGTCTAAGAGGCCAGTTGTATTGGGCGCAGCCTGCGAAAGTGTTGTGGTATTTATAAGCGAGGCGATAGCGTCTAATATTCCCTTCCGAGTCCGAAGTCACATTTCCACCATCTGGAGAAAAGGTTATCAGCAGCTATCAGGTTGTAATACCTCACGCGGTTTCAACTACTCTCCTGTAGTCCGTGACCTATCCAACCGAACTCGACATACGTACTAGACCACATTGTAATAACGATTGATACCGGTATGAAGCAAAAGGTTACCAGTGTGATGCTTACAAACTGAGAACTTACGGGGTCGCCGGCTGAGGGTAGTAGTATCACAACAAACTAGTCGGCCTTTTGGATTCAGGCCACGCCTTGCCTAACAACGTTGCATAGGGGAGATATGGTTACCGATGATGCGTACTGTAGCCAGGACACTGATTATGCACGGATCACAGTTTTCACAAGCAAATTCTTTCAAATGGATTGGATCATATTCGCGTAGCTTAGCTAGCCTGTAGTCGCCCTTGTGTAGTCCCATGTATGTTTGCTACGGTAGATCCAAACTAAGCGCAAGCGGTACAAACAGCAGCGGCAGCAGCTTGAACAGAGAGGGCCGTTTCGATTCCACAGTTGCCAACGACACATCCAAGAGCTGAAGACTGAATCACTTCGGAGCTGGCACACTGGCAGGCGATGTCGCTACAGCCAGCGGCAGCTGCTGCGGAGGTGATACAAGGAGCCTTAGGTAGTCTGTTAGTACATGATGCGTTTGAGTACCATTTGTGTTACTTACACCGCAGGTGGGAATGGCCGATGTCTGAGGGCAATCGGTGGGCGCGGCCTGAGGAATGGCAAGGGCAGTGCCAAGGAAGGCGGCGACGATGAATGAGGTGGTGAATTGCATCTTGAGTGAAGATTAAATCGTTAAGTTGAAGTTCGGGAAGTGAAATGTATTGCTGAGTTGCTTCGAGATTCGTTCTGAAGACAGCAGCGTGATACTTATAGGTGATTGCTTTGACTGTCGTTACCTTTCCCAAGGCTTACCGCATACGTCCAGGACATATGAATACGAATTCTCATGCATATGCTCGGACATCCTATGGCGTTTTGTCGACGTCTCAGAAGATCAATGCTGTTTAGTATGTTGTTTCTCGACCATTCAAAGCGGGCTATGGTTCCCCATGGGGTGTTTTGCCGTGTAGATCGTCGCGCGATCGAGTTTGAGTCTATAGTTGGCGAACGGCCGACGAGAACACCCGACCGGCCGAGGCATGAGACTCCGAATATCCTTCATGGTCATCGCATGTGAAGTATGTCAGTAAGATGTACCGTGACTGCATCAAAGGGGAGCAGGGTTCCCCACAAACACTACCCCGTTTCTGTCTTAGATTCTGGGGTATCGAGAAGGTGGTAGTGTGTTGTTACATCCGCTGCAAGGACCTCGGGAAGCTAGTAGATAACCTGGTAGATATGCAGACAGCGGATATAGGAATCCGTTAACATGCCTTGTCTGATACAATCAGGCATTCATACTGTAAAATACAACATTGGAATAGAGTGGGATTGCTGCTTTAAAGAACCGTCAAAAGTAAGATGCGGAGGCCGAGATCATGTGAAAGCACATGTTCTACACAGACACAAGAACCGCATCATTCCCGAATCTCCTCCCATTCGGGCCCCACCCGTAGCGTGTTCTAGCACTCGATCAGCACTCAGCCACTCTTTAGGAATGTAGACAAGCCTCCCCTGAGGATCTTCTAAAATGCACAACTCTAAGTTTCGTCGAGTGCCGCCATTTTCTCTCCCCGTATAGCGTCCTGGCTGGTGTTTTCAAGGCGCTGATCCACGACCAGAGAAGCGCCAAATCGAGCAGGCCAGACTCCAGATATCAGACGCGAAAGAGAGAGGCGTTGTTGGGTCGGAACGTTTCACGGGTAGCTTCAATATAAGAACCGTATATGGTTCGAATGGGTTTCCTCCGAGAGACAGAACGCTTTCCAAAATCTGCGAGGAGGATCTTTCATTCAGGGGTGGTAATGTTCTTGCTGCCACCGCCGAAGCGATCTAGAATAGGTAGAGCGAGGCTTCTGCCTTTATTTTCATATTCATGTTTAGATTTCGAAAGTCTGGACCTGCTGTACTAACTTGAATGGCAACATATCCGGGTAGTGTCGTATTTTTGGCGAGAGAGATTGTTGCACAGGCATCCCAGCCAAGCTTGTCTACCATTTCTTCTGAATGATGACTCCGATGTTGATGGGATAGTAGCCTACTTTTCCGTGCCCGTTAAAGCGTTCAATACTTTAAATGTAGTCATAGTGAGCCTCATAAGTTGGTGTAAACGACTTTATATGAGCGCCGACATATTGACCACGGGGACAAACCCCCAACGCGGAAGAAGGCAGTGTTCAATAGCGGCACTAAGTTGCGCCACCTATTGTGACAAAGTGGTCGGCATAAAATTATATGTGATTGCATGTGCGCGCGCCTCAGTCACAAACTATGGTGCATGACACTATTTACAAAGCTCCAGAATAAGTTTAATTGAGTATGTGGCTTATCTATGTTAAGGTTAGACAAAGGCAAAAGCATCACGTATCTGTGAGAACAGCAACCCTCATGAGCTGCAGAGGAGTCCGACAATGATTTTGACAGTGCCTACGGGCGTTTGGTTGGAGCTCTTAAACTCTGCTCAGGGATTGCGGCATTACAACACAATCTTGCTCGTGATTTGCTAGAAGAACTCCAAGGTCTCTTGCAACTGTGCTGATTGACATTTTGGCTGTTGCTGATATGTACGCTTGAGTGATATCAGGTAGCCGCTACCTATTGCCTTATTGACGAATGTCCGCACCGATGGAAGACAGATATGTGCACTGCTTCTGCAACTCTTTGCTCAGCTTCTCAATCTTAGTGCCACCACCAGTCTCAAATACAATGCGCTGCTTTTCCTTTTCTGTCCAAGTCTCCCACTCGACCGAACCCTTATGTCGATGCGTGTTCGGATCCAGTGATCGAATAAAGCTTGACCAGTAACCCTGAACAACGGGGATGACAGGCCCGTTCTTCTCACCTGGGAAGTAGCTCGCAGGTGGGTTATTGCTGCCAAACCCAGGTCCGAAAATAGCGTTTAACTCGGCCACGTGTGGGACACCAAGACCCTGAGCCACCTCAGTAGGGTCTTCGACATTATACCTGTAGTTCCAGGACTTGGGAAAACTGTGCTTGGTAAGGGCGTTAGAGATGTAGAGGCCGGGACACATGTATCTCATGTCTCCATAGGCGGTACTAGTTTGTCGCCAATAACAGCCTGCATTCGGGCAAGTATCGTTCTTGTTGGGGTAAAGATCATTGATCTTGCCGAGCTGCTCTAGTGTCAAGAAGGGGAACTGTGCCTTGAGGAACTCGTTGCTGTCGGCGATACTAGCGGCGTCTCGTGGGGCAAAGGGAGTTCCACCATTGGTATCGTCGCCTGTGATAAGAGGAACCTTGACGAACTTTCCTTGCTCGAAGAGTTTATATGTCAGGTCGGGAACAAGGTCGTTGTCGAGGGCGACAGTCCACATGAAAAGTGGTGCTTTAGAGCTGCCTTGAAATGGGATGCCCTTGTTCACCTTCTGGATATCTTCAGGTGACTTGGTGCGAATACAGCGCAGAACATCCTTCTTAGAACCAGCACATCCAAGACGGATAGCCAGGTTGTTGTATTGGTAGGCCGACTCCTTAGCGGTCAAAAGTGTACCGAAAGAGATGGACTCGGCTGAAGCGCCATGGAAAAGCCCCTCATCCCTACCCCCGTACGCACTGAGGTGCAGGCTGACGCTTGCTGCGCCAGCAGAATCCCCTCCAATGACCACGTGGTCTGGGTTCCCTCCAAACTTAGCGATGTACTTTTGGACCCATTTGAGAGCTTTGCGCTGATCGTGAAGACCAAGATTGGGCTTGATCTCGGCGCCGTCGGTAAGAAATCCGTAGACACCAACGCGGTAGTTGATGCTGACAACGATCATGTCCAGATCTCCAGCCTTGACTAGGTCTGTACCGTTGACATTGGGGTTGGCATCGGCATTGAAGCCACCACCTTGAATGTAGAAGTAAACTGGAAGCTTGTCCTTATTCGAAGCATGTGTTGGGGCCCATATGTTGAGGAAAAGGCAATCTTCAGCTTCAGTGTTGCCAATGACCTTTGGGTCACTGTTGGTCCCGATGCAAACTGGCTTGCGCTATTATTCGCGTCAGCCAGCCTCTCACAAATTTCATGTCCCTAAGCTTTTACCTTGGTAGCATCCTGGACTGTTCGCACACGGCCAGGATCTTGGGGTAGAGTCCATCTAAGATCTTTGACTGGCGCAGCAGCGTAACGCACACCAAGCCATTCAGCGACACCGTTTCCGAGATCTTTACCTTTGTACTTGCTATATCCTAGGTCGACGGTGGGGTCAACCGCGACAGAGGGTAAAGCCAGCCCTGCAAGCACGAACAGACGAAAAAGGGACTGCATTGCTTTTACAGTTGCGTCACTGAACAAAATCCAGGAAGACATCACCATTGTATACTCGATATAAGCTGAATTCGGCACTCAGAAGTTGGTACCGCTCTCGGCGCTTTGCCGGCGCTTTTTCCAGTCTTACTTGACCATTTTATATTTTTGCCTCATGATAGATCATGGCCTGACGCCTGAATTGCTGCATTTGGTCAAGCCTTTGGAATCTGGGGTAGCGGTGATGAATCGTGTGGGGGGAACTGGGGAAATGAGCAAGGATGAAGTTTTGAAATAGCAAGGATCAACCAGCTCGGACATGTTATTCAGCACGGTCTAGTCGTTATTCCGATTATTGCATGAACAGCTTTCCTCACATTGGTTTAGCTCGTCGTGATTTGCCGGTGAACCGTGGCCGAGCCGGTGATATTTGCCGGAGAGTGGAGAGACAGTTACCGGTAGCATTTACAACCGAGACGACTTCTCTCAAGGTCTTAGTAGAAAGTGATTTGTCGATGCAGCTTACTTGTCAGCACAGCAGCTTTCGGCAATATAGAAAGCCGCGTTAGCAGGGAATAGACATTAGTGACGATATTGAACCTGGAACAAATGATTTATCTCGTGCGGGCAGTATCATAAGCCTGCAGCGCCTGTTCCCGTAACAGCTCGACTCGCGCGGGCGGCGCCGGACAATTTCTAGCAGCGAAGCACTGATAGAAGAAGCGTATGTATCAGATCCTCGTCCTTGTGGTATTCTCCCTTGCTTGAACTAGCGCTTTACAGCTGCCTTGCCTTCAATCACATGGCAATAAGAATTGCCTAAAATGGAAGCCGAGAAATGGTAAAAGCGGAAATGAGCAGAGGAATTACCAGTGACCATGGTGCTTCTCAGGATGCTTCTGTTGTTGTGCAACCCGCTGACTGGACTGTTCGGAGAGGTGCTCTTGTCGAATGTCGTGCACAGATCACCGGACGCAGAAAAATAAGCATAAAATGTCCTGAAATCTTGACAAAGGATCCCCGGTCTCCAATCGTATGCAACCGGATTGTCACTCGACCAGATGGATCGCGTATCGATCACTCCGTTAGCGCAATACTTCAAGAACGGGTACTCTAACACACCAAGGCTGAAGTAGATACTAAACATAGAATCAGGAGAAGCAACCACGGACCGACGAGTTGTTGAGCAAATGTCTCAAGTTGTTTTGACCACCTGTCTTGATAACTGTCTGAGGATTTCGAGATATGTCCAATCCTATATTTCTACATGGGACATTGATAACATCCAGCATTGTGGTTGTTCCAATGTCCCCTAGACCGGGAACCACTAAAGTGGCCACGTAATTAATTGTCAGGCATGTTGAGAATCTTTGGGAATGAAGTTGTTGAGGGATGTCTCACCCTGTAAGGGGCCTCCACCAATGCAATGATGTTTCATGCCCTGGAACATAAAAAGGAGCTCCCCATTCTTGATCCTTCTCTTTCTCTTTATGGCCACCATCATCTTGCCACAGCACAATCGCCACTATGCATCAGCCCTGAGCGAGAATATTACGTACGGTTTTCGCAACGCTTTTCTTAGCAGCTATTACTCTCAAGACACTCGTTCCTGGAGATGACCCATACCGATGCCGCGCTCTTAAAAATACCAGCCGTTGGATAGACCCTGTGAAAGATGAAGAAGGAAACCGTGATCCCTTTCATCAATGGCAGCCCGATGGGTGTATCTTGAGCCAATATGTGTCTGAAGACATCCGAAGATGTATGGAAGGACGGAGGATAGTCGTCTCAGGTGACTCGACGTCGCTACATGTTGGCCGTGCGATGACTCATATGGTGAGGAGGCGTGATGGCTGGCTAAGGTTGAAACTAACATTTGCGCAGCTTGACGAGAAGAGGTTCAAGAAAGACGATTTGGTGAAGAATTACCCCAAATTGAAGCCATTCAACATGACCTACCGCGGCCAGAAGATCGAGCGCATAACCAACGTATGGCTCTCCGCTCACGGTGTCCCAGGCCGCGAAGGATTCGTGCAGAACATTAAGACGTACACAGATGAAAAGAAAATTGTCCCCACCATTCAAGACCAAGAAGGCCCCGCGCTGATCTATCTTTCCGCGGGCGACTGGTTCAACCATCCTGATGTCATCACAGCTGGTCATAAAGGAAACTGGACGGATCCATGGGATGAGCGTTATGAGCTTTACAAGAACCATGTAATTAGTCTCAACAGTTTCATCGGCGAAAATACCCCAGACTACGACCCTTTCACAGCCCCCATGGATCCCAATGACGGTATTGGTAATCAGATCCTCTACGCTCCGCCGGCAGGACCACGGTATCTAGGCTCCGACCCTGATAGGAAGCTAGACAGGGACAGAAGGGCAGACGAAGTCATTGAGATGCAACAGTGGCTTCACGACAACGAAGATGAACTCAGCATTCCTCTCATGTGGTCAATTCCTGGTGTCGTTATCGGCCAAGATAGAATTTGGCGAGACCCCTACCGTACGGGTTTTCACGTGAAATTTCACGTCGCCGAGTTACGAGCCAACATTCTTTTCAATATGCGATGAAACGCAAAGCTTGACAGGATGAAGTCTTACCCATACTCGCGTACTTGTTGTACCGACTATGGAGTTAAACCATTCACGCAGCTTGCTGTCGTTTACTTAGGCACGATGTATTTGATTGTCTGTATCTTCTGTGAAGTCTTGGACCTTCTTACCAAGCGACCGCAGAATGAAACTCGCTGGGGCCTTTTCAATATGAGAGCTGGATGCTTCGTGTTAGCGTTACTAATGTGCTACTACGCTGATCGGACCCAGATGATGGCCAAGGGAAGTAAGCTCTGGCAGTTGAAAGACTTTATCGCTCTTTGCATCCCCTGTATAGCGATTTTGATCTGCACAATGCGACGCTCTGATTATCCCCGGGACTTATCCTTGACACAGCCAGTCACTGTTCAGCCTTTTCTATCAGGAGATCAGGCCGATGAGTGGAAGGGGTGGATGCAATGCTTTATCTTGATATACCACTGGACCGGAGCTCGGGATGGTCCAGTCTACGTCCTCAGCCATCTCTGTGTAGGTACTTATCTCCTCCAAACTGGTTACGGCCACACTCTCTATTACCTGAGCAACAATGACTTCTCCTTCAACCGCGCAGCAGCCACCCTTCTACACTTAAATCTCCTTCCGTGTTCCCTGGCCTATTTCATGGATACCGATTATATGTTTTATTACCTTTCAACACTGATGTCTTTCTGGTTTCCTGTCGTCCATGCGACTATGGCAATCAAGTTCAAACGGAACAATGACGTGCAGTTCTTACTAGCCAAGATCTGTTTCTCTTGTTTGCTTGTCTCTGGAATTTCTCGCCACACCCTTTACAAGCTGGGCTTTTCAGATTCTCACAGCCGTCTTCAAGATTCAGTGGAGCGATAAGGAGTGGCAGTATCGCGTCACGCTGGACATATTTATCGTGTATATCGGTATGCTGATTGCTATCATCAACCACGAAATGAAGAACGCCAAGATCTCTGTTTATCTTGGTCTTCGCATAAGTCTTGCTGTGGGTGGCCTGTTTGCCATCTTCCATTATCTGTATGGAATGACAGACCTCAGCAGGAGTACCTACACAAAGTGGCATCCTTACGTCTCTGCCGTCCCGATTTTGGCTTTTATTGCGCTGCGTAACGTCTCAGGACTTGCGAGAACTTATAACTCCAGAGCTATGGCTTGGTTGGGACGCTTTTATCTAGAGACATACATTCTCCAATTCCATATCCTTCTCGCAGCCGACAGCGACGGGATCCTCATCGTGGACGGTCTTTTCGGTGATGGTACAGTCTTGGGAGACCGATGGCGGACTTTAATTATCATCGTACCAGTTTTCTTCTGGATCAGTCGGGGAGTAGCTGATTCAACAGCGTACATTGTCAAGCTGATCATTCATCAAAGCCCAGAGAGCGAAAAGATTGGAAGACTGCCATCTCCACTTTGTTGGCTGGAGAAGATGCCAGGCTGCTCAGAAATCACAGTATCTCAGATTCGCATCGCGTTTATTCTTCTGATTATGTGGTTCCTCAACTTGGTGACGCCTGGACATGAAGTGCCAGCTGCGCCGAATGGAGGACATAACGTGACGGTAGTAGACGATTTTCCGAAGGAGATACCTTCGCTCGTCTCCTTGAATGACACTACTTGGTAGATAGAGTAGGTCGTTTCTAAGGATAAGCTACAAATCCAAATAAATCGAATGCAACGGATTCATATAACGTGTTGTCTGTTACTATTCATTAAAGCATTTCCTTGGTCTCTTCTCTCAGCGAGGTGCATGTAGTAATGTTGATCCCAGTTCCCCTCGTCTTGTCTCCGATAAGCACCCCGTCTAGCGTCAACCCCCCGCCCTCTATCTACAATGAGATGAGTCAAAAAGATTTTTTTATCCAGAAAGCAATTGAGATAGTTCTTCAATCTTCAATCCATTGAAGGATCAGATCAATTCACTCCAGGATGTCGTCTTCTTCTTACCCGACACAAGCTGTAGAGCTCGAGACTCTCAACTTCACTCGCGAAATTAATGCAGCACCGAAACAGCCAAACCCAGTTTTATCCTCGGCAGGCCATCGGCTTGGATCTCGCCATGATAACCATAAACAAGCTAGCACGACAGACGACGAAGCCATACCACCTAGGACCGTTGTTGTCGTAGAGAAGTGGAATGAGCCCATCGATAACGCCTTTCGAGTGGGTGCTGTTTTCTTTAGTCTTTTCGTCTCGGGTGCCAACGATGCAGTTTATGGTGCTCTGGTTCCCTATCTGGAGACCTACTACGAATTGTCATACCTTGTCGTCTCGCCCATTTTTCTCTCCCCATTCGTCGGCTTCATAGTTTCGGCTGCCGTCAATAATTACCTTCATATGAGAATTGGCCAAAGATGGATCGCCTTCATGTGTGGTGGATGCCATGCATTGACATACTTGATCTTGTCCCAGCATCCACCTTATCCTGTGCTGGTCTTGGTCTATGTTCTTGACAGCCTGGGAAATGGCATCGGTCTCGCTGTTTGGAACTCCTATATCGGCAATCTTGCTAGATCCAATGAACTGTTGGGTTTTATGCATGCCAGCTACGGTCTTGGCGGTACTGTGAGCCCTCTGATCGCAACCAGCATGATCACCCCAAGCGAACTTTGGCTGGTATGTCTTTTACTACGTGCTTGTAAGTTTTCCTGTCCTGAAAGTTGCGGAACACAATGACTCATCGTACACGAAGCTTGGCATGGCTGTCCTTGAGACTATAACCCTCACGTACTCATTCTGGCCAAAGACCGCCCAGAAGTACCGTGAGACAGTCCATGCAGCGGGTACTCGTAATGAAGGTACCAAGTTTGCGCTCTTTGTCATGCCTCACGCTCGAGTTGTTTGGCTCTGTGCGTTGTTCCTTCTCGGTTACGTCGGTGCAGAGGTCGCTTTAGGCGGTTGGGTCGTGCAGTTCATGTTGCACGTTCGTAACGCCGACCCTTTCGACGCAGGAATGACAGCTGTCGGCTTCTGGCTTGGAATCACCCTGGGACACATAATTCTGGGAATGATGATCCCCAAGTTGGGTGTCACATTATCCCTCCTTATCTTCATACCCATGACCATGGCTCTGCAGCTTATCTTCTGGCTCGTACCACAATTCCACGTGTCGGCCGTGGCTGTCGCTCTACAGGGCTTTTTCTTGGGACCTATGTTCCCCTGTGTGATTGTGGCTGTGACGATGCTTTTACCGCTACATCTTCATGTCAGTGCCATTGGGTTTGCTGCTGCGTTTGGAGGCAGTGGCGCGGCTGTGCTGCCCTTTGCAGTTGGTGCGATTGCGCAGGCGAAGGGTGTTCAGGTTTTGCAGCCGATCATTCTTGCTATTTTGGTCGTTTTGTTGGGTATCTGGATGGGTCTGCCCAAGATCGAGAAGAGAAAGGATTAGTAAGAGATGATGTTTCCGAAGGTGATTTCTGTATTTTTATATGTCGTTCGAGAGACACATCATGAGAATGAAACACATATGTCGCTTGGGATGCTTAACTTTACTCCCAGAGTCAAAAGTCACACAATACCTGCGGACAGAAATGTATGGCGTATATTCAGATTTGCCTATCAAGTTCACAACTACATAGATTTGGTTCACGTAACGCAGCGCATCTATTAGCCGCCCTACTACAAACCCATCCACAATAAATTTCCTCGTTACAACGTTCCTATTTTCCATCAAATAAGAGTAGACTCTGAACGCCAACCCTCCCAAAGCCACCCTGTCGCAGCTTGTCACGTCCACGATGAAGAGGGAATTCTGCAACGACCGCAAAAGTGATATCCTCCAGATTGATCTCAGCCTCCGCCAGCAATTGCAGCATCGATGACGCTGTTTCTCCAGTCGCTAGCACGTCGTCGACAATCACCACCCGAGCACCTTTGCAAAGGGCATTGGCATCCATCCCAATCCTTTTCTGTCCTGTTCCATCTGCTACACGAGACGATATATTGGAGGATGGCTTCTTCACAGAAATTGTTGGCGGTGGAAGCTTTCCTGTCTCCCGAATGGGAATCAAAGGAACGTTCAACGCTAATGCCAATGAAGCGGCGAAGATGAACCCTCCGGCCTCACAGCTCACTACGGCGTTCACTTTACGCCAGTCAAATGACAAATGCTTTTTCAACAGAGCTGTACATAGGTCAATCCCTCCTGTTTGTTGACAAATGTCTAACACATGGCGGAACTTGATACCTGACGATGGGAAGTCTGGCACTGAACGGACCATTCTAGCTAGATGCTGAAGATCATCGCTCAAAAAGGGTAGGATATGATCTTTGGCGAATGCCTTGACCTGGTCATCGCTCGCTTCATTGTTGTCGAAGATGAAGCTTGGTCGATAGTTAGAATTGATGACTACGGGCTTCGTGCCGTTAGCATTCGTGTGCTTGACAGCGTCGCCGTTCGTGTGATTCTGTCGACGACGACTTCGAGTCCCGTCGCTGGCTTCGACACGCACGTCCACAAGTCTCACATCTGGCACTAGATGCCACAATGTCGTAACGGGCGCATCGTCTCTCATCCCGGTAATGAACAGCACATCGACGTCAGCACTCTCCACAGCTTCAACAAAATGTTCCTCTGCCAAGTGTGGTCGCTGCTTCAGCTGGTCTTGATAGAACACCGTCAATGCGGCACGATGATCCTCCTTGTATTCACGATCCCTGAGTAAGCGTTCCAAGTCAGAATCTGTGCTCGCAGCAAATTCTCGCTTGGTCACATGGCTGATGCTTAGAACGAGACTGCTATAACTGTGTGCTTTACACACGGTGGCCCAGATGTTGGCGCAGTAGTCCTTTCCAGCGGCATGTTCGCCTGTCACGAGAACGACTACCTTCTGGGGCAGCATGCCCTCCGAGAGTGGACAGGCGTAGGCAAGTACTCGACGAGGGTCAAAACATTCTTTGAGCTTAATCAATTTTCGACGGTTGGGGCCAAAGGCTTTCGTCGCTAGTATAGCGTCTCGAGGATCTGGACCTAGGTCGGCACCGTACACTCCTTGACTAACTGGAAGGAGGCTATTGACCACCTCATAAACCCATCGTATCGTTTCACGCGCAGTTGGTGTGTCGTCCCCATCGCGAAGCCAGACACCAGTCACCACACATGCAAAATCCCAGTCTCGACAGCCAAAAGCCGTATCGTCGCTCGCCATGTGTTCGGCTGGCGAACCTCCATGCAGAAGATGGAAATAGCACAGCGGCGACGGGCGGCTGATGAGTGCGTTGGTCAGGATCTTAGTAATGTTACTTTCCTCAATCCTCCTCAGGAAGGCACATCGCTTGAACGAGGAGGTTTTGCCACCACTGTGGCCCCCATGCATAGTCGAGATATACATCTCAACATCAAACAGGCCGGCAGCGTCCACGATATTGGTGTGATCGCTTTCCCCAAGAACTTGTAAGAATGCTTCGGGAGTTTTCGGAAAGGTACCCCTATAGAGGTTGTCTTCTACGCTTTGGAAGAGAGACACTCCAAGCACCACCTGTTCTCCAACGTAGTACAAATATGCATCCACAGACGACTCTCGAGGGAGAGGACTGGTGAGTTGTCTCCCAATCCTTTGAAACATGAGCTTCGCATGGTCATTATCCCTGAGTAGTATAGTCCAATCTTTGACTGAGAAAGATCGAGAAGCATAAGCTTTGAATGTGATACTGATGACGATTGCAAAATTGGTGCCAGCGCCTCTGAGTGCCCAAATAAGCTCTTTCCCGTTCTCGGGACGGATAGCACCAGGAGGCTGGTGCTCATCAGGAACATGCCCGACGCAGAGAACCTGACCCCTCTCGACACTGACGACTACGGCGCCTACTATGGAATCAGAGGCTAGGCCATGGAGTCTGATCAGATGACCGATGCCGCCCTGAAGCCATAAGCCAGAGCCAACACTTGGCCGCGCTCCCAGAGGAACCGTCAGGCCTTCAGAATTGGTCGTCCGAATGACGTCGCCCGTTTTACATCCAGTCTGAGCCACGACCAAACCCTTGGCGTCGCTGAAATCGCCAACATCTTTGACGATATGCACTTGATCAAAGGCGCCCATATCAACTGACACAACATTAGGCCAGCGACAATGGCCACTATGGCCACCGCCAACAATGGTCAAGCCGGTTCGGTGCTCTAAAGCCCAGGTGACGCAATTTTGAACCTGCCCTATGTCTGTCGGTCTGACCACAGCTGCTGGGAAACGGGGCTGCGCCTCTCGATTCTTGACTTTGTAGTCCTCTGGTGCCAGTGGAACTAGCGTCGTCAACTGGGAGAGCTCAGTGGCGTGTCGACTAAAGGCTATCATTACTTCAGGAGACGCAAAGGTCAGGGTATCCGGATGGTCGCTGTCGGGGCGGGTCAAGGCGCGGCATACTTTTCTCCACTCAAGGTAAACAGCATCTTGCATGTGGTTGTCTTGGATGGAACAGCCAGCCACGAAGGATGCAAACTTGTCGATGACACTATCGTTGTCCTTGATACGCATAATTCCATCAGGGAATAGTGCCGACCGATTACAGATAAGATTTTTAAGTTGCAGCGCGCCATCACGATGACAAACGATCACCATGCCATCGTCCATAAGCATGTTCAAAGCATGTCTGATTGCCTGCTCTTTCGAAGACATCCCATATAGACTGTGGCAGAAGAGGATGACGTGGTACTTCTCATCGACGATAGTCTCTCGTCCGAAGGCTTCTTTGTGTACAAATGAAGCGCTAAGTGAAGGAAATGGGAAGTTCTCTTTTGTCGGACATAGCCATTCTTTCAACTGCCTAGCGAATAGGTTGTTCGGCTCAAAGGCAGTATAGTTTGTGACCTTTTGTCTGATGGACTTTGACAGGTATCCAAGAACACTCCTGGGGCCTGGGCCAACCTCGAGTACAGAAACGTTCTGCCGAAACTGCAACTGCGAGCTGAGAAGTTCGGATAGTTGGGGAATGACGAAGTCTCGGTAGTTGTTCCACCCATCAAAGTGCAAGAACAGATCGAAGCCATCTTGGTATTGAGCATCCGACAAAGACACCGTTGGTACCTTATCGGGGATTTGTTGTTTGAGAGCGAGCCTAAGGGCATCGAGACTTGCCATATTGTAGAATTTGCAAGTATTTAGAGAGAATGAATGAAATGAGGTCCGGGAGCGACCCGAGGATGCTGGAGATGTATTTATGCTTGAATGTGCTAGGGTCGCCTAGACGGAGATGAAAATCACTCTTACAGCCTCCATTTCATTTGGAGACGGTGGGCCTCCGACATATAACGCAAATACTCGTTTGTTCTCATCGCATAGCGGCCAAATAAGGGATGAGGAAACAGCTGTCTTCCCAAATACGACATAAAACGGGTTTACCCAACAAAAAAACAGAACTTAGCGAGACGATGTGCTGTTAATTGGTTTAAGTCATTGCAAAGGGCCTAGCAACGGTCTTTGTGTGACCCTCGATCGGGTGGGTTATGAGGCAAAAGCCGGTTTGGAGCAAACGTGACTTCCTTTGCCGTTCGTGAATACAGCCAAGCAAAATAGCAAAGGCGATTTGGACGGGTCGTCAACCGAAAAGCAAAAAAGAAAGCCTCGCATGTTTGCAATCGTTTTTATAGGAACAGCCCGATGCGGGGGTCGAACCCGCAACCTTGAGATCGCGTACTCGTAAGAGTCTCACGCTCTACCGATTGAGCTAACCGGGCGTGGCTCTTATTGATGCAAATCGATGCATAAATCTGCCTTATGTAGATTATACACATATGCATCCACTTATGCAGAAAGCAAATTCATCACATCAGATACGCAGTTCAGTACCGCCACGATACTTTGCCAGATTGAAATAAAAATCTCCTTGGGTAGTCATTCACTTATAGCAAGTAACAAGGTAAAGCAATAGCTGAGTGCGCGGTATCTGATGCTGTCGTGTAACCAGAGAGAATAACCTGCCATCGCCGCGTGCATCTACGTGCTAAAACCAACAACAAAATAACCACAGACAAATTTCCATACACAAGTGAATCACTGTAACACGAGTACTCAACATTAAAATGCTGTAATTCAGTGATTAGTGATTCTTGCACAGGCAAACTGCATGACGCTGATAATGATCTCTCAAAACCCATGCTTTAGGGTAACACTGTGACGCGGAATCATTTCTCTATGCTACACATTCCCGCCTCCTGTACATCCATGAATTCGGTCGGACACGGAAACAATTTTCATTCTCTTATAAAATTATATCGATACACAATTCGTATCATTCAAGCTTTGACTACCAGGTTGTCGCACACAAATTCTTGCCAAGTTTCCTTTCCAGTCACCACCTCTTTGTACCAGTGTCGAAGTATGCCAAATCTTGCACCTTGACAAGAAGCTTGAATCCCTCCCTTCATCCGGCTGCAATCAACCTTGTGAAATGCCACAAGTTGTTTGTCCGGATGCTCCAAAAATTGCTCAGCCCGTTCGGCATAAACCTGCATTATTTCCTTATTAGGAAGAAGTAAGCCTTGCTCGTTTTGGGCAGTAAAACACCACGGCCACTGACTTCGCAAATCATGTTCCTTACTTATGTTGTGATGTTATATCCTGTCCAAGGGCAATATCGTGAGGTTCAGCCCCAATAGCCTTGGGCTTTGACGCCGCTTGGCTTGGTCGTTAATACCGTTTTTGACAGATCTACAGCCCTCGCGCGCTTGCTTCACTGCAACTTCTTTTCTAAGGCGCGTAGATGAAGGATTGGAGGGGCAAACGACGTTGTGTCGTAGGGCCGAAACCACGCTTGATAGTGATCATGATCCAAAAGAATCTGTATCAACTCTTCAGTGCCAGCTATCTGGTACATGTCCGCTCTTTATAGCTAGCATTTTTAGCCCTGGGTTATTGCTACTAGTGCACCCTGTCGCCTCCGATCGTTAACCTGCCCAGAACAGAGAAGCCCTTTTCTTCTACCGCGTTTGTGCTAGTTGAAGCCGTGATGATGTTAGACACGCTGGTTTACTCTGAATTAGCGGCAGCATACAGAGAGTCGCAGCACGTTGACTAACTTCCTTCAAAGCAGAGCTCAACAGGCACTTTGTAAGTATAAATATCTCCAAGCCCTCAAGCTAATGCTAAAAGCAGCAATAACTGGACACTACTACAAGTTAACCGAACTGCCTTTATACAAAGTTGCTACGACTATCCATTATGCCTATTTACACATACATCATCGAGACTTCACAAGTCACCCATGTTACGAAGATGGTGGAAACTCTCGAGGCTATTTATGGAAAAGGTAGATTCGGAGCGCAATCGATGGGCGCACGAAACTTTCGAATCAAAGTGACGACCCATGACCCCAAAGCGCCATGGGAGAAGTTGAGAGCGATGGGTATGGTATGTCAGGCACTGCAGATCGATGGGGGGATAGTGACGAAGAGTAAGTAGATAGGTGTCGTAGACTTTTACCAGCTGCCTCATTCTTAATAACATAAAATAAAATAAAATTAGATCCATCTGAGTCTTCACCCAATGTTTCTTTGTCTTCGCATCAAATTTGTTATGCCGCGCTGAAAGACACCACCTTTACCGATCCACCGAGAGCGTCCTCAGCATAGTTAAAGATACCAAAGCGGTACGCAATGAAGAATGCCCATCCGTTGTAGAGTTTGAAGTTAGGTCCCAGCGTTTCGTACTTGTTTCCATCCCAGCTGTAAGAAAAGATAGTGTTTCCAGTCCCCGCTGGGTCAGTGTCCATCTGGACCCTCAGCCAAACTGCGGTCCTTCCCGAAGGCACAACAGCAGTCGCCTTCACTTCTCCCATGCTAGTTGTCTCACCGTTCTCCTCGTCCATATTCATTCCGTGCTTTGTGGCAAGAGTGAATTGTCCGTTCGTGCGGTGAATGCCGATGTAAGCACTCTGGTCACGGAAGGCTGATAGGCCGGCGCGGTCACCGTCTTTCATCTTGGAGAAGTCGATTTTGACTGTTCCAACGGGGCGATTTCCATGGGTTCTGTGTGTCAGAGTGTTTCGGGCTTGGTAGATATCCTTAGTCACTGTGGATGTGCGAAGAGTTAAGCCGTTATTGACGGTAAAAGAGTCCGTGTCGGGGTTGTGGTTCCATTCCCAAGAGGGACCAAGAGAGGAACCAGGAAAGGTATCGGTGCGTGTCCAGTTCTTTGTCACTCCTGATGTACCTGGCAAGGCTGGGTAGGAAGATCCCCAACCACCATTGCTGCCTTTGGTAAGGATAGGGAAACCGTCGCTGCCCCAGGTGATAGGTGCGAGGACTGGCAGGCGGCCGGCGGGGTAAGCCCACGTGAAAGACATGAAGTACCAGTCACCCTGAGGGGTCTTGATCAGACTACCCTGATGAGGCGAGCCTCCACCTGATATGGGAGGCGTAACTTTATCGGCAAGCAGCTTCTTTTCATAAGGTCCCCAAGGGCTCTTTGACTTCCAGGTCCAAGTCTGACTGCCGCTAGGACTGTCATTCAGGATGTAGTAAAGACTGTTGATCTTGTACATTCGGTTGCCCTCGAGGTCTTCTTTACCGATGTCGTTATTGCTGAAAACGTCCTGCGATTTCACCTGGCTGAAGCCATCCTTGGAAAGCTGAGCGACACGTACATCCTTGGATCCAGACACAATATACATGGTGTCATCATCGTCAATCAAGATACCATTATCGTAGTGACAGTTTCCATCACCCAAATTACCACGGTTTGTCCAAGGTCCCTCAGGCGATGACGCAGTGAATACCCAAGTGTGGTAAAAGTTGACGCAACCAATCCAGTACCATAGGCCGTTGCTTTTTCTGTATCTCATCGAAGAAGCCCAAGTGCCGCCACGGTAGTTGCGTTGGTTTCCAGTGAGATCGTATCCATCGCCAAAAGTCAGACGAGGAATTGAGTGGCCAATAAGGTCCCAATTGAGCAAATCTTTAGATCGGAGAATGGGAGCGCCAGGGCTGTAGTGGAAGTTGGAAGCCGAGAAGTAGTAGTTGTTGTCGGGACCCAAGAAGATATCGTTGTCCGGGAAGTCGGAGTAGATGATGGGATTGTTGAAGGTATCAGCGCGAGAGACCACACCAGCCGCTGCTGGGTTGGAAGACGCAGCCCAGAGACTAGCTCCAGCAATGAGCGTGGAAAACTTCATCTTGTAGCAGGCAACGGATGAAAGCGCGAATGAAATCATTAATGCTACCACATAGAGAGACTTATATGCTTCTTTATTTCTCATAAAAACGACTCTGCTCATAGTCCTGTCCGTATCAGGGAATTCCAAACCCGGACCCTTGGCCTGAAGTAGCAAGTTCGGCAAGTAACTCCGCATGCTCCGAGTTGGGAAAAAGGAACGAAGACCGCTTTTATCAAAACTGGCATGCCATAATTGTTTCAGCCAAAATTGGGTAAATATGCAGATCGTTCAATCAGTTCAGGTTCAGGTTCTATCAAGCAACAAAGGACTGCTATTGGGTAGACCATAATCACCAAGCAACACTTAGTCGAAAATTGCGAAAAAGAGAACTAGATCTGGGATTTAGACAATCGATTTACCGCTTATTAATATTATTCGCCCCATGCCAAGCTCTTAGTCCTTCTTCAGACTAATCACGGGGATCCTTGGTCAGGATTGAAGAGCGCGGTTCTCCCTGCAGGCACATTAGTATGCCTGCTATTAGCTTTGCAAAATGGTGGCTCTGTTCATCTCTGGTCCGGCTCACGTGTCCAGGGTTCCTATCTAAGCTTTGGACTGCTTCTTATCCTTTTCGTGTATGTCAAGATAAGACAAGGTGAAGAGCAGGTACCCGGAAACCTGGGTCTGCTTGGTAATTGCTGACATTAAGCCGCGTGCTGATCAACCCTCGCGTCATATCTCGACAGTCTGTACTTCTTGGGTGCATTCTCTCAGCCCTTTACCAAAGTGCCACGACTACGCAGACTTACCATCTGCCATTTTACTTCCAAGCAGTCAAGGGCGTAGACCCTCAGACATCAGGTATCAATATTCTCCCGCATGGAGTTACAGTGACCGTCGCAACTCTCATCATCGTCTCTGCAATTACATGGTTGGGATACCATGTCCCTTCCATGTGGGTTGGATCAACCATATTCACCACTGTTGCAGCACTTACACGCGATTGATCAGGGTACACCGTTGGCCAGATGTTTCGGCTTCGAAGTCCTCGCGGGAGCTGGTTTTTAGAATAGCTGTTCAGATCACCATCTTCGCTATTCAAGTAGTGTTGAATAAAGCAGATATTCATCTCTGAACTGGGCTAATCATCAAATTAATAAGCGTTGGGAGGATCTGTAGGGCTATCTATCTCCCAGAATATGTCCATAACTCACTTCGTCAGAGGCTGAAAGAGATTGGTGAGATCGATGTTCAGACTGTCATTGCTGCAGGCGGAATTGACTTGGGAGCACATTGTCCCCAGCAATACGCTTCCCTATGTTAAGGACGCTTTCAGGTATGGTGTGTCTAATGCGTTTCTTGTGTCGACGTCGCTCGGTGGTGTCGCTTTCTTGGCGAGCATCGAAATGGAAAGGCGGAAGATTAAGTCTAAGAAAGAAAGGGGAACTCGATGCAACAGCAGATCAGAATCGAAGACAAAGTGGGCATATAGGCCAGGATCAATTTAACCGAGCGGTTATATTGGCTGCAAATGTAGCATATCAGATCAGATATAAGAACTGTATCTAAGGTGGTAATGCATATGCATACGTTGAGATTGTTTCCCTCAATTCACATATTCCCTTCGGCTTTATAATTATAAACCAATTGAAGCTCAGTTTCTACTTCAGCTGAACCTCTTGGAAGGTATGTATGTCCGAGCCGGTCGATCATCATCTCCGCATTTTACTCACGTTGCATTGAACGGAGCAATATACCCTCTTCGGCGTTTCAGGCCCTAAACGGGTAACGACTTGAAAAAAAAGCAAGATTCGGCCCTGAATATCAACGCACTAAGTGCAGCGCGAACATGCATGACCAATTTAAATGATCGGGGATAGCTGCGAAGTTGATGCTACATCGGGCTCGCTTAAGCTTTGGCATGTGCAATTATAGTCGGGATGTGCGATGCATATAATAATAGAACGTTTCCTACTTTTGTTTCTCGTTTTGAACTATAGCCTAGGCCATTATCAGTCGCGAGAAATGACTATCGCTAAGGTTGGTGCTATCGCTTTGGTTAACTTTGCAGCCTTGAGCTCAGGTGCACCGGCCAAGGGTGCAGATGGATTCATCGCTGCGCCATACTACCCTGCTCCTTACGGAGGATGGGTAGAAGATTGGGCAGACAGCTATGCCAAAGCTAAGGAGCTGGTCAATTCTATGACATTGGCTGAGAAGACGAATATCACATCTGGCACAGGGATCTTCATGGGTATGTCTGATCTGGGTCAAATACAGGAAGGTTACTAATAGGGTACAGGGTACGCACTTCCGTTCAAACTTTTCAGGGCCCTACTAATAACATAGTCCTTGCAATGGTAACTCTGGATCTGCTGATCGTGTTGGCTTCCCCCAGCTATGCTTGAACGACGCTGCCAACGGCGTCCGACAAGCTGATAATGTCACCGTATTCCCTGATGGAATCACTGCTGGCGCAACGTTCGATAAGAAATTGATTTACGAGCGCGGTGTAGCGATCGGAAAGGAAGCTCGTGGGAAGGGCGTGAATGTCTGGCTTGGTCCCTCAGTTGGCCCAATCGGCCGCAAGCCCAAGGGCGGACGCAACTGGGAGGGTTTTGGAACTGACCCAACACTTCAAGCTATTGGTGCTCGACAAACTGTCAAGGGTGTTCAGGAACAGGGTGTTATTTCGACCATTAAGCATCTCATTGGAAACGAGCAAGAGATGTACAGACGTCAGACTACTGATATTGTATCTCCGGCATACTCTGCAAACATTGGTGAGCCAGTACTCCACTACCATTGGGCTTTCACTAATCGCACTAGATGATCGAACTATGCATGAGCTCTATCTCTGGCCTTTTGCTGAAGCTGTTCATGCGGGTGTCGGAGCAGCGATGACAGCCTACAATCGAGTTAGTTCGACACTCTGGCATTACCCAAGCATAAACTAACCACCATCAGGTCAACGGCACCATGTCTAGCGAACATTCATACCTCATCAATGCACTGCTAAAAGAAGAGCTAGGGTTCCAGGGCTTCGTCATGACTGACTGGCTTTCCCAAATTACTGGTGTCGCATCAGCCATTGCGGGAATGGATATGAGCATGCCCGGTGACCCTGTGATCCCTCTTCTCGGCAGATCATTATGGATGTACGAAATGACTCAAGCCGCGCTCAACGGATCTGTGCCTATGGAGAGATTGAACGATATGGCGACTCGTGTTGTCGCAACTTGGTATAAGTTTGGACAAGACCAAGATTTTCCCAGCGTCAACTTCGACACCAACACGAATGAAGCTGTAGGCCCTCTATATCCAGGAGCTTGGCCTAACTCACCCAAGGGAGTTGTCAACAATTTTGTCCAGGTGCAAGATGATCACGACGTGATTGCTCGACAAGTTGCACAGGACGCCATAACGATGCTCAAGAACGACGACAACCTTCTGCCACTCAGCAAGAAGAGCCCCCTCAAAGTTTTTGGCACAGGAGCCCAGACCAATTCCGACGGCGCCAACGCTTGCCCGGACCGAACTTGTAACAAAGGCACATTGGGCCAAGGCTGGGGATCGGGGACTGTCGATTACATGTATCTCGACGATCCCATCGGCGCCATCAAGGAAGAGGCCGGGAATGTCACGTTCTACAATACCGATAAATTCCCTTCCGTCCCGAGTGCGACCGATGACGACGTCGCCATTGTGTTTGTCACTTCCGACTCGGGTGAGAACTCTTATACGGTTGAAGGTAACAATGGCGATCGAAACGCTGATAAGCTGAATGTGTGGCATGGTGGTGATGACCTCATTAAGGCCGCAGCTGAAAGGTACAACAATGTTGTGGTGGTTATACACACTGTCGGGCCTGTCACACTTGAGAAATGGCATGACTTGCCTTCGGTTAAGGCTGTTCTTGTCGCTCATCTTCCTGGCCAAGAGGCTGGAAAGTCTCTTACCAATATTCTGTTTGGCAATGCATCCCCTTGTGGACATCTGCCGTACAGCATCACCAAGAAGGAGGATGACATGCCTCAAAGTGTTGTCAAACTGATTGACTCAGGCTTCGTCGACCCCCCGCCTGACACTTATTCCGAAGGCCTGTACATTGACTACCGCTGGCTCAACAAGGAGAAGATCCGACCTCGTTACGCGTTTGGTCACGGTCTTAGCTACACCAACTTCACCTACTCCAACGCGACCATCAAGCGAGTCACCAAGCTCAGCCAATACCCTCCCAAGCGAGCAGCCAAAGGTGGCATGCTGGATTATTCCCAAGATATTCCCGACTACAAGGAGGCAGTCAAGCCACGCAACTTCAAGACAGTTTGGCGCTATCTCTACTCTTGGCTTTCCGAGTCTGACGCAAAGAAAGCCGCCGAAGCAGCCAAAACAGGCAAATATCCTTACCCAGACGGCTACTCGACCAAACAGAAGACGGACCTTCCACGTGCTGGTGGCGCTCAAGGCGGAAATCCGGCGCTTTGGGACGAAGCTTACACTGTCTCAGTACGTGTTACTAACTCGGGCGCTAAATTCGCCGGTAAAGCTTCTGTTCAGGCCTACGTCCAATTTCCGGAGGCTGCCGGATACGAGACGCCCGTAATCCAGCTTCGCGACTTTGAGAAGACAGCTGTTATCGAGCCGGGCGAGAGCGAGACGGTGCAATTGACCTTGACTAGAAAGGATTTAAGTGTTTGGGATGTCAAGGCCCAGGATTGGCTTGTGCCTAAACCGGATGGGGAGTATCGGGTTTGGCTGGGTGCTGCAAGCGACGCGCTGGAAGTTGTTTGCTACACGGATGATTTGAGCTGTGAGAATGACGTTGATGGACCTATATCATACGATTGATCTTGTCGAGTATTAATTTCCATATTTAATTCGCAAGTTGAGCTGTGAGTTGCGAAACCAATGCATGGCTCGTCAAGACTGCCTTTAATCTGTCACAACGCCATTGACGATCTTCATCTATGACAGGGCGGCGGTGCATATGCATTCGTTCTACGTGCAGCCTATCCAATAGCACTATCAAACGCCGTCACCGCCAAACATGTGCAATCCCCCGAGTTGTGCATGCAATTATTCAGTGTACCCCTCTCATGGCGCAGCTGCTATTATGGTTTAGGCCACCAAGAGAATTGAGTGTGGTCCAGGGGTAGACCCTGTCTTGTCGTAAGGAAAGCCTCCGGAAATTGTGTTAATCCCGAGATTTTCGTTACGTTCTGTACCTGGAATTGAGTGATTGGGATTGGTAAAATACGATTCTCGTAAGAAAGGGAAAAGAAAGTTATTACAGTGGATTTCGCATGGTCCTTAAGACACTGGAACAATCACGGGTGGTGTGATCGGCGCACCGCGGGGGAGGCTTGGGACATTTTACTTGAGTGAGCACTAACATTATAGCACAGCGTGGTACAGAGAGGAAGTGGGCTAGTCGCTAGTGGACCCGAAAGATCGGGAGTTCATTGAGTGGCTCAAAGCCCATCACATGGGTTGATATCAAAATCGATGGTACGGATTGAACTGACCCCTGGGACCAGAACGCCACTTGTGCCCGTTGGTTATGGTAAAACGCCCGTATTGCAGATTTTGGGTCGGGACGGCGGCAAAAGTAAGACAGGCCTGAAATTGGGTGGCGGATGGCATCTCGAAATTTGAGGAGATGAGACACAAACTGCTCTGCTCTTTACAGAAGAAAACTGGTCTTGGTGCTGTAGGTAGAGTAGCATTGTCCTTTACCTGTTTGACACACGCTGACCGGTATGTCGGGTAAACTGAAGCGATCATTCCTACTCCCCTCTCTGTTCTGGACTCAGGTACAGTACAGTACAAGCCCTCGTGATGGATACAGGCTAATCTAGCGAATCAACGGTCCTCTAACTCAAGTCGGTCTGGGCCGATCTCCAGGGCCAGGGGCGACTTGTCGCAGTGGAGTCAGCACCAAGTTGATCTGTTGGGCGAGATCGCTCAGTGAACGTGCAAGCATTTGCTTGGCCAGTCTCGTTACCCAAGAAGAGCATTTATCGCGCCACGAACAGGGTATATACGAAGGGACTTGCATTTTGATCTGCAGAGGCTGCACGGAATATTGCAACCTCAAAATCGAATTAACAGCGATAAAAGCGTCAGCAAAGACAAGAGAGGGAAAGCGACTGGTGCTGCAATCCTTCGGGTAGTTACATACTGGATGGAAAAAGAATGCAAACAGGGACGTATAAGCAGTTCGTCTTAAATGGCTCAAATCTTTAGGGGTCTCAACGGTAATACTGCACGTGAGCAGCACTTTTGATCTGTCTCACGTTATCCTGTACGACGTTCGTTTTTCATACAACAGGTGGATATAACGGCAATCCGATGAATGAACCCTGTCGCAAAATTAAAGGAGAGACAAGCTAACCTACTACTGATGACCCTGTCTACACTGGACAAAAGGCACAGAATACGTACTTATCTCCTCTCATGATAAAGGGTGATGCCCCTACAGCAATTGCGTTGGTGGCTGCATGTCAAAAGACACTGATTGGCCTCGTCCGTTTCAGCTGACAAGGGATTTGCAAGGTCTTTTAGCCCATAGACAAGTCGAGGTCTTTTTCTTCATGGGGCTAATATAGCACTTCCACTTCGCAAACTAACCTATTGCTGGCAGGGCATGCTGCCTCTACGAAACGTGGTGCACAGCCCGCATGCACCATTATCTCTAGCTCACTACGCCTCAACTGAGTAGCCCTCGCTTTGCAGGCCCGAGTGACTTTGAACTTGGCTCGTGTGCTGTCATCCTTTCAAAGGCCTTTTTGTCTATCCATCTGTAGTAACGCCCGGTCAATGAAGGAGGGGCGTGCCCAACGTGTAGCCTGCAGATGTGTATACGGAGACTCGTGCGAAGAAGAAAAAGGGAAAAGGCAGAAATTCGATCGTCAAGATAAGGAAATAAATATGCATACGTGCCTCCTTTTCTGGTTCTCCGGCTGCTCCTAGTCTGCTCGTTCACTCCCACTCTCTCGTTTCAATTCTCCTTTCCTTTTGGCCTTGTTTGTTTCCAAGCTGCCATTCTTGGTTAGAACAGGTTCGACTTCGTCACTCTCATTTACCCTTGTTTCTTTCACAATGAAGACTTTCTACGCCTTGACCTTCTGCCTCGGTGCCCTCTTCGACGGCACCGCTGCTATTCAACCGGAGGAACAAGGCCAGATGCCTGGCAAGTTCGCCGCTGCTCCTCCCGTAGGATCCAACCCCATTGACCGCAAGGGATGGACTGTTCGATGCTCCAGCCAGGCATCGAACTACCCTTGCAATAATGCCATTGACGGCAGCAAAGACACTTTCTGGCAGACTCCATATGGCACAACCAACACGCCGCCTCCTCACTCCATCGTCATTGATATGAAGCAGACTCAGTATGTAAGCGGCCTACAGATCACTCCTCGCCAGGACGGCAACACTCGTAACTGGATTGGCCGTCACGAAGTCTACCTCAGCTCAGATGGCACCAACTGGGGCTCTCCTGTCGCCTTTGGAACCTACTGGGGAGACAAATACCCAGTTATTACCAACTTCGAGACAAAGCCTGCACGATATCTTCGATTTGTCGCTCTTTCTAACGTAAACACGGACTACCCGTGGATTTCTATTGCCGATTTTAATGTCTACAACGCTCTCAAATATAGCCCTCCCAAGAACGGTGTTGGAAAGTGGGGACCTACTCTTGATTTCCCCGTCATTCCTGTTGCTGGTGCCGTCGAGCCTGTGTCTGGAAAGGTTGTTATCTGGTCTGCTTACCGTTATGATGCTTTCCAAGGTACCACTCCTCGTGGTGGCTTCACTCTTACTTCTATCTGGGACCCCAAGACTAACATCATTTCCAACCGCAACGTCACCAACAATCACCACGACATGTTTTGCCCTGGTATTTCCATGGACGGAGAGGGACAAATTGTTGTGACTGGTGGCAACGACGCCAAGAAGACTAGCATCCTCAACCCTAACGGCGAGTGGGTTCCTGGTCCTGATATGCAGATTGCCCGTGGCTACCAAGCATCAGCCACCACTTCTGATGGTCGCGTCTTCACTATTGGTGGTTCATGGAGTGGCCCCCGCGGTGGAAAGAACGGCGAGATCTACGACCCTAAAGCAGGAACATGGACTTCCCTTCCTAAGTGTCTCGTCGGGCCCCTGCTTACTAAAGACAAGGAAGGTGTCTACAAGGCTGACAACCATGCTTGGCTCTTTGGCTGGAAGAAGGGCAGTGTTTTCCAGGCCGGGCCCAGCACAGCCATGAACTGGTACTACACTGGCCGAGGAACTCAAGGTGACACCAAGGCTGCTGGCACACGACAAAAGAACGGCCGCGTCGATCCTGACTCAATGAATGGTAACTGTGTCATGTACGATGCTCTCGATGGCAAGATTCTCACCTATGGAGGCGCTACCAGCTACCAGCAAGCCCCTGCTACTGCCAATGCCCACGTCCTCGCCATCGCTGAGCCCGGCTCCACTGCTCAAACCTACCTCGTTGGAAATAACGGCGCTGGTAACTTCGCCCGTGTCTTTCACACCTCTGTTGTTCTCCCCGATGGCAATGTCTTCATCACTGGCGGCCAGTCCTACTCCAACCCTTTCACCGACACCAACCCTCAGCTTACGCCCGAGATGTACATCTCCGCTACCCACGAGTTCAAGACTCAGCAGCCCAACACCATCCCCCGTACCTACCACAGTATGTCTCTGCTGCTGCCAGACGGTACTGTATTCAACGGTGGCGGCGGTCTCTGCGGTAGCTGCAAGAGCAATCACTTTGACGCTCAGATCTACACCCCACAGTACCTCCTCGATGGCAACGGTAACCTTGCTACCCGACCTAAGATCACGGCTGTTTCGGCCACTACCGCCAAGGTCGGCAGCACCATCACCGTCACCGCCAACAGTGCCATCAAGAGCGCCTCGCTCATCCGATACGGTACTGCTACACACACTGTCAACACCGACCAGCGACGCATTCCCCTGACGCTGACTGGAGCCGGTACCAACAAGTACTCTTTCAAGATCCCCAACGACTCCGGCATTGCACTACCAGGATACTGGATGCTTTTCGTTCTCAACAACGCTGGAGTGCCCAGTGTTGCCAGCACCATCAAGGTGACAGTTTAATTTTGGTTTCTGCATGAGATGACATGCTTTTTCTTGGGCATTTTTATAATAAGGATATACTATACAGGACGGTCATAAGCGTATGGATTCTCTATGTAAACTTTTAAACACTATACCTGCAATTGGATATACCAAGCGACACTACGACCTAATAAATCTCTTTGAAGCAATTAGACTCTTGGTTCCGAGTGTTTCTCCCACAAGCAAGGAGCCTTCGTCATGCGAGTACAGAAAAAGACGTTGATGCTCAATTGCCGAAAAACCTTACTCTGGTATGAGGGACCTTAAGGTAGGATCAACCTAGTCCTAGGGCATCATTCCTTGGCAGTAAACATGGTCAAAGGCAATTTCAACAGGGACACCCTAACCTAGCAATAGATGCTTTTAGGATGCTAGCACAAGATTATTCCTGACTTTGCGAAGGTCAAACGCTAACAATTGGTTTCGGCCTAAGGGTAAGAAATCATGCCGAACCCTCTCACCAATTTGAGTTTGAGGCTGTATGAAGGACGGGCGGTCAACCGCAGGTGACATTTATTACCCTAACCTTACTTGTGACACCCCGGAAAGGCGACAAAAATAGTGACGACTGGTGACACAGCATTGTAAGTTTCACTCAACATGGGTTGAACTTGATTTTGAGTCAAGGTTACTCGTAATGAAACTAGAGATCGTGGCTCAGATAACCATGTTGTGTCTGCTGTGACGTCTAGGGAAGCTTTCCTTGTCATACATAGAGCCACCTTGCATATGGAGAATGGCAAAAGTGCGTTGCAGTCAACGAACAAATCCTCGAAATCAACGAACAAGTGTTCGAAATTGAGGGTCTTGCGTCAATTTCTATCTTAAAAATTTACCCTATTCAGACCTCTTCAACCTCGCCTCCAACATAGCTGTACATCCATAAGTAGAAGGATAGATCTTGACGAGTTCCAAACCAGCCTCTTCGAAGATTTCCTCAAACTCAGACTTTTTCTTTTCCTGACCAGTCATGCACAGAAGAGCCAAGTCAAGCCAATACAGATCAAGGTTCTCGTGTGGCTCAATCGTGTCGGGAATCAGTTGATCGCAAATGATGAGGCGAGAGTCGGGCCCCATGGCGGAGGCGGTGTTCTTGACAAACTCGATGCAGACTGGGACGTAGAAGTCGTGAAGGAAGCGACGCATGAAGTAAATACGGGCATCTATCAGTTTGAATTTATAGAATCAGCAACGTCCTCTGAAAGTTGGAAAGGCCCATCGATCTGGACTACTTGGTGTGGATACATACTCTTCACAGGCTGCGGTGTAAAAGCGTCGTAAGTCATCAGCTGAAAGTCTGGATAATCCTTGGGATCCATTGTATTGATAACTCCAGGAAGATCCTGCAAAATATACTTGGCGTCAAAGGCGTCGCCAATGTCCTTGCGAATAGCAATGCATGATTGCCCACGGCCAGCGCCGATATCAACTAGGAAGGGTCGCGCGGGATCCTGCTCAACTTCTTCCTTGAGAGATGAGAACGGGAACATCCCAACGACAGGCATCAGCTCATCAACAGCAACCATGTTGGCATTCCAAAGCTCGCGACGTTCAGGATCAGGGTCCATCTCTAGGAGCTCGTAGTAGGATTTTCCGAGATGTTCCTTTCCAACAGAGTAAACGGCTGGCGACTTGGTCAAATCGAAGACATCTTCTGGCCTATGCGACTTGCAGTAGTCGGGTAGATGCATCCAAGCTCGACCAAACTCCATAACGATTAGGAAGAAGGATCCCAACCCTCTTGGGTTCAAAATTCGGGAGAGTTCGTTGTGAGCGTACTCATCAGGCCCCGTCTCGACAAAAAGTCCATGGTTGACGGCAACCCGAAAAACTCGCTCAATCACGGTAGTGGCTACATTGGTAATCCGAGCCAATTCTTTAGCACTGAGAGAACCTCCATCCTCGGGCATGGCGTGGTAAGCCTTGATACCGATGATAGTATGGAACGCGCCGCCGAAACTGACTTGCTCCATCAGATGTGTCATCCGATCCATTGGGGACTGTATAGCGAGGCGAACGGCCTCTGTTTGTTTGAGGACATTTTGGTGAGTAATGGGATCCTCCTCGTATGATTCAAGTTGAGCCACGAGTTTCCTGGCCTCTTCCAGGGCCTTTTCAGCTTTCGGATGAACCATGATGAGCGATGGCGTTTATTGAATGGCGGAAAGGATTACAATGTGGCTTGGTAGAGTCAACACTGTTGGTTGTAATTTGCGCAGATCATCTTTAACCTTCCGCATTACGTTGATCCCCTGTGAATTGCAATATTCACTTAGGAAGAACCAACAGGCGAGGCACAGCAGAAGCCAAGCCTGGGCAGTTTCATATCGGTCGATGACAGCGGTGATGGGAGTTACTTCCTTACTAAACAGGTTTAGTCAGTGGATATATGTCCAGCCGAGGGTCTTTACCCCTGGGCCAACCGCATCCACCTTGCGTATATGAACCCAATGGAAGTGTCACTCCGGTTATAGCTGGGAGTGTTAATGCGGCGCAGGCCAATGACCGGACGGATAGAGTTGTTGGTCCGATCCAGTGAGTTGTTATTCCATTATCGAGGGTAATGACAATGGCGAACATTTAGGCAGTTCTTTAGTCTCGAGGACCCGCGACTTTTTTTCCAGTGTCCACTGTTTGTGATTGATCGATCTCCAGTCGCACGGACGCCCTGGTCCCATTAGTCTTGATCATGTCTTCCCCTCCTAGCAACCAGGAAGAGGTTATCCAGCCCGACAATGTAAGTGAAGGCTCTAGTCCATCACACTGCGTCTCGCATTAACAAATGACTCGACGTTCTAGGCCCTCCAAGCTGTCGCGGACGATGAGGTGAGTGGAACCCTTGAATGCGACTCAAGCCAACATTGTCTCCACCGACTAACCAATGTGCCTTAAATTACAGTCCTACGACACTGCCAGCGAGCGGTCATCGTTAACGTCTCTCACATCATCTATCTTGCACGGAACCGTCGAGGGAGGAAGGACTTATGCCGTCTACGGTAAAGAAGGTGGGTCATTTTATAGAACTATCTGGAAACATTGCTAAGAATATTGGCAGAATATGGACTTCCAATGGACGAAGCTGAGCTTGATCGCATCGACATGTGTCACGCTAAATACTGTGCTCTGATTGGGAAACAACGCTATCTGGCACCTATAGACAGTCCTCAAAAAGTCCTCGACCTTGGTTGCGGAACAGGTTCGGACAGCCCAAGCCTTTAATTGATATAAAAGGCCAGTGACACTCATAATAGGATCTCAGGAATTTGGACCATCGAAATGGCCGAAGAGTTTCCGTCCGCTGAGGTGAGTCACTCATGGAAGAGCCACATTGGTACTTGTTCGAAGCCTGTCGTCTCATATTGTCTAGGTCATTGGCACAGATGTCGCACCTACACAACCCGACTGGTGAGTCTTCTCTGTCATTGATGAGCTTGTGATAGAATCTAAGACTAAGATATCAGGGTTCCACCGAACTGCCATTTTGAGGTTGATGACATCGAGAGGGACTGGACATGGCAAGAAGATAGCTTTGACTTTATCTTCGCTCGAGATTTGCTCCTGGCAATTCGTGACTGGCCAGCGTTGATCAGCCAGACTTACACGTGAGTCAAGGTGTATCCATGTTATACACAGAGAATTTCAATAACTGAATGCATACAAGGCATCTCAAGCCAGAGGGCTGGGTAGAATTCCAAGCCATCGTTGGCGTTCTCGGATGTGACGACGACTCCATCCCCGAAGACAGCTACCTACGCAAGTTCTCCAGCATGATGGAGCAAGGCTCCGCCAAATTCGGCGCCAGCCTCACAGATCCCATGAAATGGAAAGGCTGGCTCGAAGAACGCGGCTATATCAATGTCACAGAGCGTGTGTTTAAGCTTCCTTTCAATCCATGGCCCAAGGATCCGCGCATGAAGCTCCTGGGGGCGTGGGAAATGGAGAACCTCCTTCACGGGCTCGAGGCAATGGTGACTAGGATGTTTCAGAAAGGACTTGGGTGGACGGATGCTGAGGTAACTGTCTTTTTGGCGTTTTTGAGAAAGGAGATTAAGAACCCTCGGATGCACGGATATTGGCCTTAGTAAGTGACCTTGCACTTTGCTGTCCAGTTTTGTTGTTCTGGTGGAGATTATTTTGAGACTGACTGTTCTTTTAGCTATGTGGTTTATGCCCAGAAGCCAAAGGAAGAAGAGGCATAGGATTTTAAGCGACGCTTCGAAAAGGTTATTTGATAACGATAGCAATAGGAACTCGAACCATTGTTGCTCCTCATTCCAAACATCTGTCGAATATTCGAAGCATCTTGTCATAAATGCTTAATATGTACGAACATAGTGAAGCTCCTGGTCCACTCCTATCGTCTTATGCGGAGCCCAGGTGCCCATTCTTCCACTCCACCCCAGGGCATAACTCCACCAAGTATCCGTAACTCACCACACAACATCTACCAACTATATGAGTAAAATTACCACCGCGCTTCACATCCAAGAAAGCAACTTGGCGCAGTGGAAGCGCGGTATGTCTATCTCCAATGTCTTGCAGTACGATCCCTTACTAACACACGCATAGCCGGGCTCATAACCCGGAGGTCACTCGATCGAAACGAGTAGTTGCTAGAATCCTTCTTTTTTACCCTTTTTCCACATAATCTGGTTTTTTTGCGAAACTCTACCTATCTATCTTTTCTTTTTCTTTTTAGCCTTTTTATCTCCCATATATCGGACACGTTTATCGGTGTCAGGCCTCTACTACCGTAAGATCCGCAACTCTTGTCTAAGTACACGGCTGGCTTGCCTAAATCTTTTCATCACATGTGGAAGTCAGCAATTTGGAACTTGCAGATTGCTTTCATTTCTCAGCAATTCACCCCCTTCTTAGTATTCCTTTGTAGGCATTGGGTGTCAAAGTTATTACCCACGTACTCATGTGAAGTGTGATGTTAGCTCGTCATCTCTAAAAGCCACGACGAATTTATGGCCCGGGTGTTGGGAGTCTAGGGCCTTGGTGTTGGGGAATTAGCGAGTGCTACAGCACTCCACACTGGTGAAAGACCCGTAATTGATCTCCCGGGGCATGGCAACTTCAACCGTTCTATAGCTAGGTAGCCTATGAAGAAGTTTAACATATGTTCTCTAATCTGTTACTCACCGCTCAGACTTTCTATTCCGTTGCAACATCACAGAACTCGGCATCGGAGGCCGGCACCGAGAGTAACCAACCCCGCGTATAAAATGTAGATCATTGTATGAATCTGGTAAAGTTGTGGGTGCAGTAGATGCGGGGACAATTTGACTCCGGGTGCATACCGCGAGACGAGATGGACGAATCCTTCGACCTCGCTTAATCCTCTTTTTGTTGGTCCCCTTTCCTCCTTTACTGTCAAGGATTCTCTCCAAAATCTTATCCTTGGAGCTTCTTCTCTATCGACATTTTGTGTTGTGGGCGACAAGATGGCTGCGCGAACAGACTTTGACGCCAATCCTGAAATGGCGGATCTTCAGGCCGATGAGAAGGTACACTAGCCCAGTTTCTTGACTTCAAACGGCCCCAACTGACTGACTGCCTCTCCAAGCGACACTTCGATTCTCGGCTCGAGAACACTAACGCAATTGATCCGGTTCTTGAGAAGCTTCTTGTGCGCAAGCAAGATGTTCGTATCATTCCTTTGGCAGCTGGAATCTACTTGCTCTGTTACTTGGATCGCTCCAATATTGGTAATGCCAAGGTTCTCAACCATACAACCGGCCATGATCTTCTCTCTGAGACGAACATGTCAAACTACGACTTTACCATCGCGCTTATGATTTTCCTCATTGCCTATGCACTATTTGAGGTTCCGTCTAACTATTTCCTCAAGAAGATGAAGCCCAGTAGATGGATCGCCTTCCTCATGTTTTCTTGGGGAACCATTACTATTTGCCTTGGCGCTGCTCACAGTTACGCAGTTGTTACTGTTTTGCGTTTTTTGTTGGGAGTGTTCGAAGCTGGTGAGTTTTGGACGTTCACCGTAGTATTGCTTCCCGACTGACCGGTTTAGGCCTTTTCCCGGGTCTCGTCTACTATCTCACTTTCTGGTACAAGCCCGAAGAGCGATCAGTTCGCGTCGCTACCATCTTAGCATCAGCTACTCTTGCCGGAGCGTTCGGTGGCGCTATCGCGTACGGCGTTGGACACATGAACCAAGTGCATGGAATTTCCGGCTGGCGATGGCTCTTCATCCTCGAAGGCATTCCATCTGTGCTCTCATCGTTCCTGGTCTGGTTTGGTCTCCCCGACTTCCCTGAATCTGCCAGATGGCTCTCAGCTGAGGAGAAAGATGTCGCTACTTATCGGCTAGCTGAACAAGGATCGCACGGAGACAGCAAGGCTATGACATGGGAAGACGCAAAGTTAACAATCTTCGAATGGAGACTGTGGTGCCATTACCTAGTATGTGTTGCAATGCCTGGCAGTTATTGGTTCCCTGACTAATACTGGGTAGATCTACTTTGGAATTTCTGCCCCCTTTTCGAGTTTGTCTCTTTTCACACCTTCGATTACTGCCGGCCTAGGAGTATGTACCATTCTCATCGAACAAAGGGGCCAACTAACCACCGATAGTTTGCGGACCTGCGGGCTCAGTTGATGACTGTGCCTCCTTACGCAGCGGCCTATGTAGTGACACTACTTGTTTCATGGTCTGCGGATAAGTACAATGCGTGAGCGCTCAATCCGCCTGAAAGTCGAAAATCGCCGCTAACATCTCAACAGACGGGCCCTTCATTCTGCATTGTTCTCTTTGATCGGCGCTGTGGGGTTTATTGCTTCCGCAACCCTCCCGGCTAATTCTTACAGCGTAAGTCTAACTTCGCATTCAATCCATCAGGCACTGACCATCCCCAGCCTCGTTATGGTTGCCTCATTGTCGCAGCATGTGGCTCGTTCGCCTGTATACCACCACTTTTGGGCTGGTTGTCGTCCAACTTGCACTCTACAGCTGCTATCGGCTTAGCCATTGCACTGAACATTTCCATGGGTGCTCCTGGGCAGATTGTCGGCGTCTGGATCTACAAGGCCGATGAAGCTGCGAAGGGTTACCCCACTGGTCATTGGACAAACGCCGGTCTTCTTCTGTTTGTCAGTGTAGGATGCATCGGTATGCACGGATACTATGTTTGGAGAAATAGGCGTGCGGCTGGTACTGACCAACCACGTTTCAAGTACTAGTCTCGCAACTCCGTTTGTTCGATACCTGTCACGTACATTTGGCCTTCAGGGAAATGTTCACTGATATTGATTTTCAGAGAGTGACGCACAGATACGACAGGAATGCAGGCCCAGCCACGGACGATAATGCGGCTGGCAAGCAACGACCTACCCCAGTTTGACATAAATATTCAATATAGTATTGTAATTAACCCATGAAATCAGGGCATAGTCCAACCTTGATGAGTCTTATGACCAGTAGCAAGATGCAGTCATATCTGAACAAAGGTAGGTGGCAACCACTCAGTGACCTATCGGTGCATTTATCATGGCAGTAAAGCCGTATAGGTCCAGAAAAGCTAGCCGTTGTGTCCTGGACTTCCGTTTCATATGGGGACAGCTGATCCAAGGTCTTGTAGCTTTTCAGCCAATGATACAGAGCTGGTGTATGCCTTCCTCGTCCGGTCATTCGAATCTCCCGAGTGCTCCCGGTTCCACTCAATTACCTCCATCACAACCCCTTCAAGAGTAGTAACAATCCCTTTATATCCAAGTCCACCATCAGACACTGGTTTCCTGGCTTCGCTATCAAATCCGATCAGATGAGTGCATATTGAAAAGAGTCCCGGTTGTAGCTTTTTTATATCTCCTTTGACCTCCGGTAAGAATTTTCTGAGGGGAGGGAACCGGTACGGAAGCAGGATGTACCATTCAACGAAAAATGATAACAGGAGCATAATCATTGGTGATAGTATAATTGTCTTGAAATTGTGGACAGACAAGAATCTGACAGCTGTATAGAGATCTCCAAACGTTATTGGAGGGCCGTTGTCAGTGATAACGAATGGTCTGCCAGCTTGTGGACACTCTCGATTCGAAAGCACAGATTCATGGTATAGATGCGCCACAGCTACATTTGCGCCGTGGGCGAAACTCTGGACGATATGTGTCACCCAGCTGCACCGATGTTAGAAGGCCTCTCATGGATAAAATTCATGCAATAGCATACGTTGGAAAAGTGGTTCGGGAAAGCAAGCTTCCCACCGGGTTGTCTGTAGGATGACCATAGACTCCGTTTGCCGGTCGAATGCAGCCAGTGCGGAAGGTCGCATCGTTCTCTCCGCACACAAGTCTTTCTGCAGTTGCCTTAGAGGCTGGATAGTTCCCAAAGTACTCCTCGTGCTGCCGCAACGGTTTATAGAAATCCTGGACATCAAGAACTTGCCAATAATTGCGAGGTTCAGTGGCCCATGGCGAGACAAAGGGCTCCAGCGGCCGGATGCCAATTGAGCCGGATGATGTTGAGCTGAATATCGTGGCACCGACTGCACGAGAAGCAGCTAACACGTTCTTAGTCCCTTGGACATTGACCGTCTCGGGGAATTTGTAGAGGTGACTCGACCTGGCAGAGGGCACGATCACAGCAGCCGTATGGAAAACAGTGAGTGGCAAATGCGCTACTGAGGAATCCCATGGCTTTGTGAAAGCTTTATCAACGGATATCGTGGAAGTTATATCTGTTTGGATAAAATCAACTTGTGCTGCTAAGCCAATTTGCATATCGTCGCGCTCCGTCTTTCTGATGTCGATGATGCGAATGCTCTTTGGTGATGTTCCACGCGCCAACAGCTGAAGGACTATGTAACCACCGACAAGACCTTTCAAAGACGAGTTAGATATGGGGATCTCTTATTGCGAATAGTTTGTGGACTACCATTCCCTCCCGTGACGATATATCGTCTGTCTAGCTTGGGTGGCAAGCCCTTGTAAAAGTCTTTCGGGCATTGTTCTAATCTCTCGTAGGTTTCGCTGAGAAGGGCAGGAGTCCAGCGCCTACTCGAAAGTCGTCGAACTCCGTCTGGTGTCTGCTTCAAGATGTGGTTTATATGAGAAAGATAGAGGATAGCGGCGAACAATGCACCCAACCCGCAGGTTTCTAGGAGTTGCGCGGCACTAAGTGTCATTATGACTCTGCAGAAACAGAAAAGAAGTACTAGCTTTTGATAGCGTACATGTTCTATAGCGGCGTTGAGGTATTTAGTTAGATGGTGTCTCACAATGTGTTGCTCTTTCTCCTCCGAGACTTCCGACCGACGTTGCACAACATGTTATCGGATCATGTATATTAATGATGCCATTGGCAGTTACGCTGAACAGGAACGTGGCACGGGACTGTTTTTGGCCTCTATGAATCATCGACTTCTCCCAATAATTCACTTTTCAAGTAATTACTATAAAACAATTTAGCTGCAGGAACACATTATTTATTGTAAAAGCACTGTAGAGAGCTGCGAAATAGCCATGTTTGAGAATAAGATTTACAGAAATTGAGGCGCTGGCACAAAAATGATATAAATTGCCCACGATATGCATGGAATAAGGTTCCTGAAAAGAAACGCTTCTGCTGCTGAGAACTCATTAAGGAAACGCAGCTTTCGACGGCGTAGTCCGGCGTTATGTTTTGAAAGCAGGGGTGCATGAGCGCCAGAACTATGTAAAGAAAAATATACAAGATACGCGACAACTATTAAAGCTAACTGTACTATAGCAACCCTGATTTTTGACTACAACCTACATTCCATCAGTGTTTCTGAGTCAAAGTATCCCCTTATTGTCCAAGCTCAGAGGGTTTTCCTTGTTGTCGACCTACAAGAGAGGGCTGGAGACAATGTCTTATCAGGTCCAGGTCACCAAACCATACCTAGACTATAGGTTAGGGAGGCATCGCAGTCGGCACTGTACGCATGTTACACGTCTCCCACGTCTAATTGTTTTCTAATCGTTGCCATGAATTGCTTTGACTTTCAAAATAATTACAGGTGACAAGGAACGGTACCATGTGTTATATGAATTAATGGGATTCAAGCATGGTTGTGGATCCGGTTTGCGTTTTGCCAAGTCTGTCATATGAACTCCTGATAAATGAAGATCTGATAATTTCGCTGACACCAGGGATAGCTGCCCGACCCATAGCTACTACTCAACTATGAAACCCGTGATATGCTGCGTCGCTTCACACTTATTCCTATACCGGACGGGCTGCTCGATGGCGTCTTTTCTGGACAAGCGCACTCAATCTGCTCAGCAAAGTCTGGGAACCCGTTCTACGCCATCGCATTATCTTGAGGAGGCATATGCCCTGGCAACTGTTCAATGGTTCGCATCTCGATTCGATTCACTTACCGGGACATGCGAGTCGTGTCCATGCAAATAAGCTGAAACGAATATGAGAAAGGATGATGTTGCAGCTGGTATACCTGCCTTATTCGGATTTAAAATAACGATCTGTAGAGTGGATCGAAGCGGTGGACAGTTCTGGTTGTCGATTACAACCAAAACATCGATCCGTCGATCCTTGACAAGGAGCGCGATGTCGATGCGGCTCTTGACAGAAAGGGTATAACACTGGCCCAAAGATTAGATTGCTGGCTTCATCGAACTTGTTGATTAAATTAGAAGGACACAAAAGGCTGTCCGACCAGAGTAAAGTTTTGACATAATTAGTACGCAAGTGTGCTGGTATACAACCGGGCCACGTCGATTTGTGAGATAGTTCTTTCTATAGATGAAGTCGAAAAAAGAGACTTGGCGTTTCACGTCGGAGCAAAGCGACCGAGACATGACATAAGGTCTTTTCAAGTGACGCCATCTAGAAGCTGATTCGCTGACTGCTTCCGATGAGGCGCAATACCGTGTGGTGTAGCCTGAATAGAAAGGCAGCGAACAGTCTGTCTGCTTGGAGAACATGACGGAAGAAAAGCAGAGCCTCGGTGTTTAAGCCAATGAGTTCAATGGAGAAACAGGAGATGATCGCGGCACATCAGGACGGCGGTAATATTAGCAGGGTGAAATTTCATTATGTCACTGAGCAAGGGACTTGATGGTGATGAGTTTTCAATATTGTAAGTGGAAGAGGGAGGGTGATGGTCGTCGCGTTGCTTGGAATTCTGCGCGTACTTTAATCAGGGATAATAAATAGTGTTTTTTTTTTCTCTCTCTTCTTCTTTTCTTTTGACATGATTCGAATCCGCTCTCAATGTATCCATCATGGAAAGGGAAAAGAGTCATGGACTCATGCTTGAGAAAATAAGGCCCCAGTGCTCCACGTTGAATAGAGTACCTCCTGACGTAGGATTCTGTCTAGCTGTCACTCTGATCCCTGAAAGTGACGTCACATTGATGAACTTCCTTGGAAATGTGCTTATAACCAGTACATCTATCGGGAGAAGACCGAGAATAACGATTGGCAATCAACAAAAGTGCCCGCCAGAAGACATCATCAAAGTGAGCTTAATATAGATGCTCGGTTCCTCTTTTGCTGCATTGTGGGCATTAGTCGCTCACTAAAAAATCTTTGACAATGCCGCTTCCAAATCACATGGCCCGCTGAGACGAAAAGGGTTTTATGGTTTGGTTATGGAATCTCAAGGGCGCAGGAAACTGGTTCCCATACTGCCCGTCCAACAGATCCCAGATCCGATCCGACAAGATGCCCGTACTACCTCCGAATCTTTGGTGACAGGCCACAGGGCGAGGACCAAAAGGAATCTTGTCGCTGTAGCCTGCGAGGGGTGCCGGCGTAAGAAGGCCAAGGTATGTTTTCGACACTCCCTAGTCAGATCACCATCAATGCTAAGAACCTCTTCAAGTGTGATGGCAAGAGACCTACCTGTAGCCGATGCTCCTCCAAGATGGAGGCCTGTTCGTACGAAACACCACCAGTCCCCGTCGCCATCAAGAAGAAATGCGATACTTTGATGCTCGAGAACCAACAATACCGAGAGCTTTTCAGCGCCATACACGAAAGACCAGAACGCGAGGCTCAAGAGATCTTCAACCGTATTAGAACATCGAACGATCCCCTCAGTGTCCTCGAAGCGATAAAACAAGCCGAAGTGCTCCTGCCAGATCTTGCCAATAGTCAGAGTGACGGGACAAGGCAGGGAAGCGTCCCAAGCCTTAATCATGCGAGTTCTAGCCGAACCCAGGACAGTGATTACTCATGAAAGAATCTTGTCGGCTTGAAGTGTGTTCAGGTCTAGGGGCGATCCATACATATTCCCTCTCGCTAGCAGAACAGGGTCGTGGACGGGCTGGAAATAAGAGACGCCACCACGATCTGATAACGGTTCCTTTTCTGGTAAACGCTATTTGCGCAACGCGTAAGTCGTATGCTTACTGTCGTAGGTTAAATATGGAAGGGTTAATATTCCCGAATGAGAGAATTCCGGTAGCGACGCCGGGGAAATGTTTGACCAGGAGTGCCTTGGCAAGAGCAGAGGTCGAACATCATATCGGACCAATACGCGTGTCCTCCAATACCCGAACCATTTATGCTGAAGGTCCCGCGCTACGATTTTGAAGATTTCGACTCGGGTATCCTATCCATAGAGGAAGAGACATATTACTCTGAGGTGCCAACTAAGGCGCTCGGTTTACCAATGGCAGATTATATCAAAGGACGAATTGTTCCGGGCGAAACTCTAGAGTATGTAGGCGGCAGGTAGTTGCTTCCATATACGAGAGCCATCGGCATCGGTCAAACGATGCAAAGGGTCATAACGAGTAAAATGATTAAGCTATGGAGCTACTAGTGATACATGGATCCCCAGCTTGTATCGCCCATCATGATCATCAGTTAGTGTTCACACATAGGTCTCAACAGCCACTGATATATGTCTTCCTTTTTGACTCCTAACATATAGATAACCTCAAACGTTTAGACTTAGGCATTGCCGCATAAATGCAATATTGGCTTTTGCAGTTATACCTTGACTGTAACTTTCAAGGCTTCTTTTAAGATAGCATAATCAATCGTTGAGCCTTATCGCCATTGTCTCCTCCGAAAATGGTCAAGCCCTCCAAATCGAGATTCGCACGTTACAAGTCTAATCCGGCACTTGAATACAGTGAGTCAATTGAGGTTGCTGTGAAAACATTGGGAATATGATGCTGGTGGTGTGTAAAAGCTGTATATAATCTTATCGAGACTTTAGGTAGAAAACGTCAACAGCTGATTCATATTCAATATTCATAACATTTTCTTAGTAGGTCTAGCCTGACCTAAAGTATTCATCTCACAGGATATCCGTCCTCGTCATTAGTATCGTCCACCGTACCCGCCTTGGCCTCCGTACCCTTGGTCACCATAACCTTGTTGCCCACCATAGGAGCTACCACCATGAGAGCCGCCATGGTGACTAGAACTTCCGTGGTTAGAATAATTGTCATACTGAGACTTGCCATAGGCGAGGTCATCGTCCCTTCGTCGATCTCGGCTTGCCCTTCGTTCATCTCGGCTACGACTTCGTCGTCGTCGTCTGTCGTCACCAGAGTCAGAGTCACTGCTGCTTGTCGAGTCACCACTGAAGGCTCGAGCGCGTCCGTCTCTGTGGTGCCTTCTGTTCTTCTCCTTCTTGTGCTTCTTGAACTTGTGCTCGATGAAGTTTGCGCCGATGGCTCCAGCGGCGGCACTAGCGAGACTGCCCAGGAGGCCACTTCCAGCTGAATGGGCAGCCCATGCGGCAGCGCCACCTCCTGCGAGTGAAGCACCTAGACCTCGTTCGCCTTCGGGACCTCCTGGGCCACCGGGACCGTTGGGGTAGGCATTAGACCCTCCGTATTGACCGCCTTGGTGCTGGCCGTATGACTGGTCTCGATTGTCGTAGGTAGGCTGTTGAGAACCGTAGTTAGAGCCTTGGGAGTATTGCTGCTACAGAGAAAGTGTTAATAAGTTGAATCTTTGTAGTATTTATAGGCAATATCAACCTGTTGAGGATAGCCGCCTTGCTGTTGACCATAACTCTGCTGTTGACCATAGCCTTGCTGCTGCTGGTTGTAGCCACTACCTCCGCCGCCGCTGTAGTAGTCTTGAGCTGACATGCCAACGGATGTGTTGTTGTATTGTTGAGTGGATTGCTATCAATGAAGAACTGCGTCAATCTGAAGGTGTCGATTGGTAATTGTAGAATGTGATATCTTCAAAGTAATGAGGGGCCAAGCTCGTTCTTAAATAGCATCTGTCGTCATCGAGTTATTCAGCCTTGGCCTAGTAAACTCTTCTTGGCTGATGTGATCAGACTCTAGGCAAACGTGGCGCAGCTGACAATTCGCTACCAGCCCTATCTATTTCAAGCTGTTTGCGGCGCATGTGTCGGCATTCCCGAGGACTTGGCAGCCGGATGCATCGGCAGATGTTACCAGAATCATGGAACTCAGCCACAGGATTGCAATCGGACTCGCCGGATTATCATGACGATCATGTGCTTTATTTTCTGTTGGTAAGCTGTTGTGGCTGGTCATGAGCTTGGCATTAGTGGATGACGCGCGTCGTCCTGTCATTTTGTCTGTAAGATGATCTGAGGCCAAGCTAGCTAAGCAGCTACCAAGAACCCATGGGTTTAGGTAGCTGAGTAGCTGGGACAGTAATCGACCGTTACCGTTGCCGTTGCATTTTGGATGTTATTTCTCTGTGGATAGTCACGGGGAATGTTCATGTAAATCTCGGTAGTTCTGACACCATGGCTTTGGCAGCTAGCTCCTAGACAGCTTGATGAAGCTGCCACCAGTCTAACATTTTATAGTAAAGCATGATGAAATTTTAAATTTGCATTTGTTACAAGTACAGATAAAAGTTTAGTGTCTTGGGTATGAAACTAGAAGCTTGTGCATGAGGTCTAAAGCATTCTAGAGATCGGCTTTGTGTATGTACTTGAACTAGTATTCCACCCAACTGATCCGCGATAGTTTGAAGATGCATGAGCATGGTCGCTGGTTCTAAAAGCTGAGTCAGTGAGACGTTGCTGAGATCACATTCACGGCTGTGAAAGTGTTTGATTGGGACAGTACGTTCAAATTTCGAAGGGTTGCAGACGAACTGTTTATTCCACAGGGCCTCATTCTTGGATCAAGCGGCTCATATGCGTCGTTTGCCATACCGGGTCATCATCGACGATGATAATCGAAAACCCATTTCTTTCCCAGAAGCCGATTGCATTCGGCAAGAAAGGATGGGTATGTAGATAGAGCTGCTGAACATTGGCTTGCTGAGCTGTCTCTAACAGTCGAGCAAACAGTCTAGAAGCCAGGCCCACACGACGCCATTCTGGCTGGACGTATAATCTGATAACCTCGACGACATTATCTGATTCAAAGCTGAGGAAGGGAAAACGGCCGTCATAAGGGACGTAGCCAATGGTGGCAATTAGACGGCCTTCTGAGCGAGCTGTCAGGAAAGCTCCGAGTGGATGATCGAAATGTTTCTTCTTGAAGTTGTCAAGTTCTTTTCGGGCCATCTGACCACTGGATTTCTGGTCGAGGAATGGGAACATCTCGGCTCGAGCTTTGGTGATGGAATCGACAAGCTCGGGAATATCCTCCGGCGTCGCGGTGCTAATAGTGATATCTGCCATGTCTTCTATGATCTTGTAAAGTAAAGTCAGGATGAGATAAATCTAGATTCATATGAGTAAATAAGCTGGGGCGGAAGGAAGATCGTGGGCAAGTGTAGAAAGGCTTCACGAAATCTGGCTTATCGGAAATTGGAAGTAATTAAATGCCTCAAAGAAACCCCACAGTGTAACCTTGCAATAACCACACAGGATGCAACCATAATGTTCTTTGTATAAGGTTCGCTATGAGGTCCCAAAACTCTTAAGGGTCATGTTGAGAGCTCAATATTATAAGAGCTGCAGGTTGTGTAAACACAGCGGTCTTCACAGCCCAGACATCGTACTGGATTATCCACGTAGAATCCAATCAAACAATGGGTTCATGAAGAAAGAAATGCTTGTCTATGCTAAAACAACTAGAAATAATTTATACATACAAGGATCTTATTCCCACAGAATCCAAAACGTAGAATGAAGGTTTGTAGTCGATTCTCATGGCCCGTGGCCTCCAAAATGATTAACCTCAGCGGAGTCACAGCAGAGTGAATATCAGTCTTGAGCTCAGCCCAGCCTCTCTGTTCCTGCTTCGAATTTGTTCGTCTGGAATGTTGAGTTATGCAACAGGACTTCTGGCTGGAAGTGGAGGTGGCCCAGAAGGAGGTGTGGCGAAGCTATCAACTGCAGCGTAGGGGGACCCTGATGTTCCGTTGTATGGTGATATAAAACCATCCTCCAGCCTTACATCCTCATAGAGACTGGACTTGTCGTCGTCGTACTTGTCCTGATGCACAATACTTCTGCTTTGAGGCGAAGTGCCGGTGATTGGTGTGATCAAGACAGGCTCTGTCTGAGTACTGGCCTCAGAACTCGTATATGTTCGGCTTGGCGTTGAAGCATAGCTGTTGCGATTACTAGTTGTTCTAGTCTCTATGCTCCGGCGATAGAATTTGTTGTAAGTGGGACTGGTAGGGCTGGGATTGTAGTCAAATGCTTGGCTAGAAGGTCTTGTATGCGTCGCGGCATCGCGAATCTCGAGACCTTCTTTCTCAAGTGCATGGACACCAAAAGGATCGGGGTCTTCAGGGTCTGGGATGCCAAACAGCTTTTCACAGGGGGCGTCGACTTCAACGTCACCAGGTGCAGGTTGTCCTTCAAGCTCTTCCAACAGTCCCTCATCAACATCCGTCCGCCCTTCAGCTGCTTTCAATGTTTCTATCAACATCTTAATCTCTCGGGGGTGACTCGTCTTTCCTGCCAGGATATCCGCCACACCAACTCCTTCCTGTCCATAGAACCGTGCATTCTCATCAGTGCGTTCTATAATGACTGTTCCATCAACTTGGACGCCGGCATAAAAGCCTCTTGACTTCAAGTAGGTGAAAACAGGTCTATTCGCTTGTTTCCATTTGCCATCATTCTCAAGCACTCCACCAGCTCCGACGGGTCCAGCGACTGCGCTAATCTCCCCGCCGAGTGTAGCTCTGATCTTGGTAAATGCTTCTAGAGCTTTGCGGTTATTGATCACGACAACGCAGTCATAGATATCAACTCCCACGAGAAAACCTAAGCCAGCTGTGTGCAGCAGGATACCTGATGGGGGAGACCATGATCCGTCTTCTTCATTTCTGGCTACCAGGACACCGGATCCTCCGGCTCCCGATACCCAGAGACCAGTTCGCATAGTTGTGAAGATTGCAAGACCGACAGCATTCTGTATCACTTTTTGTGGAATCTTCTTCAGAACACGCTGTTTCTGTTTTGGTCCGGCTTGTTCGGCATCAGTCGGCTTATCATCTTCGGTGTAGAAACCGTCCTCTATAGTCAAGTCAATACAATGATGATTATGTACAGGAAGTTCTTGTAGTTTAGCTTACTGCAGAACGATCTCAGAATTCTGGCTGCTTTGTCACTTTCTTTGTCCAGGGTTGTAGGCCAGAAAGCCTCGCTGCCAATTCGGTTGGATAACCTGTTGATGGGTGCTCCCAATTTGTCCGCCCATCCCCACACTTTGTCGAAGCCCTTTTTGCTTTGTGTCTTGGTAACATCCCAGGACGGCAGTCGAGCCTTGAAATTCTGCATCTTCATAATATGTTTGACAGTCAACAGGTTAGTGAAGATTCTGGATGGAGCGTGCACCGTGAAAAGTGTGGAATCATGGACGATGCTCTAGAGTTGCTGTCATTTATTGTGTGACGTGGCAGACGTCATCCCGTTTACACCAAGATCCGGCGCCGAACTTCCCGTCACTTGCAGTAGTTGCCATGATTTTTTACCACCCTCAGAATCTTTGTCATAGAGTACTGTACTACGGATACGTATTGATCGGATGATCCGGGAAGGCTGACAAAAACGACATCTCTACCTGGATCTGTCGGGACAATGTCGACAACACTGAAATCATGAAATGAGCCAATCTAGTCGTGCATAATTTATATGGTGACCTTGTGAAGCTAACTGTCAAGCCTATTCCGGTTACAACCGTGTTTCACAGGTGGCTACCACTGACTCTTATGGTAGCTCGTTTCTTTAGGTCCGTATCACTGCCCCATCAAACATAGAATTTGTCTTGTATAAATTTGTAATGGCTATGCTAGCCCGCTCACCGTATATTAGGTCTCTCATAGGAAGGTCCATGGTAAATAGAATCTCACCAATCTCAAGGCCATACCCGAAGACGCATTCCCGAAATGCGGGGAAACACGTTGAAATGCGAAAGCCGAAGATAAGAATGGGGTTTATTAAGACTTCTGTCCCTAATAAAGACTTTCTCATTGTGAACTTTTGCTATTCAAACTATCCTCTTTCTCTCCCTCTGATTTTTATTTAAAGTTCCCTGGCGCGACTCTGATGTCGATAAGGTTACAGCAAGTTATTTAACATATCTACACCCCAGGACGTATATCTTTGAACTATTTGAACAGTCCAACATCGGCTCAAAAAGCATGAGAGGCGGCGTGGAACATACGAAAAGGCTTCGCATCCGGGAGCTGCTACCCGAGTTATTCTTAGGCAACTGGCAGCCAGGCCGTTTGAACTCCATCACGGATGTTCCAGGTGTTCTCGTACATACTGAATCAATACAGCCTGACAAGGATGTGAATACCGGCGTTACCACGATCCTACCCAGGGCCGATTGGCATCAATATTCATGCCATGCGGCAATATTCAAGTTCAATGGTGCTGGAGAAATGACAGGATCTCACTGGATTGACGAAACAGGCACCTTGACGTCGCCCATCATTTTGACGACGAATTCTTCTATCGGAGAAGCTTTCAGAGGCGTTTATGAATATGTTGTGCGTTACCATCCGACTCCCGAGGGAGATATGGGCCTCTTCACTTTTCCCGTCATTACAGAAACGTATGATGGTTACTTAAACAAGCAAACCCGGTTTGCGGTTACGCCGGAGCATATTGTACAAGGAATTCTCAAAGCTTCGTCCGGTGCTGTGCCCGAAGGTTCGACCGGTGGTGGTACAGGTATGATATGCCACAGGTTCAAGGGAGGTACAGGGTCCAGTAGCCGAAGTGTCCCAGGTCTCGATCAGGAAGGTAACCGAAAGGATTATACTGTTGGTGTACTAGTTCAAGCAAACTACGGGCAGAAGGAAGACCTTCGTATTGGCGGCATTCCTGTTGGACGGATCTTGTCTACATCAGCCGTGTCTGGTGTTCAAGGTCCACTCGCCGACGGCAGCATCATCATTATCGTCGCAACAGACATTCCTCTCCTTCCGGTTCAGCTTCAAAGATTAGCCAAGCGTGCCACTGTCGGCCTGTCACGCGTTGGTGGCTATGGCAGCAATGGTTCCGGCGACATCTTCTTGGCTTTCTCTACAGCTGCCAAGATTCCTATGCAAAAGTTTGAGGGTGGATTGGACCCTTACAAACCTTCTCCGGTCGATGTTGCAACTGTGGAGAATGAGTCAATCAACGGTGTGTTTGAGGCTGTCGCTGATGCGACTGAGGAAGCGATATACAATGTTCTGTGCATGGCCGAGACCATGACTGGATACCAGGAACGTACGGTTGAGGCATTAGATCTAGAGAGAGTTAAAGAGATAGTCACCAAGCGGCTGTAACAGCAACAATTTGAATGACATATTGAGCTAAACTGTTTTAGCTACAGCAACTAGCTTTAATTCTTCTTCATTACGGCTAATGAATTGATCTTGAATACAGAAAGTAATTACTCAAAGCAGACAGGAGCTTACAATCGCGTATTGCATAACAGGTGCTGACCTTGCAGATGGTAGTTTGAAGGAACTCGAAAGAGAGGCTAGTCAGATGCAAAGTGGTTAATAGAAACATTGGACCATCCGTCTTACCTTGTTTTCTAAAACCGGATAATTGGCCACTCTGTATTCCTGTTCCAATATCCTGAGCTTAGTGGATGGGCCTCAGTAGGCCGTTAAAGAAGATAAGACCAGATAAGCAAAGCCTTCCCTACAGTGAAGATAATAGAGAAAACACCTGCTGCCCAAACATGTGTCTGGGAATTGATGTCTAGAGAAGAAACGAAAAGAAGCTGTTTGGCGTTTCGCGTCACGACATGACTGCTGATAATGTAACATTTTATTTTGTTACAAACTTATAATATAGTACCGAATAGCCCTTTGACTCTTGTTAGGCCCGTGAGAAATTAAAATAGCAAGACTGCTTGACTCACACGACATACTCAGAGTTACATTACATAATAGTCATTGCGAGATAATAGACCACTATACAAAGGATAAAGCAACTTACAAACAGTATCAGTTAACTACGAAGGCTTATAGCCTAGTAAGAGTAGATTCATGTTGAAGAGAAATGACTTAAAGATAAATATTCCATGCTTTACGAACCATCCTGTTCTATGAAAATGACGCTATAGGTATTGAGACAAGATGTTACATGTGTATAATAAAGAAAGGGTTAGGGAATTGACCAGTATGACTGCGCCTGGTCTCTGTTGAGAGCCTCAACGTTAATGTTCTCGAGCTCGAGATCACTATCTTCCTCCTCGTAATCTTTCCACGCGGGTCCGGGCGGCTTACGCTTATCCTTGCGCTCAGGCTTAGGCTCGAGCATCTTGATAGGGCTCATCTGACCTTTGTCACTGTACATGGAAGCACGGTTCGAGCGCGAGGGGCCAGCACTGTTGTTGACGCCTAGATAGGTGGAGTCTTCAACCTCTTCCAGCTCACGGTGCTCCATTGCGCGAGAGGAGCGGGCGGTCTTGGCCTCATCGAATGTGTAGTTGTCAGGCCTTCTGGTGCGGCCGAGGAGAATGCGGAGGGCGGGGAGGCAGGCGGTGATGAGACCGATGTTAACGTCGAGAGCGCTCCAGAATTCTGTTCAGATACATTAATATGAGACCAAGCCAGATATTGTACATGGGGTACCTACCAATCGTGCTAAAAGATCGGAACTCGCTACCGTCTCCAAGCTCCACATTCAGGAAGCGGATTAGAGAGATACCGATGTCGAGGAGACCGATCAAAGATACAAAGTACAGGCAAAACTTTGACCGCTTGGTCAAATCCAGGTCGTGAACGACCATGAATGGCAGAATAAGGACTAGAGCATCATGTTAGTGAGCCCTGGTTGGGCAAAAGAGAATGGGTACATACCGAGAAGGCTGCCCAAAAATGCCAGCGCCCAGGAGACCTGGAAGACGACACCCTGCCATTTCCAGTCGCAGGCGGTAATGGGTCGAGAGATAACCCTGTAACAGTCAGTAGGATTTCCGGCGTGAGAAGTTGTCTTGTCGAACATACCAGTGTCGCTCAAGCGGCATGCAGGAGAAAAGCTGCATGCACAAAGTGGCGATGTAAGCCAGGCCGCAGTAGAAAACGGTAGCCCAGAGTGCCCTGCGACGTCGGCCCATAAACGTGGGAAAGATTTGGAAGTACAAGGCTAGTAGGATCGCCTTGGATAGGTAAACGGTCGCGTAGAAAGGGATTTCACTGGCCCAAGACAGCTGGCAATTTGAGTCAGTCTATGACCAGTCGTGAGTGCGTAATGCTTCTGAAAGTCCTACCTTGTATATGTATTCGACGAGCTTTTCACCTGGATTGTAGTTCTCGAACCCGACACTCATTCTTGGTCTGAGAACATCGTGCTTCCAAAATATAACATCGAACGCAGCACATGTGATAGCTCCACATAACGCCAGAATCATAAAATAATCGCTGGCGACCAGCCTTCCCCTCTGCACCCTCAATCTGTGATAGATTCTGAAACCGATGATAGCAGCTGCGAATGCGATGAGACTGAATGATACGGCCTATTATACAGTTTAGCATATCAACGACAGCGGCATAAAACGTGAGACTGAAAACTTACCAGCACGACCTGCCCACGGGGCGGTGGAAAAGCCTTTGTTAGAGTCATTGCCAATAATGAGCGTTTAAGATAACTGCACCGAGAAATGAGAGACAAGGTGAGACAGATAATTATCGCAAGCAACGGAATGGATGCGAGCATGTCTTATTGCTTCATTCCATAACTGCGCTAAGTAGGATGCGGCAGAGCCAGGTACCCTCGATCGGGGACTGGAATGCTGTGGCGTCCACCTTGTGGCGAGCTCGACCCTGACTTTAGACTGATGTTTACCTAGCCCCGATAAAAATGCAAATCGGGCCTGGGTCTCTTACAAATTGTTAGCCAGGACGCGGCTTCTGGTTAGGGTTTTGCTAGACGACATTCGCATTCCTGACTGGAGGGTGTTGGTAAGTGTTTGTAACCGCTTTAGGGGAGATAAACTTCGACAGGAAAGCGTCTCAGATCGTCCTTGGTCTGGTCCCTCCCTTTGGCCTGGAGCTTTTCCCTACTGTCGTCAACTAATGAAGTCTGGCGATCTGGGCATTGATCTAGTTCATCCTCCTGCATCATGCAGGAACCCGATCCAGAGGCGAGAACACGGGCCAAGCCTTCATGGCCGTTTTCGTTTAAAGTGCCTATAAAGACCATAGAGAGAACTCTTTCCTAATCTAAATACTCAAACGGCGTTTGCCGAATTCAAGACTCAAAGACTATCGTGAGAAGTCTTGTTCGATTTGCATAAGAGTTTTCACGGCGCCGCCCTAGCTTAAACTGGTGGTATAGTCATATTAGGATCCGGTTATGGCCACAAGCCACTTGATACCCGCCGATGGTCAAAACATGGGCTATAGTGACGTATGCTTTGACCTACCTCATTCCCTTGATCTGCCGAGGATCCCCTCCTAGTGCTCGCCGTCTGCAAAAAGGTGGGACATCAGAAGTTTGTTTTTACGTCAATTGTCTCTTCATGTTAAGATAAGTGGCGGTCCCAGAAGACGCTATTAATTGTTGACCACAATGACATCGCTTGCTGGAAGGGACGACAGCAGATTAAAACATGGTTTTGCAGCCCTGTTCTTTCTAGAATAAGTACTGATGAACAAAGAGCGCATGTCTATGACTGAGTTTGCTTGGACTCTTTAATGACTAAACTGTGGAAAAAGGACATTTTGATAGTATCCAGCTCCTGAACATCCTGAATCTCGTCATCAATTTGTTCTAGAAACTTCTCCACAGAGTCCTATTTCGGCCTCCATACTAGACTAGTTCGTACACATTGCTGGAAACAAGTTGACTACTGGGGCACGTCAGTGAAAGTATCGCCTCCTATGGGAGTGTTACCCACCTATGCATGGCCATAGCTCCGATATATGGTCGTAGGAACCCAAGACAATCAACCGCTGTATCGTCGTCTAACTCTTAACTTTAGGTCCAGTTACATGATCGCGAGAATGGAGCCCCTCAGCAATTCTGTCCATCATCTTCCACCAGTGCGCCTTGTGAGCGATGGCGAAGAAATAACCATCATGGCCAACGATTATGGGCTCTTGTATCGGGATATTGCTTGAGAGTCGAACGTATATGCCGGTAAGATCAGAGATGCGAATAGCTCCAAGATGCTGAACACGAGTTAGTGGTCGTTCCATAATGCTTGTTTCTTCAAGAGTGTTCTCGTTCCTAAATTGGAAAGTACCGCTAGAACAGGATTACCGAAACAAATCCGACCTTCCTTATCCAAGATAGTACTACTATCTTTTATCACAACATAAGGCCGTCCGCCCTCCTCGGTGAACATGGTTGCGATCGACGACTTTTTCAGTGTTGCCTCTTTGTGAGCAAAGGAACCGGCCCTGAGGGCCTGGACCTCCTGATAGATTCCCTGCGTCGTTCTAATCTGACGCTGACGAACTCGTGGTAGTGGCTCACCCACATCGCCTGTACGAACTTCTTAGCCAAGCTGCTCATTTCTGCGCTGAGTTGGGTTCAACCTCTTCGCACAGCACCGGGAATTTCCGACTTGGAGTGGTTGGAGCCCGAAGTTACAAGCAATTTGAGTGGTGTGATCGTCGTGTATGTATGCTCGCTGGTGGAAGGATGTATCGTTTAATATTGGTGGCTGGCTCCACAGCAACCGGCGGTTTTTACATCTACTCCATGAGGACATAGCATTTTGAACGAGATCTACTAGTAGTGTAATTAGAGATCTTTTCCACTAGAGGTCAAAGATCGATAACTGTATATTTGCATAGTTATCGTGATCCTAGTGAAGTTGCAAGAATATTTCCGGATAAGTTGATCACATGCAAAAAGTGGTCTGTCATAACGTTGCCCAACCTCATCAGTGAAGCGCATATAAAATATGCTCACTCACGAGATAATCCTCTGCTTATTCGTCATGCATGCCGGCCATTCCGAGACCCTAACTCAATCACATTCTGTGATCAGGCCATGATTAGGTCTGTCAGATCTATCGACCCACGCATAAGCCGAGGTAACTCTAGAGTCTAGGTCTTGCCAACAAAATTCTGTATTTATGAGTCAGATGTTCTTATTATAGAAGATTCTGTCGTATCCTGGTTCCCTGTGCATCCTTTAATTATGGATAAGGCCCTCTGCTGACCATATCCACGACGCTGGCATTCATTCAAAATCATGCCTTCGGTCATTCAAATTTCGATACCCAAAACTCGACTCCTTCTTTCCGTGGCGCAATGTCAGCACCATACGCTCTATTTGATATCAGGTTCTTACTTTCTTCAGCAAAACTTCTTATCGTGCATGAAGTACTGATGAAGTCGATAGACTGGAGCAGGACTTTCTTGTCTTCTGGGGCAATCAATACGAATCATCGGATCGAATTTTGAAAGGGGTTGTGGTGCTTTGTTTGCAATCTCCTCTTAAAGTTGAAGACATCAGAATCCGTTTGGATGGAAAGGTCCGTCATGCGTAAGTCAACTGAGATGTGAAAACCAGGTTTACCTGGGCGGTAAGCTGGTTCTGTGCTGATAAGGCGAGAAGCTGGTTAACAGATCCTGGTGTCGCCCACAATACCAACATTCTCACACACAAGTGGCCTCGACTGCTAGGAACTAGCGGTAAAACAGTTACCTTATCTTCTGGAAACTATGAATGGCCCTTTGAACTTTTGATGCCAGGCGATACTCCAGAGAGCCTTGAAGGAATCCAAGATGCTTGTATCACTTACGGTCTTAGGGCAGCTATCAACAGGGACAAGTTTGCTCGACACATCAGCTGCATCAAGAAGATCCGTATCATACGCACCTTAGCCCCGACTGCCCTTGAGTTCATGCACAATATGAGTATCGAGCAGACCTGGATCAATAAGGTGGACTATTCGGTTTCTATACCAAGCAAAGCTGTCGCATTCGCCAGCTCTGTAGACTTGGAAATACGCATTACGCCACTAGTCAAAGGTATAGAGCTAGAGCGAATCGCGATCAAGTTAGTCGAATTTCACCAGTTCAGCATGCACAGCAGGCACTACCTATATACTCGAGAGCACAAGAGCCAACGCGAGGTTTCCTGTTGGGATCTTGAGGTCTCGAGAGAGCAATACTGGCAGGATAATATTGAAGAAACAAACCAAGAGGGATGGGTCATCAAACAAACATTGCATTTGCCCAAGACACTCGCTGCATGCTCTCAGGATGTCGATACTCAAGGCATCAAAATTTACCATAAGCTAAAGATACACATTCCCATTCGAAATCAAGACGGGCATGTTTCGCATGTAGGTCCTCTCATTCGTGATGATTGGAATTTCAAAGCTGACCCTAAAGCTTGACATGGGAATTCCTGTCTACATCTATATATCGCCGTTCGTAACCCTCGATGAACGGGGCAATTTGGTTGGTCGGCACCCTGACCTAGACATGCAAACAGGCGAGTCGGTCGGTCCGCCTTTGTATGGCGAGCATGTTCTTGACCAACTCTATGGCACGCTGGAAGACTGGCAGTTACCTGATCCCAATCCACAACCAATTGCCTCAGAAGTGAGCGCCACCGGAACCACAGGTCAACCTCCTTCCAGAGGCGAAGGACTGTTTCAGAGCAATCAAGATAATACTTCATCGTGCAATTCATCTGTGGCTGCTTCCACTGACTCAGATGATATTTTGGAGCTCAGTAGAGTGCCAACATACCGCACTGCGCTTCGGGCCCCTTTGCAATGTCACAGGCAGCCTCCTGACTACGATGCGGTAGAGGAGAGTAACGGTTGTTAGAGTTGGGCATGTTTCATGGAATGATCATCCCGGATCGGATACTAACTCCTATCCTGGAAATAAAGACTAGATACAGACAGGTCGTGAATCTTAATGCCTTCTCTTCTACACTATACAGACACTTCGGTTAGGTATAAAAGCTTGGACTATCACATTACCCCTGCTTGGTAGCCTGTTGATTCTCCCACAAGTACTGTTCACTGCTCATCTGTTTGGAAACTAGAACTGGTCTATCCTCGCCTGCTCTCAGCCAATCAGAACTCGCCGCGTTGGCTCAGTGGTAGAGCGTGTCACTAGTAATGACAAGGTCCAAGGTTCGATCCCTTGACGTGGCAAGAATGTATAAGTTAAACTTTTGGTTTCCGTTGCTTTTTTTCTCTCCAGTTCTAATGCGTCCAGTTACGTAGGAAGTCCAAATTACTCAACTTACGTCCTTACATGCCAGTCTAGTCTCCATAACGTTAGCTTGCTAGTCAAGACGGAGTATCACTATTCACGCGATGTTAAGGGTCTCCAAAGTCCTGAGTTCTATTAATACAGTTTTCTTAGTAGTTTATACGCTATAAACGCCGCCCCTAGACCGTGCTGCGAGTCTTTTGTCTATCTAACCTTTCTGTCATCTAGTTTCATATCCACCCCATTGCAAATTTCAGTCCCCTGTCCTACCTTTTTCTAAACTGGGTTTCGCTTTTTATACTTTTTTTGTTCTTTTGTTAGTGTATGTTTGCAGCCTACATCCGTTACTACCACCATGTATAGATGGAATTACCAATCTCGACCGCAAAACTACTGCGAGTAAAGGCTGCTTCGCAGCGTGCGGCGCACACTGCGCAAGTCCCGTAATAATGCTGGAAGTAAAAAATTAGGCTTCGGCAGTAGCCCTGCCACATGGGATCATGCAGACTCTCAGCTCCTGTGGTGGCATCGCAGTCGACACACTGCCAAACATTAACGATGAACTGACACATTTTGTCTGGGTTGTAGGGTTTGTCTGTTGGGATTAAGTGCTTCCTTGTTCAGAAAAGAAGAGAGCTGTTGGTTTTGTTGAGTATATCAAAGCTGATGCTGAGCTTGTTGAAGGAAGGAGGATTTGGAAATAGGGATAAGATGTGAGAATTTATAGGGATTCATCCTATCAGGTTGTGAATCTTCAAGGTGTGTAATGTTCTTACTTTCTATACTTGTTAAGCTGGGTAATATTTATGTTCTCCCTGGTTGTCTGTTGTTCACAGTCTTCAGTCGGATGGCTAGTTCTATGTTCCAAGTCGTGGATTGCAGTGTGTGCTGCCATAGCGGCGACAGTGATATTGTTCAGACTTTAAGACTTTATCCAACTGCTCGCTGTTGCTAATTCGCTATTGTTTCATTTTTTGGTGTTCGTCTGTGCTACATCTTGGTAACGGCTTGCCTCTGATTGCCGTTCTATTCTGCTTCTCTTGACTTTGTTCGCCAGCAAACACCACTCTTAGGACTGTTGTTCAGATAGTTAAGTTATACGTGAATTGACTTGCATCAAATAAATACGTTTCGTGATCAGCACAATCTGTTTAACAGGACTCTCATTGGTTGATTAACCTGCGCTGCACAAATGTGTGTTCTGATTCACGTTTCGGTATGTGTTCATAGCAGCTGGAAAGGGGGTGATTGTTATTTACGCCAACCTTGTCTGTCATTGATTCGTCATTATCTAGGCATAGAACAAGCTAACTCCAGGAATTTTGCATGACGTAATTGTTGGTTTGTTGATAGGACATCATCGGTATGTGAAAATGTGAAAGCCATGTCGCGTCTCAAAAGCGCGTACGTGACAGGCTTGCACTAAGCCTATTTAGCTGTGGAGATCGGAATTATATATAATCCGAGATCGCTTCTAGGCTGAAGCTTAGGCCTGTTCCTCATTTTGCGTTTACCTTAGCATCGTGTAGTTAATCTTGAACTAAAAATAGGGACATCGCAATTCTCGGTAGAATCAGATTTACTTAATTGTCTTAATAGAAATTTAATCGCATCTCCCCTATATTACATGTATGTCACCTATTGCGTAAAGTCCGCAATCCAGTTTCACAGAAGTTGTTGTAGGGTAGGAAAGGAAGCACACCCCTTTCAGAGAGCAGCGTTAGGATCCACACGAACAAAACAGGAGCCAACTCCAGGAATTTTACCCCAGGTCTCGTGAGGTTCCCTGATGTTCTCCAAGTCCCATGTCTTCTTGATTGGTACCTTGAATTTACCATCGGCAAGCATGCGCATGACCGCATGGAGGTCCTCCATGTACGTTGAGCGGTCACGGTCAATGTAGTAAAAGGATGTGCTCCTTCTGGTTGTGAGACATCCGTTCTTTGCCAAGAGCTTCAACTGCGCTGGAACCTGCGACCGCGGTTTGGCGTTGTCGCCCGAGAGAATGTTCATGGTACCTCCAAAACCGACAAGTCGACTGGGTTCATCTCTAATAAGAATGTCCCACGAATCATTGTAGTTCTCAAAGCCGATTGGGTCGTAGACAACGTGTGCACCACCGCGATGCTTCATCTCGTCCTTCCAGTTCTTATCTGTGTATGTAAATGGTGTCACCCCGAGCTCTCGCAGCGAAGCGTGGTTGCGCTCTGCCGCTGTGCCATAAACTTCAGCACCTTCGAGTAGGCACAGGGTCATGATTGCATAACCAACAGCCCCACTAATGCAGTGAATAAAAACGCGCTGACCTTTCTTGACCAGATCAGTGGCTCGATGAACAAGCCCATAGGCAGTGTTCCAATCGAGAATGACACCAAGCGCTTGACGCATATCAACTTGCTCAGGAATAGAGATCAAGTACTTTTCAGCAATGTTGATCTTTTGAGCCTCGGCGTCGTAGATGGTGAGAGCCCCGACAAGCTGACCAGGGTAAAATTTAGAGGATTTGGGGCCATTAGCACTGACGCGACCAACGAAGCAGTAGCCAGGTGTCAATGGCGCGCTCTTCTGAAAGGTATATGTGCCAATACGCATCTGGATGTCGGCGCCGGAAAAGCCAGAGTAAACGACATCACATTGGACTTCGTACTTTGCTGGGGGAGCTATTTGGGCTGTGACAACGTTCACGTTGGAAGGGTCGCCGAAGGCCGAGTAGACGACTTTGCGAATGGTATGAGTGGTCATTTGGGATGTGTATGTGTGCTGGGCTATTTAATGCTGGCTTGCTGATGTGGCCAAGAAAGTATTGTATGAATAGAGTGTATGTATGTGTTGATGGATTGTATGCTGTTCGACAGATGATTCATACTTCAGCGAGGGGTTGATATCATTTATTTATATTGAGTGCATATCTAAATTGGACGATGCCTTTATCTCACATCATCTTCATCCTCATCTTCATCGTCTGCTCGAATGCTCGTCCTTTTCTCGGTCGATGTACAGCCAATCAACAAATCGCTTACTGCTCCACTGTCTCGCCCTTCGCTCTTCGACGCGCGAGGAGGAAGTTGAGAAAAAGTCCCATAAATGCGCGGAAAACGAGTGGCTTACCAGGCCAGCTTACTTACCTCCAGCTCTCACTAAATCTCCAAATTTACTGCCAGAGTACCCTGCCAGCTCCTCGGGAGCACCCACCTCGATAATTTGACCAGCGTCCATAACAACAACTCTATCAAAGTTCATAATCATGTCCAGTCGATGACTAACCGCTATGACCGTATAGTTCTTGAATTCCATTCTTATGATCTCCTGCATAACACGCTCCGTCTCATAGTCAACACTTGAGCTGACTTCGTCCAGAAGCAGTATACCACTATCCATAGGATTCCCAGAAAGATCTGTGTTTCGTGCCCGGACTTGACGTCGTAGCAGCACTCGACCCAATGATAGAAGTTGACGTTGTCCTGCGCTGAGTGAATCGGAATTCATTCCTGAGTCGAGTCCACCTAGTCCATGGACAAACTGCCATAAGCCAACTTTCATAAGCACAACCTGACACTCCTCGTAGGTTGAGACGTCGAAAGGATCCAAGTTGAGCTTAAAGGTAGTTCCGTCTGGTAAGAACACAGCTTCTTGCGGCACGGCTAGAATGCGTTGTCGGAGCGTTTGTCTATCGACTTGATAAAGTGATATGCCATCGATAACAATTTCTCCGCCGTTACTGGGAAGTGGGTCGAGTAATTTCAGTAGAAGGGCGACGAGACTCGATTTGCCGCTACCAGTACGTCCACAGATAGCAACCTTCTCGCCAGGCCTGATTGAAAGGTTTATGTTGCGTAGGGCTATTTTCGCTGAGTGGTTGACATCAGAAGGGCTTATCAAAGCGTTAGTTGCCATTGAGCGGGGTAAATATTGGGAAGGGGAAAGTTTGCACTTACTCATAGCTTGCAGATGAATCCTTTATAATGAGTGCACCGTTTTGTGGCCACTGCTTCGCAGGAATGAGATCTTCTTCATCCTTATTCTCAGGCTTCACCTTCTCATTAAAGGCCTTGAGTCGTGCTACAGCTCCTATTGAGGTTTCGAGTTTTGTCCACCAGGAGATAATCCCCGAAAGACTTTCTCCAAAATTCATAAGAGTGACTAGGGCGGCACCGGTGAAAGCCGTGTTCGAGTGAAGACGCACGGCAAGTGTTGTCAAACCCGCGGCGATCACCATAACGATGAGATTCAATACGAGGTTCAGCCATTGCTGGATCATAATTAACAGGTACGCAGGACGCTGACTGGTGTCAACAAGCATAACGTTCTTTTCGACATGTTGCGAGATAAACCCTGGAACAGCAAGCAACGTTAGTCGTTTGCCAGGATAAGAGACGCCAAAAAGGCTAGAGCAGAGTGAAGCGAAAAAGACCAAAAAGCAAAAGATTAATGTCAAGATTGGGATTCGAACCCAAGAATCTTTCGCGGTTTTGAGAAAAGCGAACTATTTGAAGCTGAACTTACCGAAGGCTCTGAGAGTCGCAATGCCCTTGCGCGTGTCTAGAAAATGTGTACTGACACAAATCAGTTACAAAGAGTTCAATATTAATGGCATTTGCTAGCACTTACTAGAGCGGACTTTTGGTCTCGAGATCCAATAAACGCAACTGTCGAGATGTACAGAGGTAGAACTTCTGAACGACCCACAGCAGCGCAATCAGCAAAGGATAGCTGATGGCTATGAATGGCGACGAGGTAACCATTACAGCAGCTTGACCTAATGCTTGAGCGACCTGTCACCTATATCAGAATCAAAAATGGTTATGGGTCATGCTGGACCAACTCACAGAAAACAGCGTACTCAAGAGCGCGGTCGGAAGTTCCGTGTCAACCAAGTTCAAGTCCTGCGAAAACAGATTGGTGACAACACCAGTGTCTGTCGTTGTGAAAAAGCGAAGCGGCGCCTGGATTAGTGTTCGCAAAGCGTCGTGATGGAGACTGGCCCCGGCTCGCTTCACAAAGACGATGAAGATGCAGATACCGAGTAGGAGAAGCGAAATCAGCCCGCATACGTTGAGAAGAGCATAGATACCGGCGTAGTACGCGTAATCGTGCTTGGGGGTGCTCGAGTACACATCGTCGGTCCAGAATTTGAGCCCTATCACAATTAGGAACTGGTACAAATAATTCGCCTCCAATTCAGGCTCTGAAGTAGACAGGACTTACAGATTGTTGGGAAGTTTGTGAAGAAGCCCCAGAGCGCGGCAAAGAACAAGCTGAGGATGACAAAGATAGGACCGACACTTTTGGTATAGTGTCTATACACAGTACGATCGCCATTTTGACGCGAGCCATCCTCGTCAGGTATTACAGATAAGGGTGACTGAGTTGGAGCAACACTAACTTTGAACTTGTTCTCCTTTGATTGATCCTCGGAGGAGCTTCTGTCTGAAGTAATGTCACTGTCGGAAGGGCTTCGCAAACCAATCGAGTGAACATAGCCAGGACGGGCCATCAGTTCCGCAAATGATCCTTGTTCAACGACGGTACCGTTGCCTAGCACTATGATGTGATCCGAAGCAGGTAAATGCCTGACACTATGTGTGCACAGAACGACCGTTGTACCACGCTGTCTGAGAAGCCCCTGAGCCCCGAAAACACGACAGAAGACCTGCTCCTCGGTATCTGCATCTAGGCCACTGAAAACATCATCCAGAATCAGTAGGTCGGTCTGCAGGTATAGAGAACGAGCGAGAGACACGCGCTGCTTTTGACCTCCAGATAAAGTGATGCCATCTGAGCCAATACATGTTTGGTCGCCCTGTTCTAGCGTGGCAAAGTCGTAAGCGAGTACTGTGGCATTGATTACTTCGGAGTATCTTTTGAGGTCGAAGGGAGAGAAGTTGACGATGTTGTCTCTTATTGTACCGTTCGAAAGAAAAGCGGTCTGGTCGCAAAATCCAACGTGGGGAGATCTAGTGCTCAGCGACACGCTGCCCTTTTTGTAAGGGATCTCACCTAGAAGCGCTTTGCTTAGAGTTGACTTTCCCGCGCCTACTGCCCCTACCACTACTGTGAGGGAGGACTTGGCTATGTGTAGATTGACGTTTTCCAAGGCGAAGACGTCTTGCTTCCAACCAAATGACGCTTCAGTAACAGTGATAGCATCTTGAAAACCTTGGCTCGAGCCAGGTGAGACTGTCTTGGTGGTGGGCATCTCCTCCAATGTAGAGTCTGTGAGAAATTGACGGTAATCAGAGCGAGTCTCACATTCGAGGAAAGACTGGATCCGTCCCAAGCAAGCCATGGCGGACATTAATTGGGGAACCATCTGGAAGATGTCCGATAGAGGACTAGTTAGAAGCAAAAGGTAGGCAAGGCTGGTAAACATTCGTGTCGCATCCAACTCTCTCTGCGCAAAGGCTAGTGTCAAAGGTGGACTAAGCAACAGAGGGATGAACCCAAGAAGCGCCGCAACAATGTATATCTTGCGAAACTTGGCTCCAGATGCCAATTCGTCAACGCGAAGCTTTTGTACGAATGCAGTGACTGGACCAGCAAGGCCAGACATTTTGATGTTCTTCATGCTGCTGATGACAGTGGCCGTAAGACCGACGCGCTTTTGAACACCGTTCATCCAGGCTCTCTGGGAATCACCAGCAAAGTTCATCACCAACATTAGACCGGTGACACATAAGGCAACTACTGCCATTGGTGCAACGAATACTACACCAAGTTGACTGTGGAGCATGTATCCTGCCAGAGCAACTTGGATGACTGCAGCCCAGATATCGTGAAGCGGGATCAAGCCCATGTGAATTCGTTCAATGTCTGTGCTCATGAGCGTGATTCCAGCGTTATCATCGCTCACCCCAATACGAGATTGAGTGGCTTTAATGTAGGTCTCGATGACCAATATCGATCGAGTCATGGTACGCAACCGGTTATGAAAGTACCTATACAGGAATCGTCAGCATACGGTCTTCGAGTTAGTTTTAAGGTAAACATACCAGCAGAGTGCCCAAGAAATCGCGATGCCTGAGTAAATTAAGACACTCGCACCAATAAGGCCGTAACCAACGTTATCGCCGACCTTGGACTCGGAAAGGTGAGCCAGTAAGTTCTCGATAAAAAGCGGTTGGCAAAAGGTGAAACCGAGGAGGGCTAAACGTGGGAGAACCGGTAGAAGTAGGGGAATCTTGAGTGTACGGATCAATGCCTTAACCAGGCCGAATTTGTTGTCCTTGAGTTTCGAGTAGTCCATGTGCTTTGAGAATCCCTCATGCAATGTCTTGCCATGGAGGGACGTATCAAGAGGGAAGAGGTCCTCAAGTTTCAAGACCTTTCGGTACCCTTTCAGGAAGATCTTGTTAAGCCAGAAAAATACCCCCAGAGAGAAGATTCCACTTGTCTCCTCCGGGCTTCGCTCCTTTTCGTTCCAAACAAACCATTTTGTCTTTCGCTGAGCTTCAAGGAGCAAGATGCCAAGTTTTAGGGCAATAGTCGTAGTGAAAATGCTGCTATATGTCAACTCAGGTTTGGCAGTCCAAGTCAATAACAATGTCCTCGCTTGGACCGCATCAAGGAGGAGCGTCAAGAACAAGTAGCTGTTGAGTAATACAGACGGTCGCAAACTCTTGCGGTGGTCAATTAGACTTAGAAGGGCCATCAAGAGAGCTGAAATGAGTTTTAGAACCGATGAAGCTATAAAAATGCTGGTGGTGTGGAAAGTGCCCAGAGCAACGAGGACGACGAGGGATAACTCAAGGCCAATGTATGTCGCGATGGAGGTCTGTGATGTTGCGGTCAATACGAATCGCATCAGGAAGAATTGACTGTTAGAGTCGTACCAATTTGATAAGCTGAAAGACGGGTGCTTCCACAACAGTTGGCTTTCGGGCTTGGCTCAGTGAACGCCATGAAGAAAACACAATAAACAGGGCAGATGGAATGACGGAGAAAAATAACTGTTCAAATTGAACACTAAAGTCGAATCGCGGTTCATTTAACTCGAGGAAGCCGGGCTTCCCACTGAAAGAAGACATGTTGGGCCTCGAAGACACCGGCGAGGTGAGTGGTATGGACCAGAAGCTTCAATTCGTAGAGTTGTGAGATTTTTGAGAGGCAGAATAGAGAAAATCAAGCATTTATCAAAGAACTCGAGGAATAACCCGGTTAAGAGTGATGATTCGATTGTAAGCGATAAATTTCCCAGGTAGGAAGCTGGTTGGAGGATAAGTTGGTCAGCATATTGCGCCAGCTTGTTGGTACAGAACACGGTCGGGGTTCTATTCGGCCGATTGTCTGGGTCATTTGGCACTTAAGCTATCAGTGTTAACACACTGACTATATGAAGATGATGCTATTGGTCAGCACTTGCGTGCAATTCAAAACTGGCTTTTAGTCCACGAGAGGGATAGCAGGGCAGTAGAACTTGATCCCCGAGCTGTGCCATCTTATCACAGCACACTAAGGCAAATGGGGCAGTGGGATTCGCCAATGTTTCAGTTGAGAAGTAGTTTACCAAACAAAAGTTCCAGAGGTTGGTTAAAGTATCCCCGCTCTTCTAATCATGTCCTGATAAGATGCCGACGCTTATAGCTACGAATGAAAGCTACCAGCCTATTATTAAAGAAAGTAACTTGACCTTATAATTTCGTCAGCCTTGCACTCGTCGCGTGTATATCGAGTTCGCAAATGTAGTCCCCTAAATAGTCAGCGGCACCTCCCAGATCCGAACACTGTCAAAGTCAAGACTGGCCATTCGCAGTACACGTTTCGAGACATCTTCCCATACCACCATACCATGACCTGCTTTGCTTGTAACCTTTCCTTTTTCATCTCGCCAGCTGCCTGCCTCTAATCCGTTGTCCGTCCCGCCTCTGGGAAACCTCCATTTAACCTCTTGTTGGATATCATAAACCTCGATGCCCCCATCACCGGACGTCCAGACTGTAAGTTTGTTCCCGCTGTCCAGAAACTGCACTTTGCCAACTCTGGCGGATATACCCATCATTTTGCGATATTCCTCATCTCTTGTGCAAGAATCTGTAGATAAAAGCCGCTGCTGTAGCTCTTTCTTCTCGACCACATCTAGTAAGAGCAGTTCGCCGAGTGTTTCTCCTCCAACAGCAAGCCACCGGCTATTTGGATGCCAACCAATGGCTCGTCTCCAGCCTCCCCCGTGACGACATTCATACACCCAATGCAATTCCCCCGCCGGTAGTGAATAGACCCTCACGTTCCCTGGCCCATCTGCTACCACGAAATAGCTCGTATCTGCGCTGAAGCCTCCTGTCCAATTCTGGTGTTCAGTCAGGAAGCAGTGCTTCTGATCAGTCATGAAGCAGTGCTTCTGATCACCTGTATGAGCATCCCAGATACGAACAGAGCGATTCCATGAGATAGAAGCAAAGAGGCTCTCGTCTGGGCTCCACCCCATCCACATGATTGCATCGGCACTGGCTTGAAGAAGAGACTTCTTCTCATGAGGGTTTGTAGACATAAGCTGTATACTCCACGGGTCGTCTAGCCTTGCTGAAGGAGACCTCCCAGGCAGATACGCCAACCATTTGCCTGACGGGCTGAAGATTTGGGATTGGAAAGATTGTGGCAGGCGTCCGTCGACCGTGACATGACGTGCTGCTATGTTCCTGAGAGCGGCAAAATTGACAGCAGGCTGCAAGCCAGTCTTCAGACCTTGGATCTCATCCTTGTTTAGTCGGATCCCTACCTTAATTAAGCTTTGGGCTGCGGCTGTTGCTGCAGCTTGCACAGCATCGTCATACGAATCATCCTCGTTGGAGTGTTGCATGCCTTTTTCTTCAATCTTCCAGAAGATGATCCTGGGGGGTGGCTCCATACTACGATGACCCTCGGTTTCGCCCGATACCAATACGTTGGCATCATCTGGTTTGAAAGCGATGGCACTGACTCGTGATGTGTGCCCTTTGAGGATAGCGATAGTATCCCATGTTTCGGTGTCAAGTACATGGATATCATTCTCGACCGCCAGAGCTAGACGCTTGCCATTACTGCTTACGGACCCAAGACGCGCTGACTTGTTGAAGGTGAGTTTTTGGACTTCGTTTCCCCATTGCAAATGGCCATGGCTGGCATATGGGTAAGGTTGGTCTGAAGAGGTAATGAAGTCTTGTTTCAGAGCGTAGCGCCAATCTGCATAAAACTCCTCACCAGAGTAAGATGGCATTTTGACTTAATTTCTGTCAAATATGCACTTGTGTTCGTATGAAACTCGGTGTTGTTGACGATGAGGGACAAAGCTGACACCATTCTTATAACTCCGCGCAGCTGCTGCCTTGAGTCACGTGAATCAATTCGTACTCCAACTCATTACAAACAAAACAGACTTCCTTAAATAATGAGCTTGTCTAAGCCTTTGTCATCCGTTGAGGTAGGCAACATGGTTGGACCACTGTGGCCCTCCAGATGTGTCATATAGAGCGAGTTAGGCAGCCGAACGATGGCCGCTTTCTGATATATTCCGCTCGGCCATGAGTACGCTGCCTGACCGACATCTCATAATACCGCTTCCTTGTCTTGCTGCACGGTAATTAATAATTTTTTAATGCGACCAAAGTTGTGAGGTAGTACGTTTTTAGTGCCATACTGTTGGGACCGCTAAATGTTTATAGTACGGTGCTCGACAAGAGCTGACCAGATCTTCGATCGTTATTCTGAATTACGCAGCTTCAGCATACAGGAAGGAGTAGAAATAGGCAACATCATTCCTTCAGCCCCCTCGATCAAGTTGGAAGACGACTGTAGCCACAGAGTCCTATGGTCGCTCAACAGCTGCCTGTAGCAATGGCTTCTCCTGCTCGTAGACTCTGATCGACAACCCCCACACTTTGTTGGTGATGATATCGCCCTGCCAAATCCGCTCAATTAGGTTCCCTGACTCCAAGAAACCGCATTCACTTCAATTGGACAATTACATCCTCACGAATTTGGTAGAGAATTGAAGTGCCTCTAGAAAGCTTCACTCATCAGCACCCATCTGCCCCCCCAAAAAATTCAAAAAACATACAACAGCGGGGATTCGCTGGTCGTCACCGACCCAACTACTAATCCGCCCCTTACCAGCTTGACTATGGGAGAGCGGACGGGATCCCGTATTTTCTGGTAGGTATGGTCGTATGTGGTTGAGGCAGCTACTATTTTGACCTATGATACTAAGATTATTGTGCACCCTGCTAGTTGGATTTGGTATACTGAAGACCTTGCAAGTAATGGACAGCTGGTGATATTTAATTCGCCCAGCAGTTGCGCGACGCACAGATATCTTGTGAGAGGGTCAATACCATACTTCTATGTCCCATTTCATTTCTTCGCATGAAATATCTCTTATCACTCTCAGCGTCGTAGTCTTCGATCATCCGCTGCAACGCCAACCCGTTTCAACTGACTCGGTTGTGATGCATCGTGTCACTTCATTGACACACGTGCACTGAATCTATCGATTTTATCTATCAGAACAAGCTATACGCTACCGTCGATCACCAACACATTTTAAGTAAATGTCACATCTATTATTCGTGCTAAGTATTCGTGGTTGAACTGGTTGCTGGGATTGGTCGATGAATAACCTCATGGTGGAACCACGTGCGTTCTAGAACAGCTGTAATACGGCCACCAGCGAACTAGTCGAGACCCAGGCCCTGCCGCATGATCATACCGGCACTTTACGGGCATTTTCGCATCTCTTTCGTATCTTTTATACATGGTCATGCATCCTCACATTTCTTGACCTGTTATGGCTACATTCAGCGTAAGCGTCTTTATTATTCGTGTCTCTTTGTCACTTACACCGAACGAACAATGAATCTTACCGGCTATCTGTGTAGCCCGACAGATAAAGACGATATCGAATATCGACCGCTTCGCTCAACAAGTCCTTCAAACGAAAATGATGCGCCTCCATATGCAGTTTGCTCGTCTTTCAAAAGCAAATCTAAAATTTGGCGGTGCTGTATGAAATGGGTCAGGCCATGGGTTGCGGCCAGTATTGGAGCACTTCTAATCTTGTCGGTCTTCAAGTTGTTAGTTAATCAAACTACAGGCTGACACACAATCAGGGCCTCTTTCTTCCTGTTGACATTTGTCGTTGAGCGATACGCAGTTTACAACTTTGAGACTTCAGGCTTCGCCTTGGCAGATCCCGTTGAGGACTACGGCGACACGGTAGAAAGTGCTGAGCGATGGGTTCAGGACCTATCTCCTCAAGTTGCACCAGTCATGGTACACTCTCACAACGATTATCTGAGGCCCCGACCATTGTTCTCGGCATTATCTGTTGGGTGTGCAAGCGTAGAAGCAGACGTTTGGCTAAGCAGTAATGGGAAGGACCTCTTGGTTGGCCATCATTGGTGGGACCTCACTCCGGAGAACACACTCGAGTCTCTATATATCACTCCTTTGTTACAGATCCTCGACTCATTCAACTCTCCACCATATGTAGATGATCTGGCAGGCTCCAATGGCGCCGTCGGCGTCTTTGCGACGGAGCCAAACAAGACGCTAATCCTGTTCATCGATGTCAAAGATGATCCTGCAAAGACATGGCCAGTCGTTTTGAACCATCTAGAGCCTCTGCGAGCGAAAGGCTATCTCTCATATCACCAAAAACCGTCTTCAGCCTCTCCCAACCAGTCATTCACATCCGGACCGTTGACTGTTGTGGGTACGGGCAATATCGTCAAGAGGCGGGACGTGAACATTGGACCAGACCTGGACAAATGGAAGCAATACCATGACGTATTTCTCGATGCATCCCTAGACCTCTTATCTCGTCCTGGGTTTTGTCAGAGAAATGACAGTCTTTGTCTCGATGTACAAGAGAATGAGTTTTACACTGCCTCCGTATCTCTATGGAGAGCCATCGGGACTGTCATTCCATATTTCAGTAAGGCGCAAAAGGCTAAGCTACAAAGTCAAGTTCAACTTGCAAAAGACCTTAACCTCAAGTCAAGGTATTGGGAATTACCCGGATGGCCAGTGTTGCAGAGAAACTATATTTGGAGATCACTTGCTCATGCAGGCGTTGACTTACTGAATGCTGATGATATAGTCAGTGCAACCACAAAACACTGGCATTCCAATTACACGATAGAAGGCGCGTGGATACTTGGCATAGCATCTTGTCTCTTCAGCTTCCTTTTCACTGTAACGTGGTTTGGAAGAAGGATGATGCGTGGAATTATGCGGCTTTAAAGTCATTTACCCTCAATAGATACCCATTTATATTTCAATATCAACTCGATCGCCAACCTTCGACCTTTCAGCACACGATCCTTCGCAAATGCAGTGACATCTAGGGTCATCTGATTATTCAGGTACAGTAGACAGTCAAGAGCTTGTTGTTCATCGTTTCAGCATTTCTTTGATGACAGATCGTCTTTTCAGGATGGCCTGAGAAACTGACACTTGGATCATTCCAGTAGCTCGGTCCTACTGCCTCGCCAACACATTCAGAAGCAGCATCTCCCCTTGATTGATGAAAAGTTTCGCGATCGTTTAAGACCGATGGGGAAGGGTTCACGATGTAAGACGGTGAAGCACAAGATGGCGGTGATGCTGTCACATGATGCCGCATTGATGTCGCATACTGTTACTAGTCAAACAGCTATCTATTCTTTAGTAAGTTAGAAGCTATCCGCACTGCGACGGCTATTATCAATCTGAACTCCACCACGTACGGTGTGCGCGTCTAGGCGGTCTGCCGAACTAACCGTTCGAAAGCTTGGCGCCGGGCCAAGACAGCCTCAACACCAACGGCAGACGAGCGGTATGCTGCAGCGCTTGTGTTTAAATCCATTTGGCAGATTTAAAAGAACGAAGATCACTTATTTATTGGATGCCACGCCATGTGGACAGTTGCGAGTCGCAACATCTGCAATGGCCTTGTTGAAGGGTCTGTTCTAAAAATACCAGGGGTCCCTGCATTCTTGCCACAGCCAGCGGCAAGACGAAAACGCCAAGACAGCAGTGACCACCAAACAGAGGGCCAAGTGTCGCTCAAAGCTTCGCAAGCAAATACGTGGCATCACTCAATGACATGAGGCTGTGCTGATGGTAATCCACCCTGGCCAACGTTGGGGACTCCGATTGGGTTTATTTCCGCAGTGACTGGAGCCATCAACTGTGGCTGCGACGAATTCCTTCGCCCTCACCGCGGCAGTTGGGCATATAAATTCCCTGAAGCCCAAGTCATCAAGCTTGATGGTACACTCTTTACTTTAAGCATATTCAAGCCAAAATGACTCGCTACGGACACAACGTCGAATTTCAACAACAAGCTCCCTTCCCTCAGGGCGGTGATGAACGCCGCCATGAGCAGGGAGGCTACCAGCAAGGCGGATACCAGCAGGGAGGATACCAGCAAGATGACCGCCAGCAGTATGGCCAACAGCAAGGTGGCTATCAACAAGGAGGATACCAACAAGGTCAAGGAGAAGCACAGTCTTACTACTCCGAATCCCAACAGAACCAACAACATCAGTACCCACCATCTGGTCATGGACAGTACCAGCAAGGTCCTCCTCAAGGCCAGTTTAACGACGGCGATGGCCAAGATGGTGAGCGTGGCTTTATGGGCGCTGTAGCTGGTGGTGCAGCTGGTGCATTCGGTGGTCACAAGATCGGCGGAGCTACAGGACACAACAAGTCAAGCACCATTATCGGTGCTTTGGCAGGAGCCTTTGGTGGTTCCAAGCTGCAGGATGCCGCCGAGGACTGGAAGGATGACAGAGATGAGAAGAAGGAGGAGGAAAAGAGAAAGAAAGAGGAGGAGAAGCGAAGGGAAGAGGAAGAGAAGAAGAGGCGAGAGGATGACCGTCACAGCTCTCACCACCGTCGCCGTAGCTCATCCTCTCGTCGCCGAAGTCGCAGCTCATCTCGTGGCTCCAACCGACGTCGTAGTGGACACTACGCCGGTAACTTCACTGCATCCTCCCGAGATGTCAGACTCGATGCCCATGGCGACTATGTCCTTCACGCTTCCTGCAGACGCGAGGATGGCGACTATCAGCACACCTCGATTTCGCTTAACAAGGTGCTCGAGAACGACAGGGGAAGTTTCCGCTGGTCAGCCGGAGGCCATCACGGTGGTTCTTCGCAGGTTACTGTCCAGCAGGGTGACACTCTACGAGGAATTGCTGCCCGGTTCAACACTTCGTTTGAAGAAATTGCTCGACAAAACAACATCAGCAATCCTGATCTGATTTACCCAGGACAGACTCTTCAAGTGCCTGGTGGTGGTAGCCAGGGTGGTGGTGGATTCGGAAACTCGGCGCGACACGTGCGTCTTGTTGATGGAGGTCAACGATTGGAGGGAGAGCTGTCTCGAGATGGTGATTGGGTTCTGAGCTCGATCATCCTTGATGAGAGGATCAAGAACTTTAACGGAACTCTGGAGTTGGTCTAGATCTGTGTGCCATAGTATTAGCGCAACCGCTGTTAATTGAATTACCGTTGAGAGACGCTCAATTCGTTCTCGAATATTCGCCGTCAAACGTTAATCAAGTGATCTTTGGGGGAGTAGTACGTAGCATAATGTGATGTCGAGTGAACTGGGGCTTTTGTCCGGCCAGCAGGATCATTCTGGCTTCGTCCGATGACCATTGATCCTCACTGACCACCAAATCTGACATATTCGTTTCTGTAAGATGTTCGCTACGCTCAGCCTTAGCCCTGAAACGAATAGTTAGAGCTACTAGTTCCTTTCGGAATGCATGGTAGAAGCAAGAATAACTTGCTGAAAAAGCCAGGCTTCGATATGTATCTGCGCCTTGGTATAAACGAATAGGCGAATTACTTTCGAAATAAACCATGATCTTGGCATGAAGATCGTTGATGAACGCAAAAAGTCTGTCAGTACTATACTTCGCTTGTAGATTCACCCACGGGTCCGCATCTTGATCCGATGTTATTTCTAGATGGTCAGCTAGCCAGTGTAAGTAACTGTATGGGTAGCTGCGTATACTGTCGTGATGGGCCTGTTCATCTAATTTTTGGGTGATTATAATTGTGAGGATCAGATCATGGTATTCTTGGATGAGGCTGTGCTACATCTAATGTAATTTAAGTGACCTGAGACCCCTTGTGGACTTGGTATGTAAGCTGATCCTTTGAGTTTCAGGTTCAGCCGACTCAATCAATGATTATCTCAATATCACATCAACTTGTAAAGAGACTGACTACAAGCAGCCAATGGAACTATCAGTATCACATTTCAACCTCAGCTGTGAGATTAAAGAGTGGCACCCGAGATGATGCAGGGTAGTTGATGCTGACGACGGTGAAGGTGAACCCCGCCGATAAGGATCAATCACGAGGAGATAGTGTTTCTATGACGTAATGTATTTTAGATGAAGATGATGGATCGAAGTCAAGGATTCACGAGTGATGATAATTGTAAAGGACACGGCTGGTAAAGTCGCAACTGATACTCTCACCCATGACTTTAGTACTCTAACAGATGAATTCACATTCAAGCTTTCTATCTTTTTTAGTGTCATTGGAATTCCAAGGTCTTGATCGTACGCGTCAGTATCGGTAGAGACGGCAGTGTAAAGAGTACGTACCGTTGGCCTCGTATCCCAGAAAGACCCCCCAGTTCCAGCTTAGAGGTTGGAGTGAAGGTTTTTTTTTTGTAACATGACTAATCTTACATGTCCAATAGAATAGGCTCATTTCTAAGAGATTGTTGTGCTTCGCCTTCTTGGTTACTGTGCCCCGGTAGACTAACCGGGGAAGAGGAGGATCAGTGACAGCGTATCCGTAATTAATTCCTTTTTAGTTTTTATCCCCAAATTCCCGCTTTTTCATGTCCCCCGTCGTCCCCATCAGCTTTTTCTCCACGTCAACATAATATAACAGTCAACGACTTCCGCAACAGATATTGATTGACTTGGTCGCTTTCAACGTTTTGAAAGCTGTTGATCATTCCTGCAACGCTTTTGTCCGACACTCTCGCTTCATTTTCCCGGACTTTTACTGAGGGCTTTTGGGCTGAAGAGCTTTGCGAGTCAGCCGAAAACATCACATCATTTCCCTTTTGGTTCCACCCTGCTCACTCACCCGCTCGTTAATTTATTATCACGACATCAAATCAATTATGCTTCATAGCGTCGCCCATATCTTTCCCAAGTAAACCACCACCCTAGGCAAAAGCATACTCTAGACGCGACACCGTCTGTCTTGAAAGCCAATCCTCTACTCGGCTGTAACCAATTCAGCACCCCACCGCAGTCATGAAGCTATTCACAGCATCTCTCATCTTCTTCTCATGGCTCGCCCAACTCTCATCTTTCGCGACAGCCGAAAAGATCCTCGAGTCAAAATCCCTCAACAGCTGTCAACGCGGTTCTCTTGTAACCGCCAGTCTCTTCCATGTCGTCGTCACGCCAAACAACTCGGTAGCCACCATCAACGTCAACGCAGTCGCATCTGTCCAAGGCAAAGTCGTCTTCGATGTCGCTCTCAATGTCTATGGCTACCAGTTCATCCGCAAGGTCATCAACCCTTGCGCTAGCCAATTTGATCTTCCCAATCTCTGCCCTATGACCCCGGGTGATATCGAAATCGTGTTCAACTTCGGGCTTGGTGATGCTTTGGACCAAGTACCTGATATCGCATACGGCATTCCTGATTTGGATGCTACTGTCCGCGCATTTGTCAACATGTCATCCACCGGCGAGAGTGTCGCATGCGTTGAGGCTGACTTCTCCACGGGTAAGACAGTTGATCAACTCTCGGTCAAATGGGTCACAGCCATCATCATCGGAATAGGCCTCGTGTCCTCAGCCCTCATTTCCTTGGCCGGTTACGGTAATGCAGCCGCACATCTTGCTGCCAATACGCTGGCTCTCTTCACATACTTCCAGGCTCAGGCTATTATCGGACTTACTGGCATTACCATGCCTCCCATCGTTGACGCCTGGACTCAGAACTTCCAATGGTCTATGGGTATCATCCGCCTCGGTTGGATGCAAGATGTCTTCACCTGGTATCAACGCGCTACCGGTGGTACGCCCGCTCGTATTTTTGATCATCTTACTACTTCTTCGGTCCAAGTTGCCAAGCGGTCCCTCGAGTACGTTCCTGGTGCCGCAACTCTTGCTCGTCGTAGTTTTGCCATGGCTAAACGGGCCAACATCGAGCTCGAGAGTGGTTCCTTCCTTGTCTATGGCATTCAGCGCGTGGCTTTCCGTGCCCATATTGAAACGACGAATCTGTTCGCGACAGCCCTCACTTTCTTCATCATCTTCATTATTTTTGCCTGCATCCTCGTCCTCATCGCCAAGCTCGTTCTCGATCTGTGCGCAAAGCAGGCCTGGATCAAACACGACCGCTTTCTCGAGTTCCGAACACAATGGCGCACACTCCTCAAGGGTATCCTGCTGCGACTCACCCTCATGGGCTTTGCTCCTATCACTATTCTTTGCCTTTGGGAATTTACCCAAGTTGACTCACCCGCCCTGGTTGTCCTCGCTGTCTTCTTCCTCATCGGTGTGACAGCCCCCCTCGCCTTGGCGGCGTTTAAGATCATCACACTTGCTAGACACAGCAACCCAGTCGTCACTTTGTACTCGAACCCGCGCATCTTGGACAAATGGGGCTTCCTGTACATTCCGTACCGAGCCAATGCCTACTACTTCGTCGTGCCCCAGCTTGTTTACATCTTTGTAAAGGGTATGTTCATTGCCCTGAGCCAAAAGAGCGGCCCAGTTCAAGCCGTCGCTCTCATTATCATCGAAGCGGCCGCCCTGATTGGCACGAGCGTCGTGCGTCCCTTCATGGATAAGAGCGTCAACTCGTTCAACATTGCCATCTTCGTACTCAATTTCCTCAACGCCATCTGTCTTTTCATCTTTACCAATGTGCTGGGTATGCCCAAAATGGGCCCTTCGGTCACTGGCTTGGTTTTGTTTGTGGCCAACGCTGCCTTCTCTCTCATCCTGCTCCTCATGATCATCATTTCGAGTGCTTTGGTGTTCTGGCGCAAGAACCCAGATGCACGATACCAGTTCATGGCCGATGATCGAGCATCTTTCATGAAGTCCAAATCCTCCACACAAATTGACACCATGACGCAGCTTGAGGCCCTGGCTGCCACAGCCCGAGGTGACCCTGCTGAATATTCTCGTCCTGTTTCGAGATCATCTTCGGAACTGGCAGCCCAGCTCTACCCCCCAGGCCCACCGATGCATGCTGTGAGCTCTTCGGACTCTTCGCGAAGCCCCCACAAAGAATCACAAGTCGACATAAGAACAGCAGAACCTTAAGAAATATGCGTCAAAGACGCTAAAGGTTTGATGGAATAGCCGGGTGGGAAACTTTTGTTCTTTGATATATAGTTAATAATATGCCACAGCCGAACGGCGAGTTGGCAACACTTAGCAATTGGAAGCGAGCTTTTGTTGAATGATTAATGATAATTTAATACTTCCTTGATTACGCGACATGTGCGCACCGGTTCTCCTAAAGCGAGGAAACCCTTGTAGCCAGCGCGTTCTTTCCGTGCTTTCTTCTGAGACAATTATGCTGGTTATTATGTGGTACGTATGATCTATGCAGAAGTCTAAGAAAGTTACTGTTCGCATGTGTGTATTATATCCCGATTATGATTCGTGATGTCACTAGTTATTCCTCTGCTCATCATTGTTCCCATTCCAGAAATCGAGGACCCTCAAATGATCCATTCAGCATTTATCCCCAAGTCGTTTTCTTGAATCCACATCGCTCTCCTCCTTTCTCGCTTAGCCTTCTTCGCCCTCCAGAATGCTTCGTCATCCTCGCTGTCCGTACTGTCCGTATGAAGAACAAGTTCCGTGTCCAGCTTCGCGCTATACTTGTAATTCCAGCCATTGCTGGCAGCGGCTCTTTGGACAGCCTGAGGTTCCTTCTCTGAGCGTACTTGTTGTGCAGCCTTAGATACAGGCCTGTAGCGACTCGGCATACCAACAGTGTTACGCTCAGACGGCGCAACTGAAGAAGCATATACCGTATCCCGTTGGTGAACAGACCTGGCATAGTTTGAGCGAGCATAATTCGAGGGGGCATAACTTGGTATAACGCCAGGAAGGCCTATATTCATCACCGGCTGCTGTGAGGAGAACTGTCCCGCACCCCTTTGTTGATTCATGGTAGCCATACTCCGAAAAAAGTCGGTCTGAGTCTGCAGAAAGTTGAACATTTGATTATTAGGAGGAATTGGAGGAGGCTGTGGCATTGCCACTGGTGTTTGCGGTTGAGAATATGGAATTGGCGGCTGCATCAAAGGCATGCCGTATGCACCCGGCATTGGAAGTGGATGATGGGACATCGTTGTCCAGTTGAAAGCGTTGTTGGTGTCTGGAAGGGGCTGGAATCCATGGCTCGGGGGAATTCGACGCATAGCTTTGGCGCGCTCTTCGCTTGCTATCACCCCGACAAGGCCACCAGGAACAAGTTGCTGGTTGTTCATTGGCCAAGGGGTGTTTCCCGATTCAGCATATGGGTCTTGCGACACCCCATTCGCAAAGCTGGGCATTTGTGAGAGTGATTGTTGGCGCATGTGATCTATAGCTGGCTGTAGTTGTACACCATACTCTGGCTGCCCGTCTCCTGAAGGCATATGAGGTTCCCTTCCCTCGGATCGTCGCTGCATCTGAAGGAGAGCTAGTGGCACGTCGTCTTCATCGTCATCTCTGCCATACTGCGTAGAAACCTCTTCCTGATGGCCTCGGAAAGTCTTGCAAGACGTCAGGGAATAAGAAGAGGACATTCGCGAATGAGAGCTCAGCGGCCCAAGGTCAGACCGATCTGTTGTCTTCATCATTCGCTGTCGATAGTTGTCAAGATGAGCCTGTTGCTTCTTACGCTGTGCCATCTGCTTCCTGATGAAATCGGCGTCGTCAACAGCAGCTTCATACACGATCTTGTCCTCTTCATCTTCGCCCTCATAGAAGCGTCTCTCAGCTTCCTCTCGAGCCTTTTTCCTTCGCAAATCTTCGAACTGTGCGGACGTCATGACTTCGCCCCGAGACCGCCAGCTGAAAAAGCGAGCCGGTGGTGGCGGCGGCGGCGGCGGCGGCGGCAGTGCTGCTTCCGCGGCTTCGGGTACAGCTTCGAGCGGCGCGACGTAGAGAGCAGCCAGTTCCTCCAGGTCTTCATCGACACGGTGAATTCTTCTCGGCTGTGTGACTGTGCTGGCCGAGGTAGGGAAGAGCGGCTCCATGTCTACAGAGTCGGGGGTGTTGATGCTGTCGTTATTGATGAAAGGCCATCGTGGTGTGTTGCTAGCAGCTGTTGAACTAGCAATCTGTTCAAACCCTGTCTCTTCCTCGTGTGAAAGGCCCCCACTGGGGTCTTGACTGTTCCACGGCTGTGCGTACTGTTCAATGATACCTGTGTTGGAGGAGAACCGCATTGCGTTATGATTGTTGCGTTTAGAGCGCGTAGATTCGTGTGAATGGTTCCTGGGAAAAGCTGCGGTGTCGAGCGGTTCCAAGAAGGTGCTGGATTTCATGAAGGGCTGGATCTTGGCGAAATCGAAATCAAGGGGGCTTGTTCTGTTAAGGGTGGATTCCGTTACGTCCATGCTATGGCTCTGAAATTGGCCACTAGGTCTCGGAGAGGTTACTGATAGGGTATCATCGTGGGAGAAGCGACCTTGTGCGGTTGCCGTCAAAGACATGGAAGTTAGCTAGTCGATAGGCCAAGCACGAGTAGTTGCAAGTTAAACCGGAGCGATTCAAAGATGGTCGTTGAATAGATCATGAGAATAGAATGTAATGGAGTGAACGATATCCGGCACCGCGTCCGTCATCAGTAGCAAGACATCCCTTCGAAAAGCATCCCTTCTCTGAAAGGGGCCATGTCTTAGAGAATCCAGCTTTAGCTGTCTCATTGTGGAATGATGGCGATTTGAGGAATGCTTTAAGAGTACAGAGCTGAGCTGTGGTGGAGTGAAGACGCTATTTATAGTTAGAATCAATAAAGTTTGGCGTTGTGTATTCGTTAACTTCTTTCTTTCCACTGAGACTTTTAAATATTTGGGCGCTTGAGATGTGGGGGATGCCAAAAGCGAGATAGTGCTTATGTTCAGGGAACTAATCGAGACACTAACAGTCAATATCTCGAGAACAATCTGATGATTGGAGGTCTGTCTTTAAAATAGTCGTCAACTATTGAAAATGAGAAAACACCAGTATTGGATTGTGGATATACAAGATAGAAAGGTTTTCAAGCTCAATGATCATTGTTATTGACTTATTTCATGCGGTGTTTAGTCTGCCAAAATGGCTAGCAAGTCTCTTCTGATAGCATACGCTAGCTGCCTAGTGCAATCTTTGCAATGTCGCATCGTCCACGATAACCAAGAATCATTGACTCAGAATCATGCTTAGAGAGGGACGCGAATATCCCAAGCCACCAGATGCGGGAGGATATTGAGACCGTCTCCCTCTTTCCCAAATCAACAAGTATAGTGAGACAATTGTTTACAGACTATCAGCTTATCCCTTTGAGCCGCAAATGGCGTCCTCTCCCTCAGCTCCAGCCCCAGCCCCTCCTCTCGCGTCAGATTCGGCCTCTGCGCCCGAGAAAAGCGCGAGAACTGCACCAACTACCAAGCTCCGCAGCTGCGTAGTCTGCCGTAGTCGCAAAGTCCGATGCGATAAGCTCTCTCCATGCTCCAACTGTCGCAGAGCTAATATTCCCTGCGTTGTTCCGTCCAATGACCGTCCGCCTAGGTGGGCTCGGCGTCTGGAGCGCTTTACTAGCGATGGCCAGGTTGCTGCAGTACAAAGCGACAGTAAGCCGGGAAGTGACCAGACTTTGGAGAGACTCCAGACACTCGAGAACCTAGTCAAGGAATTGAGAGGCCAACTCGAGCTGGCTAACGCTGCTAGCAGTCGGGGAGCTTCTTCTGAGGCTGCATCTAGCCCTTCTTCAACGTCGACAGCGTCAGACGTGCACAAGAATTTTGGTCGGATGGTTCTAAAAGATGCTAATCAAAGACGTTATATTGCCAGCGGCTTTTGGTCCCGCATCAGCGACGAGGTCCGTCAGGTCTCTTTTCCCAGCTCCTACTTATTAACCAGCTGCAGCTTGAAGGACTTAAAATGGACACTCGCAGAATGGGGGACGACGAAGCATCTTCCGAGGAGGAAGGTTTTCCAAAATCTACTCCTGCGACACAAGAGCTACACCGCGAACCCGTAGACCGGCATGCTTTCTTGTTTCAATATGACTTTCCGCCATCGTCACCGGGAGGTCAAGACTTTCACCCATTGCCTTCCCAGATTCCCTTCCTGTTGGACATTTTCGAGGAGAACATGAACATAATCATGCATACAATTCATATGCCGACCATCAGAAGGATGGTTCGTCCATCTCGTGGCTCGGCCCCCAAAATTGACCTGAAGCATCAAGCTCTGCTCTTCTCTATTTACTACGCTTCGATAACCTCAATGGAAGACGACGATGTATTGGCCAACTTTGGCGCTTCCAAAGCCGAGCTCAACCTCAAGTTTCGGCGAGGCCTCGAACAAGCTCTTGCACAGGCAGATTTTCTCAACGACCCTGATATTGTTTATGTTCAGACTTTGATCATTTTCCTTTCCCTCGCTCGCCGGTACGATAGCCCCGTCTATATCTGGATGATGACAGGACTCATGATACGCATGGCTCACGCGGTTGGCCTCCACCGCGACGGCTCTCGATTCGTGCACCTATCTCCCTTTGAGGTAGAACAGCGGCGTCGTCTCTGGTGGATGGTCATTGTCGTTGATATTCGTGCATCAGAGGATCAAGGAACCGAATTTACCATCAAACAAGATAGTTTCGACACGAAAATGCCTCTCAATATCAACGATTCGGATATTGGACCTGATACAAAGGATACGCCCGTGGAACGTGAAGGCGTCACCGATATGTCTTTTGCCATAGCCATGTGTGAGCTGGCGCGTGTGTCGATGCAATTAATGTCCTCGAGCCCTGAAGCAAGCGGTCCAAGCCTTGATGACCAGGCCCAATTGCTTCGATACCATCGCACCAAGCTCGAGAATGGATATTTCAAGTACTCAATTGATCCTGATGACATCATCAATTGGGTTGGACTCGTGGTTACGCGCTTGGTGTTGTCTAAATTGACCCTCTTGGTGTACCTTCCATCACTCTTCGCTTCACCAAGCGATCGTTTCTCCGACGAAGTCAGGGACAAGCTACTCATTGCTGCCATCGAAGTAGCAGAGCATAATCATGCACTCAATGCTGAGACGAGATGTCGCCAGTGGCGATGGATTTACCAGACATATACCCATTGGTATGCTATTGTATGGTTACTGCTTGAGACATCACGTCGACAGTGGTCGCCTACTATGGAGCGTGCATGGATTGCCCTTCACAGCGAATGGTTGATTCCTTCTCAGAATAGCATGGCTAAGAACGTGCGTATGTGGATTCCCTTGCGCAAGTTGATGGCTAAGGCGAAGAGCCATCGTGATGCGCAACTTGAGCAAATACGTAACAACTCATCATTAATCGAGAGGTTAGAGCGAGTTGACGGTTCTCTGCCTCTACCAGTTAGTCCCGAGTCATCACCGGCAATACGGCCCCAGAACCGGTTTCTCCAACACTGGCATTCACTTGTTAAGAAGACACCAAAAGTCTCTTCCGAGTATCCTGTCTCCAAGCATAATGGTATTGACTCCATGCCACCTCATAACTATAGTTTGAGCAAAGTTGCCAACGGTCCCACAAGACAAGGCCCTAATTCTTCTTTTGAGGTCCCGCATCACGGGCACAACCCGGGTGCATTGGCGGGAATGCAGCCACTAACGCAAATAAATACACTTCCTCAGTATTGGGTCGATGGCCAGCCAATGGAAACAGGTGTCGGTTCGTGGCTTTGGTCTGATCTAAGTCCTGGTACCGAAGCCTTCACCGACATGGATATCAATATGGACATTGATACAGATATCGATTGGAATACCTGGCTACAGTCTGCAGCTGATATGGAGATCAACACAGGAAAGGCAAACGCGTCCTCAGACACAGAGCGATGAGAAAGAAACATCAGTGGAAACAAGGGTTTTTCAAAGGTTCGAGGGGAGATTACTTCCTCGATTCATAAAAGTCCTTTATGCTGAGCAAATGACAGATCGACCCAGGCTGAAACTTACTGAAGATCAACCCAACTCTATTCTCAATGTCAAGAAGTGGGCCAAGAGGAGTTATGGCCAAGGAGTTTATCATATAATGACTCTTAGTGTAATAAAGAGATCATAGTATTCGCGCATATGTTGATTTCAGTGAGACCGTTTCCAAGAACATAAGGACCTCCGTTCTTGTAGATGAGTTCCTCGAGGGCTGGTTGAGTGTAGCAAAGACAGTTGGTGGGTTATTGCTGTACTCTTCTTGAGCAGCCACGAGATGAGCAGAGGTGCAAAAGAGCCCGATATGCAGGCGGTAGAAATCCTTTTCCCGCTGGAACTCGGTGTTTGGGCTAGCGACTCAATGCCAGGAACCCCCACGGTTGCTGTTTGCACTTACCAACAGGTTGAGATGTTGTAAGCAGAAAGTTTCTGTCGTTTATAAACCCGCTTTGAGACAGATAGGTGGATACTTGTAAATGAGTTCGAATATCTGTAGATTAGGTTGTCGTCGACGTAATGTTAATTATTGAAGTTATGAAGAAATTTCAAAGCCTAGTTAGGAGACATTCTACATCAACAGGCGTCAAGGTTAATCACTGAGAGCCATGGCGATTAAGCATCGGAATCAGCAGATATGATAGTATCTAACAAGTAAGTAGCTGCGTGTGCCTTCTACTTTTTTGATACAATTAAGAATTACAAGAAGGCAATTTAACGAGAGTGTAAGAAGAGAAAAACCCGAGTCGTAACCATTTGTCATACCGAGTTCCAATCTTCAATCAAGAAGTAGAGAGCGCTCTCTTATCGAGATATGCAACGGATAAGAAGAACGAATGAAGCCCTGCCTGAGACGCCTCTGTTATACTAGCTTTGCACTGCCAGAATGAGTGATACTGGCCCTTGAATCCCAGACTTGGGGCTAGTGGTGGCTGTTTACACTAAGAAAAGCGGCATAGTGCTTCCTCAGGATAGCCTATGAGCTGTTTAAGCATGGTATGGCTTGCTTGGGGGCTCATAAGGCTTGCCAGACCCAGGCTTGTACGGCTCATGGGGTTTGTCACCGTGATCAGGCTTCTTGTCACCGTGATCGGGCTTGCCATCATCCTTAGGCTTACCAGAACCAGGCTTGTCACCTTGGTCAGGCTTGCCACCGTGCTCAGGCTTATCAGAACCGGGCTTGGCACCATAATCGGGCTTGCTAGGCTCAGGCTTATACGGCTTATCAGGCTTGTCACCGTGACCAGGCTTGTCACCATGATCGGGCTTGTCAGGAGCAGGCTTGTATGGGCCGTCGGGTTTACCAGGGCCATGATGATTGCCCGGCTTATGTTCCCAAGGATTATGAGGCTTGGGCTTGCCATAATCAGGTTTGCCTCCATGACCACCATGCTTGTAGTCGTTGTCCCCATGTTTGCCTCCACGACCGCCGTCCTGACTGTTGCCGTTACCCCATGGCTTGCTGCCGTAGTCGGGCTTTCCGCCCTTTCCCCCCTTTCTGTGCCCATCGTGCTTTAAGTCATCCTTCTCATCAGCGTCCCAGGACTTGCCATCATGACCCGGCTTGCGACCATGACCATAGTCGGGCTTGTATCCCTTGTCATGGCCGCCATGCTTGTGGTCCTTATCATCAAAATGGTTCCAGCCCTTGGAAAGCTTGCCATAATCACGATGATCAACATCCTTGCCAGACTCAGCAGCCGGGGCGGCAGCGATGCCCGAGGTCAGGGCTAGAAGTGCAACAGCAGACAGCTTCATTGTAGATTGTAAGCACAGTCTTTGCTGTGGTGTAAATAAGGTTTTGTAAAGAAGGTATTGAACCCCTTGGGCGAGTGAAGAGACCAGAAGAGGAGAGTGATTGTGGGAATGAAAGGTGGATGTGGAGTGAAAGAGAAGTGTTTCAAGCGAGGGAACGGCCGCCTTTTATGCTGTTTCTTGATGCTTCTTAACATTATGGAAATCGTGTAAACCGTCGCTCCTAGAACACGAGGACCGAGATGCTGCCTCGCAGTGCTGTAAAGCCATTGATGTGGGCCGAATCCAACGCCATCTTACACCCACTTGGTGCAGAGACCAGACGCTCGCACATCGTGATGCGTCGGTGCAAAGCAAATCGGTCAAATCGGTCAAAGGTGGCGGACTGATGATGTGTTTTCACCTTCAGCTGAATTGCGCTTTGTATGATAGGGTACGGTAGAACCTTGATGCCTTGAGTTAAGATAGTACTGGCTCTGAGAACAAGTCGAATTCACTTCTTTTTGCCATGATTCCCTCCATTGTATCACCAATTGCAGGTGGCAGCTTGCTTACTTTCGTAAATCATGTATACCCGCATGGACATCACCCTATTGAGTTTGGTGTTATATGTGTACAATGCATATGCAAGAACAAGATTTAATTTACATCTGAGTGCCTCTGAAGCTTAGGTTGAAACAGTCAGATTTGATCTTCTGGACCAACAGCAGGTGCATCTGTGGGTTACACAGCTGACCGGTTGGCTCGGAAGAAAGGTGACTCGGACAGAGAAATTGTCCGCGACCCGTGAACATGGTTATGGAATCACATAAATGTCTCAACTCCAAGCCGCTGTACGACGCATAGAGTATACTATTACAAGTCAAACACGAGAATAACAACAGATGTGGTTTGCTGGTCGAATAAGCAGTCCTATGGCTCTTCAGTTAACAATCTCGCCTTCAGTCGATTGGTTCCCTTCTCACAAATAACCCAGCCGAGCTGTCCCGGCAGTGTTCCGAGTCTACCAAACATTACAGGATATGCATAACCTACAGAAGACATTGACTAGTGGGTGTAGCATAGTCTAGTCTGATTCTATTCAGACGTTACACATGGCTGTAACTTCAGGAATGCGGGTAGCAAGCCATGTCAGGCCTCAACGTTGAGAAAGTTGCAACGGCCAACATAAAGACTACTCACAAGGTATATTTGTTCACGCCACCAAAGGTACTTCAGTTTCTCTGCCTTGAATGCGGATGAAGGTCGACAGGGAACACGATCCAGGAATCTATGACGCAGAAACTAAACCGAGCTGATGAATGGGGCAGGATTAGAACTTCAACTTGTCGCTTCTCTCAGATTGTGACGTTATTTTAACCCAGCCTTCTCTTTCATATAAGACATACACGAAGGGACAAACCTTCGGTCCAGGTAAGACTGTGGTTCTCGGCTTATCTGGTCTCGTGGCTCTATAAGTAGACACGCCGGGCTCTGTCTCATTCCACTTTAGAGTGACATTTGGAGGGCTTGACTGTGATAAGGTAATCTTGCAGATGCCTCTTCAAGATGTAGTAAACGCACTGTTACAAACCATGCAGCAGCATTGTAAGAGTGCTTTACTTGGAAATCGCTGCGATTGGTGCCCGCATAAGGCTCGTATTAACACTGCGTTTATGCATAATTGAAACATCAGGCCCGTATTGTCTTTACTCTACTTTCAGTGGATGTAGGATGATTTATGAAGCCTCACACCACGAGTGACATTGGCAATACTTGTTGAGCATTTGCCCAATGAGATCACCAAAAGAGGCGACAAAGCTAAAAGCCGGGTTGCCATTCGCCTTAGGTGCTTTAAAATTCATCACGCAGGGAATTGAGCTCGCGTTAAAACTATTTGAGGATGTGGTGAAGTGTACTGCATTACTTTACACAGCATTCATTAGTCTTGTTTACAGTATTTTTAGTTTTGCTCGGAGACTTTCACCCTGAGGGCAGTCCCCAAGAATGGAAGTAACATTCCTGATTTGGCTAGAAATTGTCTACCACGTGATATCTGAAACAGCTTACTCTTCGTATTTACTTACTTACATTAGTATGATGACTAGACACAGGCAACATGGTTTCTTTACTTGTTTAACAGACAAATTATAGGAGGGCAGCGTTATTCTCCTGCCTGACCATCGACTACTCGGACTCATGCTGTGCAAAGCATCAATACGCGGTCCAGGTTTTCCCCGTCCCGTACAACTTCGGAGAAGGGACGTCGATCTTTCGATCTCGCAGCGTTTCTTAATCAAGATATGATATTAACCTTGCAGATGTAGGGTCGATGAATACTCAATGTATGTATAAGCATAGATCGACATATAGTTAACCACTATTGCGTAACCTTAGCTCCAAGTTAAGTTCTGTCGATTCTATACCATAAACACATTACCAAATACCGATACACAAGCACCTCAAAGGGGCTTCTGATATTCGTGCTCGACCCTCACCAAAATGGCTGATATTCGCCGGTAACTACAATCCCATTTGTGTGTCACACGAACTGCATCGATAGTCTCACAAGCATTATTCTATGATACATGATTCCATAACTTTCCATAACTCATCACATTAGTTCAGAACTCACTGTTCATCCACACAGGTATGATTCACCCGGTCCTGCTATGGAGAGGAGTTCTCAGGCGTGTGCGTCGATGACACTGATCAGCAAAGGCGGTCGTTTGTGCAACAACCATGTTTTATTCAATCGTCGTTAGACCCATTCAAGTCTCCTATAGTTTATCATTATTTGAAATAAACGTCGTCGAAATTACTGGTTCTTCAGTCTGGAACAAGTGTAACTATAGTAAACAAAGATTTGACCGCGATGTATGTCTACCGCTTCGATGATCCGTCGTCATCAACTCATGCTTGATCTGCCTCTGATCACGCCGAGCTGCCGTGCCTCAATGGATCTCGGGTTCCAATAGTCTAAGAAGTGGCGAGTCTTAGGCCTATTGTGGTAGACGTACCCACTATACTGTTTCAATAGACTTGAACCGCGGCGTTATACAAATGGCTGTACTCTCATGAAGCTAAATCCAAGACTAAGGGGATCTGGGCACTCTATCAGCCGCCTACCTACGCAACTGGCGAAATCTGGTACGCTTTTGCTCCAGTGACTACATAGTAACAATGGCAGAGTTTCTGTTGCATGTTTTAAGTGCCACAATGCCTCTGTCTTGGGTCCAAATATTTTCATTGCCACAGAACGTTACACTGTGTCGAATATGTTGGTGCCTGGGCTTTGTTTGCCCTCTTAACTATATCCTCCGTACCTGGATAGAAGCTATTTGTGGTCGACCTCGGCATTGTATAGAATTGCTCAGTATTATATGCTTAGCTGTATACGTACGTACGTCAATTTTGAGCTCTGAAATTTTACTATGTAGAGCCACAATTGTTTTGAGTGACCGGTTTGCCATCTAATCAACCAGACTCACATTTCTAGGTTACTCATAGAATCTGTTCTTTATAATCTTGAGAGTAGTTGGAGTTTTGATGCTAGACAGTATTGTATCTGCATTTGGGCCTACCTTTAATGTAGTAGTGAGTTCAAATCTTTGAGCATGACCCTCTATAACAAGCCCTTTCATGATACCGTTACGAAGTCTTTTGAATTCACAGCTTCCAACAACATGAAGTAGTGAGACTCAAAAAAGTGAATCAGTTGGAAATCGCCCTGTCTTATAACGCTAGGCCTAACAATTTATGTGAGCCGTATTTCATCAAGTACAAATTGAGCCGGTAGGTCAAAAGGCTTCATAAGAGGGATGGATTCTTTTTGTACAATTCCAGTTGTCTTATGATAACCTCGCTAGGAGATAATACCATGTAGTTCTTCAAGTGAAAATCATTCATAAAAAAATAGATAACGAGTTCGATGCACAATCTCAATTCCACTTCTATGACGTCAATGACTAAAACCCATCTGGGTGAACATGAGACTGAAGCAGATTGTAAGTTTCGGCAAGAAGCAAGATATGGTTATCCTGACACTAATTTTCCGCTCTTTACCTCTACTATTTACGACCGCTTATAGCCACATCCTTCCACCCGAGGAAATCACAGCTGATGGTCCCCTTGAACCTCTCGTATTTGTTGCCGGAAAAGACCACATATCCCATTCCTGATCGCGGTTCGTTCTGTAAGAAGTCTGGAAGAGTGTCTGTGGACTCTTGGAGAGTGTTCGGGGGCACCGCCAGGACATTCCCTTTCCAGAAGAGCCAGAATTTGGGTTGCCTAAAGGTGTTCTTCTCGAATTTGTTAAACCTCGACTGCTCTCTAGCGTCCTGGGCAGTAATTTCTGACGTCTCAGAACGAGAAATATCAGCTGCGGCATCGGAGCTCTGTAGAGAGTCGATGTTGTTGCCAGTTTCTGCGCTTTCAGATTCGTCATTGTGCCGCGCATGAATGTCTTTTTCAGAGCCTGATTGGTCTTCGTCTGAGGCGTACACGGAGTTGAGGATTTCTTGGAGCTTTTTTCGGCTCCCAGCCATGTGTATGTCGGCATCTAGAACACCGGGTAAATGAAGACTGCCGACAAGTCCGTGTTCATCCTCGGTGAAGTATTGAATAGCCAGTCGCGGGCCAAAATGCCTTTTTGGCTTTCCCTTCTTCGTGTGCGACTGAAGTGCTGGGGTGTTTTCGCGCTGGATGATGTTTTCAGCCTTTGCACAATGAATTTGGTAATCGCCGAAAATATGTGAGATATTGGCCGTCTGAGAAGTAGACTTGCGAGATCGTCTGTTATGGATATGTCGAGAGGTTGAGAACTCGGCTTCCCAGGTTTCATCCATTTTGTTACAGTAACTTTGCGGTATAAGTATGGACTTCTGAAGATTATAAAGGTTGCTGCTGACGCAATACGATCGACCTTCGATATAGTTGGCCCTATAGAAGCTAAGACGCTCGTGGAATGGGCTACCGACAGCTCATTGGCTCAGCAGAAGATCGGTGGGAATTCTCCATTCTACGCAAGTTCTGAGGGTTGCTCAGATAAAGGGAACAGTTTACGTTGAGCAAGATACCGTGGGGTAAGAAGTCATTGCCGAGGGAGAAGCTGAAGAGGGCTCTCAATTTGCTTGATATTTTAAAGACGAGCTGGCGTCTTCTTTCAAGTCACCTGTATATGAGTAGAGAAGGAACAGCATGTCTGAGGATCTCCAGCGCATTTCGCGAGGTCCGGTTTATTAGCCTTACTAAGGAGGAGTTACAGGGATTAATGACAAGAAGGCAAAGGCTGTTGTGAGATTAACAAAACAAATCTATTCAATATTTTTCATTATCCACCATTCATCCTCTAACAATCTAACTATTCTGACTTGGGCGGCCACTTCACTCTCTTCTCTGCCTGAACATACAAATTATTGGGTCGAATGAGCTGGAAGTAAGGATCATACTCAATCGGACCATCTTGCGCCAAACTAAACTTATACCGATAGACAAGCTTGGGCAAGAAAACCTTAATCTCCTGCAAAGCGAAGTTGAATCCAACACACATTCTTGGTCCTGTCCCGAATGGAACGTATGAGCCAGGAGGTCTGTTCTTGACCTGTTCTGTGTCCCAGCGATCAGGGTCAAAGCGGCCTGGGTTCTCCCATACATCCTTGTTGTTGTGCATGTGGTGAAGGGCTGAAATGACTACTGAGCCCTTGGGGAGACGGTATCCGCCTGGGAGGATCATATCAACCTTTGCTGTGCGGCCCGGTTGGAACGATGGATTGTGGAGACGCTGGGTTTCCTTGATAAACTTGTCGAGGAAGGTCAATTTACTCGTGGTGTCGGCAGTGACTTGAGTGTCTTCGTCCCAGTCATTGTCAATGAGCTCTTGAAGGAGTCGGTCTTGGTTGCCTGGGTACTTGACAAGACTGTAGATAAGCCAAGATAGGAGGGATGATGTGGTTGTAAAGCCGGCGGCGGTGGTGACGAGTAGCGCTGGTGCGAACTGCGAAGGTGGGAGCTTGCTGCCTTTGTTATCGGTAGCTCGGAGGAAGTAATCTGTTAATTGTTAGCATTTGAGTGTTGGAGAGGTCTGTGTGCAACGTACCAACAACGTTGTCAGCCTTCAGAGCTGCATCTTGAAGCTCCAGATCCTCTTGCCCCTTGGAGGCTCTAGCAATTGACTCATCCATCATCTCCATGATCCTGGACATCGTCTGACGGACCTTCTTGGGGTCGCCGAAGGGCATCTTGGCATACCAGGCACCCATCGAAGACACACGCTTGTTCAGCTCCAGGTTCTCAGCGATCTTGAGAACCATCTCGTGCAGCGGCGAATCGACTTGTTCAAAGTGGGCAAAGTCCATGCCTAAAACGAGTTTGCCAACAGCTTGAGAACCAAGCTTTAGCATGTACTGGTAGACATTCCACGCTTCACCCTTCTGATCCAGCTCGTCGAAGACCTTGAATGACGACTCAACCGTACGCTGCATGGTGGGTGCATAGTGTCTCACAGCCTTTGGACCCAGCGCAGGCGGGAGGAATTTATGAGCAAGTCGCCATTGCTCGGTATCTGTATCAGCCAAGAACACGCCTGCCTCTTGGTTCTTGATTGGGTGTAGGGGATGACCAGGAACGATTTCCTTTGTGAAGTAGTGGTCTTCAGAGAAGAAGATGTTTGAGAGTTCTGCGCTGTTGGTTTGGTATAGACGGTTGCCCATGCTATTGGTGGTGAAGAGCGGTCCATATTTCTCGAATAGTCGTTGATGGTTGCCAAGGTGGTCAGGATAAACCTCGAGGTAATTGCCAAAGTATGGAATGCCTGAGGGGCCGGGGACTTCTCGAACAGCGTTACCGTTGATTGACACTGCTATGGGCTCGTCTGTCTCTAGGACTTCAGATACGGCGTTGAGCTTTCGGTCATCGTGAACGAAACCGACACCTGCAATGGGCGTTAGTTAGTCCTGTCAAGGAAGCGTTGATTCAGTGCTTACCATTGGGCTTGACGATGGCAAAGTTTGATGCGACGATACTCTGTAGCTCTTCAAAGTCTACAGTTGATGGTAACTCGATCTCTCGGGCCGTGGACGCGGTCTCGCCTAACAAATAGAATTGTTTTGTTGACATGGTGAATACGTCTAGAGTGAAGAAGATTGTCCTAAAGAAGAACTATTACTCTAGAGTCTGATGAAGAGACTAGGAGTTATTATCGATTATAAAGAGAAACTCGGAAACTTGCATGGATACTAGAGCATGACAAATAAGAGCTTTGCCTCAATATTTTGCCTGAACACCCTTGCAGGCCATGATAGGAGAATAGCGTGGAGAATACAAGGCTTGTGCATCTCATGGCATAGAATGACGCGCCGTTCAAATTTTACCGTTACATCCGTCAATCTCTTTCTATTTCCGCCTTTTCAAATTTCTGGGTCTTATCAATGAACATTATGCCATTGGACAATGTCCTAACGCAGCATCGGGATGGGCCGTTGATTGTCGGTAGTTGCGGCAGTTGCGCGGAATTAACAGGAATGGCATAAAGTGGCCAAGACCATTCTTTGGCCTGAGAGTGCGGAATGGGATCTGATTGAGCGGTTTTGGGCCACGTCATTCTGGTCGGGGTGGAGTCCGAAGAGGATACCGGCCTCGGCTCATGTAGCCTCCATCATGGAGCTCGCGCTTCGGCTTCAAGATTGACCCACAACGGAGCCTGACTCCGGCCCGCTAGAGGCATTGATGACCCCTGAACCCTCTAATATGATGAAGGGTCTTTCACTCGATAAACAGGACAATGCCATGGTCAAAAATGATGGTGCTTTCTTTTAATCAAGCGGTTTAAGTGAGACGGACGCTGAAAGTATTGAGTACATATTTTAGAGTCGATCTCTTGCCGTTTCTTTAACCTCATAACTCTTTTATCATCCGATAAACCTAAGCTTGTATTCTCATCCCAATACCCACCAAGATTCTATTTACATTATCCACAATGGAGGAATACACCACCAAGCAAGTGGCTGAACATAACAGCCCAGACGATGCATGGCTAATCATCCATGGCCACGGTAAGCAATTCTTTCTACTCTAAACAGCGACAAAGACCTAATTTTTATAACAGTCTACGATGTTACCAAATACATCAGAGATCACCCTGGTGGCGCAGATGTCTTGACCGAAGCAGCTGGAACCGATGCCAGTGAAGATTTCGATAATGCTGGACATTCAGAAGATGCCTTCGAGATCATGGAAGACCTTTGCGTTGGCAAGCTCAAGGGTTTCGAGAAGAAGAAACCCAAGCTCAAGCCACTCGCTCCCATCGCCACAACTAAAGCGGTTGCCAGCGGATCTTCGTCCTTATCAGCGTTGGCGAACATGACTTTCGTTCTCGTAGCGGGCGCGGGAGCATACTATTTCGGTCATCGTCAAGGATTCACTGTGCCGAACTGGATTCTTGCGTCTTTCAGAAATGACTCTGCCGGCTCAAGCTTTATCAAAGGCGTGGTCGTTGGAGGCGGTTCTCTTGCCATCACAAACGCAGTCCTTGCCCAGCGATTCACAACATTGGCCATGAAGAGCAAGCCTTTCACGAGTTATCCCGCACACATGAAGGTGCAAAAGCGTGCTCAACAGGACACTTTGTTGCAACGAGGACTGCTAGATCCCGTCACCTATTCCCCACTTCCTCTCGTCAAGAAGACCCAAATCACACCCAACGTCTTGCGCCTGACTTTTAGCCTGCCGACAACAAGCACAATACTCGGGTTGCCTATCGGACAGCATGTCACCATCAAGGCGGATGTACGAGGAGAGACTGTGGCTCGCTCATACACGCCCGTCTCAAACAACTCCGACCTCGGCATTCTTGAGCTAGTCATCAAGATCTACCCAGATGGCAAGTTGACCAACAACTATCTGGCTCACCTCGAGGTTGGCGATGAAGTTCTCTTCCGAGGTCCTAAGGGCGCGATGAAGTACCAGCCCAATCTTTGCAAGAAGATCGGAATGATTGCCGGTGGCACTGGTATCACACCTATGTTCCAGGTCATTCGCGCCATTTGCGAGCACGACCGTGATCTAACTGAGATTTCATTGATCTATGCAAACCGTACAGAGGAAGATATTCTTCTGCGGGAGGAACTAGACAGGTTTGCCAGACGTTATCCCAAGAACTTCAAGGTATATTATATGCTGGATAACCCTCCAAAGGACTGGAAGTTTGGCTCAGGTTTTGTCACACAGGATTTGATGAAGGAGAAGCTACCTGCGCCAAACTTGGATTCCAAGGTCCTCTTGTGTGGTCCGCCTGGAATGGTAAATGCGTCAAAGAAAGCACTTGTTGGCCTCGGCTTTGAGCAACCAGGAGCGTCAGCGAAGATGTCAGATCAGATCTTTGCATTTTAGACTATTTATAATTTTTTCTTGTATCTTGAGAGTAGCAATGGATTAGAATTTACTGGTATAGCTACTGATCGAGTTTATTTACGCCATTAATTCAGCGGTTTAATCTCTTTCTAATCTCGTCTTATCATCATGATCTGCGTACAGGAACCCGCAATGGGAACTTTAAACGAAATACAATGCACACTACTCTACCTGAACCCGACGAATTATGGATTTTCGTAAAATCTTTCGTAAGGCTGAATCGTTTGCGTAAGAACAGGATATACTGCATTGGGCTAATGAGGATTTTCGAAGTGAGAAAGATGCCACTTGGTGATTTTGCGTACCAAGTCTAGTTTGGGACACACAGTCTATTGAAGCCGAACGAAGAGATATTTTAATTTATCAAGCCACTAAAAATACAGTAGGTTGTCCTAATTTATGTATTCTGTCTATTTTGTGACTTGGAAAAGAGTATTGGCATTGAGTTTAGGGTATGTGCTACAGAAGGGTTACCACTCGTGATATCGCCAAGACTTACATGTGACAGAAACAAGCATTGATGTGCAAACAAAAGGGATTTTGAAGTGGGAAACGTGCTATTCTTCGAAGATTCTAAAGCCATGGCAACCCACTTTTCCACTACCGAGGTGTGGAGTTTTGAACTTCGATCCATCGCCTCCTCTGTGGATCCGGTTTAATGCAAATCACAGATCAGGGACACATGTAAGCTAGAGATTAGTATCATAATCTACTAGCCCGGTTTTCGTCATTATCGGTCAAGAAAAACACACGGACGGAATTGCAAAAGCTTGCATAATGAAACCCGTTACTTCCAACCGTTCTTGCGCGTACTCTGGAGCTGATGTTAGTACTTTACACGATGCATGTCGGCGTTTCGGGGCTCCGACTTGAGTTGAGCCTCATTTTTTATTTCGGCACTTTTCCGCCCTCGCCGCTATCGCCATGCCATGATGTACAATGCCGTAGTTACCGACAGAGTCCGTGTCCTGGATTGACCCATGGCTTAGATCAACAACCATCGGTTCGATCCCGATAGCGGTACCGCCTCTACAGAATATAAGATGTCATTAGTAAACTCCACAAATTGTTTCTTGTTCTTGTTACTTATCATTCACAATTTTTACTACAAATCCAATCTTTGACGAAGTGATTATCCATTTACTATACCATTATACTTTTCATAAACTGCAGTTATGGGTTCCTTTACTCTACCCTCCATCGACGGGAGAACCGTCGCAGTACTTGGCGGAGGAGTCCTAGGACGCCGCATCGCCTGCGGTTGGGCTGCAAGCGGATATGACGTTGTGATTCGCGACCCAAGCCTTGAACAGAGGGAAGCGGCTGTACACTACTGCATCACTAGCATGTCAGAATACTCAGACTCGACTGTCCGAGGTTCCGTACAGGCAGTCGAAGACCTTTCCGAGGCTGTCGCAAAGGCCTGGCTTGTCATTGAAGCTGTGCCCGAGAAGCTTCCTATCAAGATTTCAACATTCGCCGACCTGGAGCGACTCACATCAAATGATACTATTCTTTGCAGCAACTCTTCCTCTTACAAGTCGAGAGAGATGGTTCAAGACCTCCAGCCCGACACCAAGCGACGTGTATTGAATATGCACTACTATATGCCCCCTGATTACCGTGTTGTCGAGCTCATGACCGATGGCGAGACTGACGAAGCCATCTTTCCGTTCTTGTATGAGAAGCTCGAGGGGATCAAGTTCCACCCCTACGTGGCGCGCAAGGAGTCTACGGGTTTCATCTACAACCGCCTGTGGGCTGCCATCAAGCGAGAAGTCTTGAACATTCTTGCTGAGGGTGTCTCCACTCCTGAGGAGATCGAAAGGCTGTGGAAGGAGATGTGGTATGCCAAGGAGAAGGGACCCGTGGCTATGATGGATACAGTTGGTCTTGACACTGTTTCCTTTATCGAACAGCACTACATCGCTGAGCGAGGCTTGCCTAACACTCCTGTCGAGTTCCTTCAGAAGTACATCGACGAGGGCAAGCTTGGTGCTAAGTCTGACAAGGGCGGATTGCTACCAGCAAAGACAACCACCAAGTCAGACGACTGCACGAAGCTCTACTTCCTGGATGTTGGGTTGTCTGCTGGTAACACCGAGCAATGCATGACAGCTGGACGGGTCTTGGTTGGGTCTCCTGATCGAAAGCCACTGAAGACAATTATATCAGGTCAGCGCATGCCTGATGGTATCGACATCTCCACCTCCGCCGGCAAGCTGTTCTACACAACCATGGGTAAGCCCTCGGAGAACGACGGAGCTGTTTATAGCTGCAACTTAGATGGAACAGACCTTAAGGAGATTGTTCCTCGAGGTTCAGTCCATACGCCAAAGCAGTTGACAGTTGACAACAAGAACTCGAAGCTGTACTTTTCCGACCGCGAGGGAATGAGGGTCATGAGATGTAACTTTGACGGTTCTGGTCTTGAAGTTTTGGTTCAAGCAGGTGACTGGCGAGACGAGCAACACAAGTCGGATCCTACTCGATGGTGTGTTGGTATCACACTGTCGCCTTCCGCCGACAAGTTCTATTGGTCGCAGAAGGGAACTTCCAAGGGTGGAAAGGGACGCATCTTCCGAGCCAACATTGACTTCCGACCTGGAGAGGATGCCCAGAACAGGACTGATATTGAGGTGCTGTTCCGGGACCTGCCCGAACCTATTGATTTAGAAGTTGACGACGCGAAGAACATGTTGTACTGGACAGATCGCGGTGAGCTTCCTGACGGCAACAGCATCAACCGTGCTAAGCTTGATGGTCGATCAGCCTGTGACGTAGCTAGCAAACCTGGCAAGGACTACGAGATCATCTCTCGTGGATTGCACGAGGCTATTGGTGTTAAGCTGGACTCAGAGAACCATCGCATATTTGCAACCGATTTGGGAGGCTCGGTCTATCAGCTTGATATGGATGGTGGAAACAGAACCAAGTTGTACGATGGGTCGGGTTCATTCGTTGGCATTACCATCGCAAAGGATTAGTGTGATTACGAGGTAGCCTGGCTGGATTTATAGACATGGCGAGTACATGTGCAGAGGATCTAAATCTAGAGTAATATTGACGATACCATTTGATATAACTAAAGCAGATACCCGCAATGTTCTAATATCACAACTCGTCAACATATTTCCACGCCAGGAAGCGAATTGTCTGTCTTACATGTTGAAAATGAATTGTTTGCCACTCGTTTGTTGTCGAGTATGGCCTATGAAGCACAACACAACCTCTCCGAACGTGTAGTGCAATCAAGAACCCGAAGTTCGGTGGTTGCATAATATCCCGAAATATTAATGTCTCTTGAATCGAGTTACGAAACGGACAAGCATTGGCTCTAACTTCAAGAACTAACTACACTCATGCCCAACAAAAGCATCGCTGGCAAAGTACCCGCCAGTGCTTTTGTTCGAAAGAGTATTAGCCAAGTTCGTTTTGGCGAAGTGTCGTGATATATATCCTAGTAGCCTATCCCTTGATGTAGGGTCCTTACACCTTTGGCTATATGGCCTAGTGGTCTTGACACGAAGCGATTGTTGACAATGCAGTTTCTGTTGCAAACGCGCTCTGGAGATACAGTGCTCACAATCAGGCTTGGCGGCGCGCTATTCTATGAGGAGCCTCCCATGTCTTCTACCCAATGTCTCTTGTTCATTCAGAGACGAAGACGTCGCCGCTGATGTTGAACCACTTGCGGTTACCAAGGCGCGCCACAACAGCAGCTCATGTAAAGCCCTCAACAGAAGAGAATTGCCCTTACACTCTCTCCTTCATGCATTTGCAGTTAGTTGCAACTGCCAATATACTATATGTTGCATCTTCAAATGACTTAAGGGAAATAGTCTCACGTACTAGCACTTAAAGTTAAGAATAAATTATTAGATGAAATATATTAAAAGTGACAGGAGAAACGAAAGTATTTGAGTTACAAAGTATCAGTTCTCAAGTGTAATAGCTTCTACAAGCCTGTTAATTCAAAAGCTGCAGGCTCAAGACCCCCTTTAAAATCCTCAAGCATGATCATTCTTACCATCGAGATCAGTGCAATCCTTCGTGTATCTGTTAAGCCAATGCATATCGGCGTTATAGCTGTGGCATTTGGAGTATGGCCAGTATCTACCTTCCTCCCCCTCCTGGCCAGCGAAGTCGCCGGAGAGTATCAGAGTTCCCTTCTTAAGATCACTGTAAGTGCCCTTAAGGACAGGCATGGCGAAGAAACAAGGAACATCGTAGGGGCTGCTGCTCTGCTCAAGTCTACTGTAGAAAGGGTGTCCACTGCGGTTCCGGCTGTCAGTCCAAGTTCGGTACATGCGACGAGGCATCCAGCAATGTCTCCACCGACGGACACTGTGGCAAGAACGGCAAGACTTGCAAAGGCAGCGAATTCGGCGACTGTTGTTCCAAGAACGGCTACTGTGGTAACAACGACGATTACTGCCGCACTGGTTGTCAATTGGCCTATGGTCTCTGTCCCGGTATCTCAGTTGACTCTGAATGCGGTTCTCGAAACGGAAGGACCTGTGATGGTTCTGGCCTTGGAAACTGCTGCTCTGCCAATGGATACTGCGGAAGCACGGCGTCCCACTGCGGTCAGGGCTGTCAGAAGGGTGCTTCAAGCGGGTGTCTTACCAAGAATGTTCCTACTACAGACGGTTCGTGTGGTACAAAGGCAGGCCTTACATGTGCTGGTGGACCTTTCGATGGCCAATGTTGTAGTGCTGCAGGCTGGTGCGGAACAAAATCTCACTGTGGTTCGGGATGGGAAGTGTATTTCCCTGTTCTACTCCTCACTCTTTCATACTAACAAGGCTTTCAGTCAACGTGGCTTTGGGCGGTGCAATTAGAAGTCTAGCCTTCCTTGAGATATTGAAGCTATGTAGATTGTTTTGCAAATAATTATACTTCTTGTCCTGTAAAAATATTCTCTCACTTAGTTTCTGTATCTTTTGACGGCCTGTCAAGGCTATCCTAGTCCCTACAGTTTTCTCCAGTCTCCGTAGAAACAAATGCTATTTAGTTTTCAAACGTACGAGCCGCTATTATGTCTTCCAGTGAAAGCGCCAGGCATAGACCTCTGGTCCAAACGCACGCACGTTAACAGGCGTGATTGTCATCCCAAAGTTCTCAGGTCAAGCGACAAGGCCGGTGTACCTTTGAATCCTCTAGGCATCGTGTAGGTGAAGTTCCACAGCTCGAAATCTCTCAAGGTCTGCGAGGTACCACCATAGGCACCACCGAAACTCAGCTCAAACTTAGGATCAATATTACCCGAGATATTAACTCGCAAGTTGGGCAAATCATCCCATGTTTCGATGGTGCGCCTATTTATGAAGGTACCCACAAGTAAAGAAAACACCGAGCTTGAGTTTCCTCGTGGATACGAGAGATGCAGTTTGCCTGGGCCAACTTGGACGTCTAGGGCTATTTCAGATGGGTACAGCTGACAACCAAATCAGTATCATTCTTGATTCTAAAGTCTTTCTGATGACTTACAGAGATAAACGAGATCTCCTTTCCAGTATTCCATTGAATGACGGCAGGATTGTAAGCTTCTTGGCTTTGAGAAGGTCCACCAAGCGAAATCTGCTTGAACGACTGTGCACCAACAGTGAGATCCTTTGACATCCAAGTCGAGATGTTTCGAGGAACGGTGTCAAATGGTGGGTAGTAAGTGCTCGCTGTGAAGTTGTGTTCCCCCTTGAAGGTCGTGAGATCAGCGAGAACTTGTTTGGGGATTAGCTCCTGATGACTCTTAGCCAACGCCGCAAAGAGAGGTGCCCATGCGTAGTCAGCCATGTGTGACATGACTTCTGGCTGCGTTTATCTATATCAGTTCATGAATGGAGCTCTTAAGTGCTTTGAGATCTAACCTTTTTAAAGAGAGAAGAATTCTCTTTCCCGATGAATGCCCAGAACCAGAGAGCCATGACGCTCAGATACCGGTTCATATCATATCCATATGAGCGATCCCACGGACCAGCCATATTTTTCATACTCGGATGCCAGAGATCTCCAACTGCTTCCCAGGTGTGCTTGATCATGTCGGGCCCAGACTTTGCCATGATCGAGTCCATGGGCAGATACTTGCTCCACAACGTGAGACCATACAAGGAGATGCCTGTGTATGTACCTGAGTTAAACTCGGAAAGAGTGTTGGCGCGGTTGAAAAGGTCAACGATATCCTTCGCATATCGCTCACCGCTCCTTGTCATGTTTGAGTCTCTCAAACGCCGACCAGTCCAGCCTGATATGAAAGCTCGCATTATGGCCTATGATCAAGGGTCAATGGCAGTGCCATGCCAGATATTGAATGACTCACTGGGTTGCTATAGGCTGGGTACAAGTTATCTTTTTTAGGGTCCAGGTTACCAAAGCGATATTCATCACCCTTGGTAGCATTGTGAAGAGACTCTAGCATCAACTTCTGCGTCGCTTTGTTGATAAACTTCGGGAACTCCTCCAGAGCCATTATGAAAGTGGTTCCAACAAATCCTCTCCAATTAGGATCCCATGTGTTGTATATATCTGCGGGATAGGTGGCTGATCCTACTAAAGGCTCTTCGGGTGACTTTTGGTATGTGCCGTACCTTGGGCATTGTTAGATGATACCCCTTTCAGAGTAGATGGAAACTCGCCATTGATCGGCAGGATCTTTGTACTGTCCACTAATGATGTTTTTGATGATCTTCTCCGCTTCAGAAGCATCCAGCCCTTTGTTTCGAGCCAACAAACCAAAGGCGTACCATGCCGAGCTTCTTGTCTCATGTCGCAGAGCCCCGGCGCCACCAAAGTCGTACAGGTATCCGGATCTGCTGTCGTAGTACGCGTCCATCCATTCCATGCTTTCACTGAGAAGTTCTCTGGCATTGTCCGATAGCCCACTGGTATAGGAGGACATGGCTGAACCTGCAGGAGCAGCAAAGGCCGCAAGGATTAACGTATATGTGCGCATAATGGTGCTGTTGCGAGAAGAAAACTTCTTCCCAATGAATTGAAGTACGAGCAGAATTATGCGGGACAGTGAAAGCGAAATTCGAGATATTATATACCCAAGTTCGAGGTGATCAACTCCGGACAGGAATAGACCGACGTTTCCCTGTCCCTAGACACTACTAGGTTGTCTTGGTAAATCCCCTACCTCCCCGGGTTCCTTATCAGGCTTATGAGGGGGGAAAATGTGACGATCCGCGGACATTTGCCTCAAAGGGTGCATTCTCACGATACTACGTAGTATACCTGCGTTAAACCGCGCATTTTTACCAGACCACATTGATAAAGGACATGCATATTCCTTACTGTGACGAAGTTTTTGGCTATCTTGTTCGACCCGAGAAGACTATCCCCACGGCTTGACGCTTTACAGCAGTTTCATGGATTGGATGGCATGTTTGCAAGGACCAGGTCGTCCTTTACGTCATGGATAAGGTGATAAGCTGGAAACGTAAGAAGTCAGGGGTCATCATAAATCATTGGTTGAAGCACATACTTGCCCGGTTATCAAATTATCGAATAGATAATATGTGTAGCTGTTAGCGTGTAAGTACTACAACTCGGCTGCCCCGCTCTCGGATATCACGGGTACTCGCCTTTGGCATTCGAAGACTGAATATCCGCAGATTCAGAACATTAAATCAATACAGTAAGGTTCCATCGTATCTCTACTAACTGATGACATAGTGGTCAGTATACGAGACTGGAAACGTTAGCTTTCAGTCTATTGCGAAGTGATAAGTCGCGCAGGCCTCGAAGATGCAGTCATCATAATGGAAAGAAGCGTCAGGTAGTTAGTACAGAGTAGGGTAGGCCAAGTCGGAAGGCACACTTATTGCCATTGTATTCACAGAAGCCAGGTTCCTAACCATGAAGCACTTTGCATGGGAAAGCCAGATGAAAGTAGAAAGCCAGACCCAAATAGGATAAACAAGATACTAGTATTCAAAAATTACTGCAGATAAAGACAGCCACGAGGTGGCCTGTCGCATGGCTTGCCTTACTTGAATATGCTGACAATACTCCGTCCGTAGTCTGTATGCTGAAAACATCTGGTCTCCGCTACCACAGCCCCATGATTGTCAAGATCGGAGGCAAAGTGGCTTTGCCAAGACGCGAAAGAAGACGCGTTGTAATGATGATTCGGTTATTTTATGGTCTTACCTGAAATCGATATCGGTTTATTGACAATCGCGTAAATGGTTCTTAAGCTTTATTGGATAGCCGCAACAAGCCACGACGGCCATTGATCTGCAAAGAGCCAGAAACATCCTTGTCGCTCTGGAAACATGAAAACCTTATCAATTAATGGCTTTTTGGATGGCCTCCTTGCATATACGATGACGGAGATGCATTTGTTGTTGTTCCAAAACAAGCATATTGAATTGGTATGATAATGAATGTATGCCAACTTGTTCTCTATTACCACGATATCTTTTCCCCAGCCTTCTTGCTTCTTTGTTGCTCAAGCTTTCACCCAATCTCTGTCGATTGTACCCTTACAATGCGTGGCTTAAGTATTCTTGCTTCCCTAAGCCAATTCGCTACAGTTTTAACAATACCCACTTACCTCAAGAAGAGAGACCTGTCTACGGGCTTCGCTATCTACAGCTGTACCACGTCAGGGACAGTCGCGCTCACTTTTGATGATGGCCCTTTCATTTATACAGGGTCTGTACTTGATCAGCTTGCCTCAGCTGGATTCCAGGCCACATTCTTCCTCAATGGGTATAACCTGGGGAATATTGAAGACTACCAATCCACTGTCGATAGGATGGTCAACGAAGGACACCAGGTCGCTTCACACACGTAAATATCAGCCAAGAACACCATTCTATGACAAGAAGCTAACCTATGCAACCTAGCTATGGTCACGCTGATCTCGCTGTTCTGAACGACTATGATGTTGAGCAACAGATGGCATTGCTGAGTAACCAATTCATTCACATGATAGGTAAGGACCCCGTCTATATGCGTCCCCCCTACTTTAGCTTCACCGACCGAACTCTTCAAGTGCTTGGTCAGCTGGGGTATAAAGTTGTTATTGCTGACGTCGACACCGATGATTGGCGCTACTCGTCCTTTGGCGGTGCCGAACCTTCTTTAGACTCGTACAACGATGGTCTTAGCCATGGCGGCTCCATTGTTCTTATGCATGACGTCCACCAAAACACAGTGGAGAATATACTTCCCCTTATTATCAAGGCGACACAAAGAAGCGGAAAAAGAGGTAGGCTCATAGCCAAAGGTGGAGATATCTGTTAACTTTTGTCCAGCGGTTACAGTTGGAGAGTGTCTTGGAGATCCCGAGACGAATTGGTATCGGGGTTCGGGGGGTTCGGGAGGTTCAGGAAGAGAGTCCCAAACAACTAGGTGGAATAGCACGAATAACCACAAGGTACCCGTGGTGGTCCACACACCTGCGCCCGAGAGACTCGTATTGGTTGAATGAAAGGCTGTTCATGTCCCGGCTTTGGATTAATATGTGGGTTGTAATAGCACAAACACTCCATTTGGACAGATTATCTATCTCATTCGGTTTCCAACGTACTTGTGACGATTGACCAAACCTCCGTGTCATCGGCTTCTGAAATCCAATATGTTGTACTCAAGTTAGATACCTTATCCCTAGCCACTTCCTGCTTGAGGTTTTTGAAAGTCCCCCATAACTCAGTCAATTTAATCCTTTTGAACTGCCCCTCACACTACAAGTTCTATTGACATTCATATCTATTGATCTTTACCGCCACATCATCAAGTATTTTGACTGAAGGTCTCAACCATGTCCACAACCAGTCTGTCCTCCGCCGGAGTGCCCCAACTCAATTTTAACTTTAACTAAAAGAGCCGGAATATTGTGCCAACCTATAGTAGAATGCTAGAGACTATCAGCAGCATATATGACCCAGTGGTAAGTCCTTCTGCATTGATAAAAATCTTCCAAATTCTATATCCCGCTGGATGGCTGATCTGTTTACTGGTTGGTGCATGGGTGGCCGTAATTTCCACAAGTATGCCCCTGTACGTTGCGGCTGAAATGTTGTCCTCTTACAACCACACCCTTTACTATTATAGCTAGCTTAAATTGAAATTAGGCAATGGAGCGGGAACTATTTAGAAACTATCTGTAATAGCGGGAGACATAAGGATTAAATTGGTACCAAGCACTATAGAATCTGGCATAGTGAGCTGAGCTGATCGAAGATTCCACCGTACTCAGTTAGTGAGCGGTTTAAAATGGAGCCAGTCCCCACCCCCAGAAACAAGAGAATCTAGCTCCTCAAGCTGTTTGTCTGTCGTTAAACTTTGCTCAGTCTCGTTCTTCTTTACCATGGGTGTCCTATTTTTTGCTCAAGCTCTGTTCGTGGCTGACATGGCCGTCGAGGCCGGAGTGTGCAAACGTGCACGTAAGTAACTTTATGTGTAGCAGCTCTTCAATACTGACATAGATTGATCCAGGTACAACTGCTCCTCAGTTGGTTGCTACTTCAAGTGCGGAACCATCTACCAGCACGTTTCCCACTGCCCTGACTGAAGTTTTTGGGGCCTCCTCCACCGACTTCTTAACCTCCTCAACTGAGACTCTGAGCTCCGACTCAGTCGAAATCTTGACATCAACTACTACGCTGGCTGGAACTACCTCGACTGAACTTGTTTCCACTACCACCACTGAGAAGCCTTCAACTACTACCACCGAAGAAGCTTCTACTACCACTACCTCAAAAGCTGGTCCATCTGCCACACCTGGCTCAATCATCGGTAGTGGACCGGTTGCCGACCTTACTCTTCAAGGTGGTAGTGCGCGCTTTGTCTCCCTCTCTTTTGCACCATCCGACTCTACTCAAACCTTGATCTTCAACCTCAATCTGGTCAACAAACAGCTTTCAGCGGGCAACAATAACTACCTGTGCATGAAGTATGGAGAGCAAAGTATCCCCGGCTCACTTGTCCTATGTCCGTTCGATAACTTCACGTATGCGCCCCTGACCTGCCAGCGATCGTCTGGCGGCACGCTTTCTTGCACGGCACCAAACGGATCTCGTGACCCCCAGGTGTGCAGGAGACCTAACCCTACCACCGTCACTCCGTTTTCGCAATTCTATGTTGACGGTACTCAGGGGGGGCTTTTTTGGCCCAGCCGGTGGAAACTTCGCGGGCTATACAGCTGTCGACTTTGTTGTTGCTGAATAACCGCGAGGTCGGAGCTAGCTAGGTTTGACAATCTATCTTACTCAGATGATAGTATACCTTGAGGCCGCCATTCGCGATCGAGTGTTCTACACCGACAGTGTCTGGTTATGATACCACGCAAAATGGAGATAACTACGAATATCTCGGCAGTATATAACACAGAGTGATTGGCAGTGCTCGCCCTATACTTGTTATACAAGTGGGTCTTCCTAAGCCGATATCGAATATTCCTTACAATCCCATCGCCTTGCGTAGCCTCTTTGGCGATCTCCCGGCCATGAATAAGGAGACAAAGGCCAACGACCAAACGCATATGGACTGGATTATACAGTCAATGAAAAATCTCGAATCCCCTATCATCCAGTTAATCTTAAATCCGTTCCATCATCCCACTATCATTCTTGCCGACTTTCACAAGACATAGGATATTATGCTTCGACGCAAGGAGTTCGATCGATCAGACAACATCAGGGGTCTTCTAGAAGACGTGATACCTGATCGTCACATATACCAGCAAACAAATTCTATCTTTCGAGCACACCGCAAACTCGTTCAAGATGTTAAGTTACCGTCCTTTGTACAGCAGGTTGCAGAGCCTGCATTTCATAACAATATCATGAGACTAGTGCGAGTTCGGGAACTGAAAGCCATAATCGCCAACCAGTCCCCATTCCTTGTAACGCAAGATATACAGGGCGCTGTGTTGGACGCTGTTTACAGTTTTGGCTTCGGAGAATACTACAAGTTAGTACCACAATGCCCAAGCTCGAGGTCCTGGAAAGGTGGAAGGACGGCCTCGAACTTTCGACCCAGAATGTCACCGCAAGCGATAAACTTCGAGTTCCCTGATTTCGCACTTGATGACTTGATCACTGCAACAATTGAGTTAGCCAAAGCCTCGCAAGGAATCCAAGGTTCACCGATAGCTAAGGTATTGGCAAAAGTGAAAATGAATATGCCGTACTTCAGAAGGGTCAGAAAGATCAGAGATGACTTTCTACGCGGCAGTCTTCAGTCTACCTTTTCTAAACTTTTGGGCAAAAGTGAGAAGTTTGACAGCCAGCCGATTACGTCGGCGCTGGCCCAAATGGTACTACGTGAGACGATAATGGCACAGGCAGAGAACCGGCCGTAGGGGCTAACATCCTTTTCGAAAGAAGTTCGGTTGTTTCGCACTACGAGCAGGCTGACTTTAGCTATGGGGCAGCTGTTCAATGGCTTATGAATCCCTTCGACGGCCAGCATACCACATACAAAACGGACGGTTGTGTTATCCAGAATGTGACCAGGAATGGCACCTCTAGTGTCCTATCAAGACGTGAGGATACACCTAAGATCGTGTTTGACCTGTGAACATCACAGGATTAAAAGTTATTTCGAGAAAGATATATCCTGCAAGTCTGTCAGTATATAAACATCTAACTCAAAGCATTCGGTCGGCTGCTAGGTGTAGAGTTCAAGGATGCATTGCGTAACTCATTATTTTATCCCTTGCCTTTAAAATCTATAGATGGCTCCAGTACTCTACACTGCACGGAGTATTCAAACACGAAGCCGGCCGTGGCCGTTTGATAAAAATTTAGTTCTTATAATTTAATATTTATGTTTCTGATCGATACCAGCCCGGGTTTGCTGTAAGAAACCAAGTAACCAGTATCTTGAGATCACGACTTTACCTTGGTGTAAAGAGCATCTCACACTACAGCGAAATATGCCACATAGTTAGGCTGACGTTGAGTCGAATAGAGCTATGTACCGATCTTGAATTTGAGCATTGAACGCTGCATGCCTCTCATGAAATGATTACCCAGTACACATCGCATTCCGCGCATACTCGACCGTGATAAGCTAATCGAAAGGTACTATAGTAGTGTGAATCGCAGTGTCAAGCCTCTGGAAATAGTTTCTTTGATTGTCTTGTAGATACCAGAACGCAGTCACTCATAATTTCGCGTTAGCTAAAATTGAGAAATCTTCTCATCAGCTTTCAACTTGTCGTCATTGAGAGAGCCTGAAGAACCCCTTTCCTCAATACCCCGAAGGACATCGGCACCGCCGAAAGTTCCAAAGTAGTCTACATCATCAACTGCAAACTTCTCCGGCATAGGACAGAAGAAATCGAGACAGAGGAAGATAGCACCAGAGACAAAACATCCAGCGAACCAGCCAATCTGGTAAAGCCGAGTCCACCCTCCCCAAAAGCCCTTCGGATCCATTCCTCTTTGTGCGAGACCTGGAAGTAAAAACCAGACACCGAGAACCCAGGCCACAGCAGCGCGCCAATTCCACCCTCTGCTGTACCAATAGATACTCTCTGGAGAATTAGCGTATAGTTCACTGAGCTTGATCGTTTGCTTGCGGAGGATGAAGTAGTCAGCAAACATGATACCCATCAGTGGACCGAGGAAGACGTTGAAACTGCCAACAACGGTCAAGAAGCTAGTGGCGCTGTTAAGAAGCGACCATGGCTGCATGATAAAGGCTGACGCGAGAGTTACGTATGCTCCTCGTCTGATGGTGAACCACCGTGGAAGAAGAGCGGCTAAGTCGATTCCAGCGACGACGAGATTAGATGCGACAACCATTCCAAACTGAGAAAACATGAAGGCGATACTAGCAAAGGCAACACCAGCTCTGGCTCCACGGTTGTTCTCCTGTTCACGGATAGTATCAAGGAGCACATATGGCTGCCATAACAGCTTCTCGTTCGCGGGGTAGAGGGTCGCAGCGCAAGAAGTGCAAATGATTCCAATACAACCAACGACGATAGTACCAAGAGGGACCATTATGATCTGGGCGAGGATTTGATCACCTTGCTTGCGGGCATATCGTGTATAGTCGGACTGCGACCACATATGCGTCGCGATACCACCAATGTTGGCAGTGACTGCAGCAACAAAAGCCCATCCGAGTTGGCCCCCTTTGGCCGGAGCAACCCCAGAGATACTCGAGACATCAGCCAACAAGGCACCACCGCCTTGGGCCCTGACAGTGGACCAGATAAGAAGGGTGAACACGGTAGCAACAACGGTTGTCGAGGCAATAAAAAATGGCTTTCTGTAGTTCTCAGGGCTGAGTGCCACTAACGGTACGCAGAGAACAAGATACAGAACAAAAGATATCATGTCGCAACTTTGCATCGTGCCATCTGCGAGCTCAGTATCGAGATCCCGGAAAGAGGGCCAGATACAAGTAAGGAGGACTTTGAGGCATTGACAACCGTACCAGACGTTGGTTGATGTCCAGACAAATGACAAAAAAACACGGATGGCCTATAGACGGGTCAGTCTTCAAACAACTAATACTAGGCTTGCATGTCTTAACTCACCATGGGAAACAAGTATCCCCAGATACCCCAGTTCTGCTTCATCCACAAAGGAAAGCCGATGTGCCATTTAGCGCCAGGATGTCCCCCAGCAACACAGAGAAGGCCTGCGAGCGAGTGCGCAACAATTATTGCAAGCATTGATTGCTGAGAGTGTACGGTCAACTTCTGTGTCGACCTTTCAAGAGTAAATAAGGAGGCTTACCCAAACATTAAGGCCGAGCGAGATCAAGGCAGACCCAGTCGTCCATCCTCCAACGTTGAACGAACCGGTGACCATCCACAAGCCAACAAATTCCCAAGGTCCATAAGGACGTCTTGAAGGCGGAAGTGGACGTGTGTCTTTGTTGACGTAAATATCGACATCGGCATCTTCATCACGTTTCACCTCAAGCTTCTTAACCAATCGTGAGAAGGTTGATGATTGTGCCATTGCAGAGAACTGTTGGTGATAAAGAGCTAAGCAAATGCAACAAGGTGTTCCAGTTCTCCGATCAACTGGCCATGCTCTGTTCTTATGGAAACAATTGCCTCTTGCTAGAAATGTCACGTTGGTAATACTATCTAGAATAATATCTGCTCCATTTGGAGATTAACTTATCTGGGGTGCATCCGATTAAGTTAACACTGATAGGCATGGAGTTCGTCTCCACTCGTCTGGGATAACGGTAGCCGGTGATCGGCCAAAGCGATAGGAATGCGGGGGGGAGATAAGCGTTAATCAAGAACGCCTGGTTGGTTTTGTTTTCTTATCGCTTGACTAAGAGTTTAACAGTTTAGCAGTTCAGCAGCTTATCAGTTTAGTCCACTCTCATTTGGACAGTCATTGAGGCGAAACACCTGAGGGCTAATCAAGAATTAACAGATGACTCGATTCCCTGTGTCAATTCAACGAGTATAAAGGGTGCAAATGGCAGATACATTGATCTGAATTGTCGAACCTAGATTGTCATAGCATCCAATTTTTTTCTTAACTCATTTACGAAATCATGGCGCCTTCTGCAACAGAAACCACCACGACTGGCACAGCCAAGACTGTGACGCTACAAAACGGAAAGGTTTTCAGCTTTAGTTCCAACCAATCAACTGAGCTCGATATCATCCCCGTAATTGATGCATCCAGAATCTGGAGTGACAAGCTTGAGGACCGTCAAGCTGTCGGTGAAGAGATTCGCACTGCATCGCGAGAAATTGGGTTCTTTTACTTGGTCAATCATGTGAGTCCTGACTGCAGTAGTAAAAAAGATAAGCTATCTGACAGTTGGTTAGGGCGTTGACGAAAAGTATGCAGAGGGTACTCTGGAGCAGGCTAAGCGATTCTTCGCTTTACCTGAAGAAAAGAAGATGGAGGTCTTCACTGGTCTTGTTCCTAATGAGTATGTCGGGTATCATCCGATGAAATGTTACAACCGCAATGGGTGGAAGCATCAAGGTAAGTCTCTAGGTAACCGACCATCCGCTTTGCTACAGCTAACGTCAATCTCAAGACTTGAGTGAAGCATTCAATTGGGCTTACGACCCAAACGAGGATCCCGAAGCAGTTGAAGGCTGTGAAACTTCAGTGAGCATTTGGCCGTCAGACGTCCCCGGATTTCGAGAGGGTCTTTACGCCTACCACACTGAATTACTACGGCTAGCACGCCAGTTGACCCGCATCTTCGCACTCGCTCTTCATCTACCCGAGAACTCGTTCGACGAGTACATCCGCAAGCCAGAAGCAGGAATGCGGATTTTGCATTACCCTGAGCAGAGCCATTCGGCAGATGACCAAAACGGTATCGGGGCGCACACAGATGTTGAGTGCTTCACAATGGTTACTCAAGACTCAGCAGGCGGTCTTGAAGTCTTGAGCAAGAGTGGCACATGGGTCAAGGCAAAGCCTATTCCTGGATCTCTAGTGGTCAACATCGCCGACTGCTTCATGAGGCAAACCAATGACTTCTTTGTCTCAACAGTACACCGAGTCATCAACAAGAGTGGTCGCGAAAGATACTCGGCTCCTTTTTTCTTTGGCTTTGATAGGGACAAGCTGTTGGAGCCTGTGCCTACTTGTGTCAGCGAGACGAACCCAATGAAGTACCCCGTGATGACTGGAGGAGAGTACTACGCGTGGAGAACAAATAAACAGAAGAAGACCAACAACAGAAACGGAGAGATTAAAGTCTAGATCAATAATCGAGTACAATCCAGCCATCTGTTCACGGCATGATTGAACCCATATCTGGCCATGCAAAGCCTTTCAAAAGGTTGGCGTTCATAAAGTCCTGGTCGTCGAATGCTCCACCGAGTAATGCTAGATCGAAGTACGACATTGTATCCATGCTATCATGAGCAGGTTCGCTGTTCCCACTCACCGTAAACCCGTCAAGACTTTGGACATGTTTGTCGAAGGCCCTTAACTCTATACAAAGCCTAGTCTTTGCATCGTCGGCTAGTTTGCTAAACTTGCCGAAGCGTCTCAAAAAGCCAACTATCAAGTCCACAGTGTCTCTGAAGTCGGCATAGCGTGAGCTGATCATCTCGTCTTTTTTGGCTGCACTTAGAAGCATATGCCCTACCCCAGCAAGCTGTTGCAGAAGCGGTGAACCAGTGGCGCGTATATACTCTTGTGGAATCGAGTTCATATTGACCATCATGTCTTGAGCGGCTTGGCACGCAACTTCGATACCCTGTTGATTGGCAAGGGTTGCCATCATTCTGGCAAGGTGAATAGTACAAATGATGTTGCATGTCTGAAAACCGCAGCGGTTTCGGCCGCTATCTGATGATCGCGACGCCACTGATTCGAATTGTGGCAGTATTTGGCCCTGGAGCTCAGATAGTCTGTGTATGACCTGGGATATATCTGGCCCTTCATAGGCCTGCATTATTGACTTTTGCTTACGACGTCCGAAGCGGAGGCTCAGTAAAGCGTGTTCAAGGAGTCGATACAAATCTGTGGTTAGATTCCAGCCTGAGAACCAGTCTTCGAACTGGCCATCCCGTCCAGGGACAAACGCGGGATGGTGGAGACCTGACGGATAGCCTACGTCGCATTGAGTTTCAGAACATCGTATCATCGTCCCAAACATGCAAGCTGTGTGAACTTCAAGTCTGTACATTGCCCACCAAAGTCGACGTCTGACTTCTCTCTCACAGTCGCTGATGTCTGCAGGCCAGTTGGCTTCGTCATGGTAATTCGATCGAGACGAAGTGGTATGGAATAGACCCAGATACTTGAGGAGCAGGACACTGTTTCCACTTTGTGCTCCGAACAGAGCGAGGAAGCCGTAAGAACGTATGAGCTCTATCGGTCCAGCGGTCTCAGCAGAAGTACCGATGAGCGTTTCTGCTTCGACCAAATATGCTTGCGCCAGAGATGAAATATTTGAAGATGGCTCGCCGTCGCTAAACAGGGCGCGATTATTCGCATGAAGGGCACTCAGTGCGCACATGCAGACCAGGTTCATATAATCCGACGCGCTGGCGGGAAAGGATTTATCTCGCCATCCAACCCAGAGTTCCCTCTCGCAAAATAACGGGAACCTATCGAAGTCAGAATTGCGCCACTCAAGAAGATTTCGTCTTCTTACAATGGGTGAACAGTATCTAGATAGACATTCAAGAGCTCAGTGACGACCTTTCTGTCCCTTGACAACTTCACCAGATCTAAAGTATGCGGTGAGTCCTTCTCAGAGTATGCATTGACATGAGAAAACTCTACTGAGGAAGCGTTATTTTGCCGCTTTGTGCCACGCTTCTTCGCTTTTCGATTCCGAGTGCACACTTCGCCAAACTCGATACAAGTCTGACATGAGGTTTGTTTGTCGAGCGAGGCATTTTCTGCTGCCTTGCATTTGAGCCCTCTACGATGACAAAAGTCGCACGCTTGTGTGATCCTTCGCGTTTTTGTAACGTTGGAGGACATTTTGAAAACAAACCACAGTTCTTGATAAGAAAGAATTAAGTTGCGCCGTGATGCGGTTGGACGGATAAGAAGCGTTGATAGCGCGCTCTGTCACGTGTTGTTATCATTAGAATCGCTTCATGACATCCGTTGCACTTGACTTTCAACCTTCTAGCGGCCTTTTACCTATCGGGAGGCGGGTGGGTTTTATGTCCATTAGCCTCACGGCAGACTTTCTATGCTAACAAATTATTAGTCCATAGTGTCATCTTCGGTGATATGGGTCCCGCTACTTCACCGAATGAGCCTCTCTTCCTTCTTCCTTCACCACGCCAACGTCGACCGCGCTTGGGCAAAAGTACGTTCCTCTTGCACTTCTCTCAAATTCTCATAGATACTAACCTCTACCGCAGTGGCAAGGACGCAACGAGACCCGGCTATCTGACTACTCTGGTTTCCGGGTCGCCCAATCTACGGTTCCCGCTACGATTACCGACCCGATGCCTGTCATGGAGCTTGCCGGGGAGGAGCCCGTGGTGAAGGATTACATGGACACTCGGGCTGGTCCTCTTTGCTATACCTACTCGAAAATGTAATCCGGAGGTCAAGCAGTTTATTCAACACTATAAAGATAAAACAAATTTAAATCCAAATAGAAACATTCCGCTGTATCATCTTGAGACGAGCATCAACGAGGCTAGCCTTGATTCTAATTCTTTACTTGTTACTCTTTGAGCCCCTGTGCTGCTACACTTGTATGTTTGATCAATTGAGAATCAAGGGTTCAGCCTAGACTAACAACCCGTTTCAGGAAGGATAGTGGCGAGAATTTATGCATCACTGTCTTAATATCTGTCGTCTTACGGATGTGGTGAAAGCCAGGTTGCAGTTTTTCAGCTTCATGTATCCTGTTCTGCGAGGATCCTATGTCGCTCTGGAAAGACTTCAAACAGTGCCTTGTAGACTAGATTCACTCAATCAGTTTTTGTTGAGAAGTTTCCTATCGCCGCCCAGTTCTTTTGAGATAGATGAGTTGGCATCTGAGCGGGTTGACTGCCGAAGCACACGTAACTAAGTAGGCATGAAGTTTTATCGTGATATATAGCTCTCGCTTCTGTAGGTCCTTGACACCATGCAAATCTATTCCTGCCTAGTAACATAAACCCCAGCCTCAATTAGCTGACTCAACTTCTTGTTACTCTCAATATAACGAGTCAGATCACGTCTCTTCTGCACCAACATATCAGGTACCATCCTTCCGAACACAACCTTTCCAGAAATATTAAGATGTGCGATCTCCATAATCTTGTTGTATCTATCTACGTTGTCTTGGCCGATGGCATTGACGTATTTGGTGCTTGCGGTGTTGAGATCCAAGTACGTGATGCCAGCTTTGTTTGCCACCGCAATAGCAGCATCCTGCTCCTTACTGAGGTTTTCTACCACTTTGCCATTCTTGAATGTACGATGTGTGAGTGATGTGATGATAATCTACCAAGGTCAGAGATGAGAACGCTGAACTTAAGTTCAAACCTACCGCAGTTCCATCAGCCTTCTTGATCTCATTAATCATTGTAGAAAGGTTGTCGGAGTACTGTTCGAGGGTGAGAGTCTTTTGGTAGTCGTGACCGAACTTTAATGCAACGATAGCCTCATGCTTGGCATTTTGGGCCTTGACATTGTCGAGCGCGGCGTCCCAGAGGCCTTGGTCTCGGAACGAGATAGTGGTGGCACCGTTCTTTGCAAGATTGAATCCGCCTCCAGGCTTCTTGGTTGCGTTGAGAAGGGAATCACCCCAGCCACCACCAGTAGCGACTGTTGAATCTCCCGTCAGGATAAAGAAGGGCGATGTAAAGGCTTAAGCCCCTCCGAAGATGATCAGGACAGCAGATGCAATCGATAAGAACTTCATGCTGACTCAAGATGGTCGAAAGATGAATCAGGCAAAGGCAACCTCAGTTTCACCGTGATAAATTGTTCTGCTTCAGTCAACTTTATGCTCCAATGTCTGGCTGTATTCCCATCATTCGATTCGTGTTATGCTTGACCGATGGAATAACTCCACCAATAGCCATCCTGCTATGACTTTGGGGGTATCGATGGGAAAGGCTTGCAGGGATCGTCTCCAGATTCCAAGTCCAAATCAATTTGGCCCATGCATATGCAGAAATTTTACTATCTGCTAGGGTGAGCAAGGTAACTCATTTGGATTGTAACTACCGCGACATCCACATTCGGTCTTAAATATCCCGAATTTTTATACCTAATATCCCCGCAACTCTGCCTCTAGTGGTGGCCATAAGGCAATACCGGCATAATATGCTCTGCTGCAACTAAATCTTTTTGGTAAACCTCAAAGCCATCAGGTACCTCACCTCATTCACGCCTCTTTAATCCAGGTTAATCTCTCAACAGAAAGGACAGCATAAAATTCTTACAAACATGCCTTTTCTTTACGCCCCACCCACTGTATATCTCCAGATTAGGACATGTAAAAACAAGTTGTAATTGGCCAATTATCGGCATGACGAATCTTCTTACGGCTAGGTCAGTGCACTACTATTGATCTGAAAAAGGCGGAATTATCCCATTCCAAGTTCCGGTTGGACGAAATGATTTTAAAGGATAGGGCGTCTGGCGATACTTTAAGCTTGAGTGACTTGGGGATTCGGCTCGCCGGCTATAACCTATCGTCCATCACCTCTCAACTAGCCACCGTCAAAAAGAACAATGTGCCTAAGGCACCAACGTGTTTTCGTTGTCGTGGTCGATTGAGGAGGGCTTTATCAAGTCTGCGCTCATGCATTTATCCAATCTTATCCTATGAACAAGCTCTTATCTTATCTTATCTTATCTAAAAGCCCAACCTCGGAAGTAGAATAGTTGAGTATTTACTTGTTTGCTTAAGTCATTATTTGCTTCAAGGATGTGCGCAATTGCCATGACATTATGACATAACCATCATTGGTTTTGACAGAATATCTTTTGTAGTTGAAATTTACTGAGCTCGCCTTCCCGAGGCAATCATGAATAGGCAGTGGCGATGCCTGTGTTGAAGCCGTGATTGATGAAGTTTCTGAGTACAGGGTAAGCATGTGAAGATCACGAGATTAGGCAAAGATGGTGAGTGGAATTAGTAATGGTCTTGTCCAATGATCGGGTAGCATCGCGTAGACAATCATCCGCCAAGGAAGATCCCCCAGCTAAGGACTGCACTACGATGGCACAGAACCAATTTTTCGTCATGGACTTTATAGACAAGGTCCGCAATGACGCAAATTGCATTCTTGCAATGCTAAAATCCATTCAAGCATGAAAACAAGCCCGACTCTAATTGCCCTTAGATACAATCTATTATGGCAAAGCCGAAGTTCCGCGTGACGCCGTCTTTTCTAGCGTCCTTCCATGACCGGGCCAAGCATAAAAATAGCATCACACTTACGGCAAAAAGGTCTAGAACGCCTCACGCGCAAGGGTAAATACGAGCCCAGGGGCGAGGAAAAAAGGGGCCTAATTTCTATCAAGCCACAATAAAACCATCTTTCCGTCCCAACTTTTCTTAGCTTTCTACTTTTTTAGCTTCTTTAACTGTCACTCGTTCATTAATCAGTTATTTTCTTAATTCTCATCTTTAATTCACTATGAAGCTCTTCAGCACTCTCAGCACCCTCGCGGTGGCTCTTATGATGACTGGAGAAGCCCTGGCCGGTACTTACAAGGGTTTCAGCATTGGCGCCAACAGGGCTGATGGCGTCTGCAAGTGGGAGGCCGACTGGAAGAAGGATTTCCAGGCTATCAAGAGCTGGAACAAGGGTTTCAACGCTGTTCGTCTGTACTCTGCCGATGACTGCAACAGTAAGTGTTTCACATAAAGACCAACTTCTTTTACTCACATTGTTATCAGCTCTCGTCAAGGCCGTCCCCGCTGCCAAGGCCACTGGCATGAAGATCCTTGTCGGCGTTTGGGCCACCGATGATGCTCACTTCGGCCGCGACAAGGCCGCTCTCCTCAAGGCCATCAAGCAGCACGGCACCGGCTGGATCGCCGCCATTAGCGTCGGTTCCGAGGACCTCTACCGTGAGGACATTTCCCCCCAGAAGCTCGCCCAGCAGATCTACGACGTCCGAGGCATGGTCCACCAGTACAACAAGAACATCAAGGTCGGTCACACTGACACTTGGACCGCTTGGGTCGACGGCCGCAACGACGTCGTCACCAAGGCTTGCGATATCGCCATAACCAACGGCTTCCCTTACTGGCAGGGCGTTCCCATCAAGGATGCTCTCCGTCTTAAGACCTTCCAGAACTCTTACTGGAATGTTAAGAAGCACGTCCAGGCCGTCAACTCCAAGGCTGCTATCTGGGTTGGCGAGACCGGCTGGCCTACCAAGGGACCCAACTACCAGAAGGCTGCTGCCACGACCGCCAGCCTGCAGCAGTTTTACAACAACGTCGGATGCTGGCTCTGGCAGCAGAAGGATGCCAGCGGTTTCTGGTTCACCGCTTTCGACACCCCTGCTCAGACCACCGAGGTTGAGAAGTACTTCGGTATCGCCAACAAGGACCGCAAGCTCAAGTTCAGCCTCACTTGCTAAGCGCTTCCTCACACGTTCGATGAATACATTGCTCTGAACATCCATTGTCGACGATTGTCAATTCTTAGTAGTTACCCTCACTTGTACATAAAAAAGTCCTTCTTAGACCTAATACATAACCATGGACTAATCTCATCTCGTAATTGTTCCCTCTGCCTGTGGAAGGCCGTTCATCTTCTCAGGCCTTTGTGCTTGGAGGCGGCCCTAAGTAACTCTCTTTGACCCCTCCGCAGTCAACAATAACCTTCTCCAACAACATGTTCGCATGATTTAATCTGATCTTCAAAGTATGCAGATCACTCTTCAACATCCCCAAGTCATGCTTCCGTACCCAAACGTTGTCCGACGCGGCAAAGAGCCACCCATCAGCCGAAGCCCATCCTTTATCCGCGGCATTCTTTTCGCTTTCCAGGGTCCTCTTCTGCAAGCAGTAAGTTTGGATAGGATCTTGATCGAGCTGTACATCGTATGTCAGAATGTCTTCTGCCGATAAGTCGAGGGTTGTGCCGAAGTAAAGCACCAGTGTTGCTTGACTAGTCTCGCTGAACAGGAAGAAAGGATATTCCACGTATGGAATTGAGTCATTGTTTATAGTGTTAGGAGCGAGGGTCAAGCTTCCAGTTTCTAGCCTGCCCGTATCAGGGAGTACCGTGTATGGATATGTGATGTGGCCAATAGTTGCAGGGATAGAAACATAACCACTTTGTTCCACAGATCCCCGAAATGAAACCGGAGCTTGTCGACCATCGATGGGCAGGTGAACTTGTTCAAAATCTCCCTCCTGCGAAAGAACATTAATCAGAACTTCTCCTCTGAAATCCCGAGGCACTTTTGACCAATCGATAACAATCTTGACTCGAATATCATCTTGACCAGGGACCAGCGCTCCCGAGCTCTTTGATAAGACGACCCAGGAGTAAGGAACTGAAGCTGACCAGTTGATAGTAGGAACTCCACGAGTAAAGACATCAAACCATCTAAAGTCAGGACCATATCGACTCATAGGCCCCAAAGTGAGGCCAGGAACAAGATCTCGTCTGCTTGGGTGTGTTCGCTCAGACTCTTCATTGATTCGTCCGACACGCACACCTTCGTGGCCTTCAACAGCAACACCCATCTGTCCAACGATGGGATTCGAGTTCTGACGTCGCTGAACAAATGACAACCCGCTGATCATGTCTCGAGATGGAGCATGCCAAGTATCTCCATATCCGTAGTGCGGTTGCATCAGGATATGGTTCCATTTTCCATCGAGGAGGCTGTGGTACTCTTCTGACAGATCGAAGTCAGCATCGAAAAGACGTAAGACCTCTTGAGCAATTTTGTTAGCGGAGTTTCGTCTCTGATGAGCGAAGAGCCTATTGCATGCTTGGTTAATGCGTAGTGCATTGTAGATATACGAAGCCTTAGTCGGATGAAGAACAAGCTGGAAAGATGCAGCTTTCTGTTCCTCGGAGACCTGACCATACACCTTCTCCGCCCGAACAAGTAGATCCCTCCACCGATCCAGGATAGAATCAGCTTCCTTATAGTGCAGTATTGAGAAAGTCTCTGACTCAATATGCTCATGTTTTTTCAATGACAGTAGTCGGTCATGTTGATGCCAAATAGAACCGATTTCGTCGGCGAGGTGACCGCCAAATTCACGCGCAGCTGCTTGATGGAAGAACCCGGGGACGGTATCGTGCTTGATACTGTCAACGTTCCACGCCAAGGCCATGGCGAAGGATATAGGTATTTCCTGAGGTTTGAGGTCGCCTACGTTGAAGACCCAAATTTGTCTTGCGTTGTGGTGGTAGGCTTGTTGGAGCTGATGCCATACCTTGCCCTTTACATCTCATAAGTCATGACTTTGGCGCAGGAAGGACGAACTTACAAGAGAGTTTGTATTGATCCACTTGTAGCTGCGAGGATCGCCGACGTATTGGAGATGGTAATAGACCTAATGACCTTAGCAAAGGAACTTATACTCCGAAACATGAACTTACACCCGCACCACCTTTTCTTCTAGACTCTTCAGCTGTGGGCAGGCGACGAATTGTACCGAAGTTGTCATCTTGGAACAATAGTGTAACATCTTCTGGGACGTTCAACCGACCAGTCTCAAACATCGACTGGACTTCCTTGTAGATAGCAAATAGCTCTACGATACAGTCAGTAATCGTGAATGGTTTCCGAATCTCGATACGTACGAGGCACAGCATCTTCACTTCCATAAATCTTCTTGATAACCTTCCGTTGTGTCTTAATAGCATCCTGAACAACAGAAGCCGGGTCCTCGGCCAACATCTTCTTATCATACTCCCCTCTGATGCCAAGAGTAAAGTAAGAATCGCAGCCTTTGGCACGACTAGCGCCATGTTCAAAAAACTCGGTGATTTTCCGCTTGTTGGTCAACCAATTCCAGCTTCCATCCGGATTTTCCGCAAACCACTCATTTGAGAGACGCTGCATGGGTTCGTGGTGTGACGTCGATATCACAATCCCGTATTCGTCGGCGAGCTTTTGATTGAGAGGATCGTCGGTGAAGAAGGACGCTCCGGGGTTGGGATAACCGGGCCACATCGCTGGCCATAGGAAGTTGGCCTAAAGTGTCAGCACATCGTCGCAGATGTAGGTGAGATGTACCTTGAGTCTGAGAAGAAGCTCAAAGACAGTTGCATAGAACTTAGAATTGTATCCTCCGAACTTCTCTCTTACCCAGCCTGTCAACGCTGGGGCTTCATCATTGAGGAAGATACCTCGGTGACGTACAGATGGCTCGCCATGAAAACTCTGCTTTTCTATCGCATAGATTTCGCTATGATGCTTCGGTGGTACATCTGCCCACCAATACCAACTTTGGCAAGTTAGTTAACAGCTTCCGGGCCATGAAACAATTGCATAGACTTACGGGGAAACGCCGATCTGTTCCGAGAGAGTATAGATGCCAAAGATAGTACCTCTCTTGTCACTTCCGGCTATAACCAGAGCCTTTGAGCAAGCCCCGAAAGGCTCAGTGAGAATACGTGTGCTAAAGCACTCCCATTTCCCAGCAATCGCCTGCACGTCCAGTTTACCATTCTCCTGGAGCTTTTTGACGAGAGGACTTGAGCCAATACTACCGACTAAAATAGCTGTCTCGGTTTTAATATTTCCATAATCTTCCTCCGACTTTACCAGAACCACAGGGCTGGGATGTCCCTTCGTTACTCGGCCAAAGTCTTGTGCGAGGTCCTTTGCGGCGCGGATAACGCCTGGGTAATCTGATTCGTCGACCAGGATTGTTGCATCAACGAGGGGAATTGACCCAGCTGAGGGCTCAAAGTTGACAATCCTTTCCTCAAACATGGTGCATTTGTATGATTTGGGTTTTGGAATATTTTATCTTAATGGCTCATTTTCCATGATTCCAGCACGGTTCTATCGTTCCCCTCAATTTAGCTCGGCTCAAAGACAACCGAGAGTTCCACTTGCGAGCCAAGCTGATTCAACTTACCATTATCGGAGAGAACACCGAATCATGCAGCCCTTTAGCATGATATTTGACTTTCAATGAGCAGGCCTACGCTTAAAGAGTGAAACCATTGGACTTCTGATGCTACGAAATTTAAGTTGTATTTTGAACAGACATCCACTCCATGGTGTAGGTACCATGACGCAAGCTATGTGGGCTTTCCTCGCTAATTCCTTGTCGTCGTTTCTGGGAGGGGGATAGAGGTCCATGGCCCAAGTAGAAACGGTCTCTGACAGTCATAGGAGATCTGTAACTGAGACTGAAGCGCCTGGAAGAGAGTATCACGGTGGATCGACCAAACAGCCAAGAGCATCGTACTAGTGCGATTGCAATATTAGCTATCCAGGCGGCAAAGAATGAGGGATAAATGGTGGGCGGCTCGAAGGCACGGAATTCACTGTCTTGTCTTATTTTCACTCATGTTATCTTTGTTCTTATAGTCCCGCGCATACTGATTTAGTCAATTTGGCCCATGCAGTCATTGTATGTCCATAATGGCTCTCAGGCCTTCTTGGCCTGTCACAATACTCAATGCTAAGAAGGAGACACGTTAAGGAGCAGATACGTCAAGCCCTTTACTTCGCTACTTCGGGCTGATAGGTAGCGAGGTTGAGACATCCCGATTTTGTAGCTAACTAAGCTTGGAAACGATTTTATGCTTAATTCTACGTACCAGGAACCATCACCAAATCAACGTCGCTAATAAGCCATAGCGACCCCCAAAATAAACCTACGTATATCCCGGGACCTTCATATCATCGGTAGATGATAGGTGGGGATATCGGATCCTACCCCAGATATGCATGCTACATGTTTCTGCCGGAGGTTAAACCTCCGCTGCACCCAAATTGGCATGTCGATTTCGACGTTGCAACAACAAGCGATCACATTGCCTCTCGATGCCAAGACAAAGCATCCTTGCAGGACGAAACGTCTACCCGTTTTTGTTGGCGGAATCAATATTTACCCTTGAGCAAGCGCACGAATGGATATATCCTTGGCCACTTGGCAGGGTTCACTTTAAATATTTAAGCTCTTCTTCGATGCAATTACAAGAATATGATTAATTTGAAACCTCTTCAGCCTCAGCCACCGATAGTGTCAAGATGTTCCGTCTCTCCTCTATCCTCACAGCAGGTCTCGCCCTGATCAGTTCTGTCAATGCCGCCTGTGGCGATGGCTCACCACAGGGCGTAGTCTCAGGCTCAGGTTCTTCCTTCACCGCCACCGTCAACGGCGCAAATGTCTACTCCGGCTCTGACTACCGCCTCGCCATCCAAACCGCCCTTGACCGTATTAGCGCTAACCAGCGAGTCACGGTCCGCGCATCTGGCAGCATCGGAGCAAACACTATCGTTGTCACCAGTGGAAAGACGTTCGAGGTCTGCGGTACCATGAACGTTGTCTATAAAGCCGGTCGTGGAGCCATTGAAGCTATCAATCAGAACGACGTCAAGATTCCTTACCTCAAGATGACTGGTAACCCTTACTTTGGCATGCGCTTCTCCGGAACACGAAACCTGGCTCTTGGTGATATCACCATGAACCTCAGCGGCGGTCTGGGTATTCGGTTCGATCGCGATGCGAACTGGAACTACGATGTCAGTATGGGCAACATTGTTGTCACTGGAGCTGGTAGCCACGCTGTTGAGACTTTCAAGATTGACGGTCTCACCATCACTTCCGTCAAGGCCAGAGACGTCGGAGAGGCAGGACTGCTCATTCAAGAATCTCGAAACGTCCGCGTCGGTTATGTTGAGGGCAACAACGTCGGCGCAGGTACTGGATACGCAACTCTTCGGTTTGCCAACGAAAACGGAAAATTAAACGACGTTTTCACCACCACGAACGTCTTCATCGACAAAGTCTACTCCCGAGGTGGCGGCCGTGGAATTTTCTGCGTGTCAAAGTCTGGCGCTGCCGAGATTAAGACAATCGATCTTGCTGACAACGGCAACAATGCCATTCTTATCGAGAACTGCTATAACTTAGCTATCCGAGATGGTGTCATCAACGGAGGCGGCGAAGTCCGTGTTTCGGCCCGCAGCGAATTCCCCAATACTAGCGGTATCTATGTCAAGGCGCGGGTCAACAACAACAGTGTTCGAGAGTCCCCCTGCGCGGAGAACATTTACTGGGGTATTACCGGTAACGCTAGAATGAACGTTTGCTAAGCATCAGGGCTGAGATCACATGTGATGATATTTTCGGCATTCTGGACATGGTCAGATTGGCGTCGCGAAGGTGGAGGGTTTCTTGTAAATAGTTAAAGAAGTAGTACATATGAATGCAGTGCATCAAGTCCCGTGAAGAGTGCCATTCTATATACGTGAGTCGGATATGTTTCTTACATCACCTTAGCTTCCCCAAATATTAATATACGTAGACAGTGGACGACGAGCTGGATGCAGGCTTTTATAATGATTGAAATTTTGAACACAGGTAATAGAGCCGGCTATGTAGAAAAAAGAAAGAGTTTGTAACTGTTAAATGGAACATCAAGTAAACAAATATCCAAATACTACGCTTGCAGTGGTTTCCGCCCCGTGATGAACCGATAGGCTGTGATCAACCTCAAATCTCGACTCCGAAATTCCCTCTTAACACCTTCCATCAATATCATGGCTTGATCCTGCGAATAGTTCCATACTCGCGTGAACAGTGCAGGCGTATGCGACTCTACAGACATTTGCATGTGAGTGAGTTCGAACTTGCCTAGCTCTTTCAACGTAGGATCTTTTGCCCAAGGACCAATCGGTATCTGCCGTTTGTTGTCAATAGGGTTCACACGAAAGTAGGATGGAAGGGGAAACATACTCGATAGACTCGTTCTTGAACGTCTTCAAACCCGGCATCAATCATCCACTGTTTATGGTACCGCGCCACATTGATCTGCTTTCCAAACATCTTACTAGCTTCTTCAAGTTTAGTCACCCACTCCATCGTCCACGGTGCCCGATCGCAACTGTCATCATCGCTGAATATCCAGGCGTCGTACTCCTGCATCTCGACGTAACCACCAGGCTTGAGGCTCTCAAGCACTCTACTATAGAAAAGAGGCCAGTTTGCTGACGTGCCGCAGAGTGCGCGACCGTGGATATAGTCGAAACGCTCATGTTCGCGATAGGTCCAATCGTCTTCGTAGTCATCGACATGGAATACGCAGTTACCAGGAACCCAATCAGGCTGTATGGGGGAAAGATCGACACCTGCTACTGAGGCGTTAGGGTACTCGTCGGCCATCTCTATGGCCCAGATTCCAGTACCGCAGCCCAGATCAAGAATGCGAAATTCATTTTCGTCATTTGGGTTTGGTAAAGGCGCGGTGTGAAGTGCTCCACCAAGAAGCAATCTCCAAATGTGATGCTGAAGATCTAACCGCTGTTGCTCCTGGTCATCATTGGGAAGTACGTACTGGCCTTCCCTGTAGGCATGATAGCGTCGGCCATTTTCGTACTGGTAATCGTAGATGGATGAAGTAGCGGAAGCGGTGTAGGATGAATCTCTATCTGACCCATACGTGGAGTCTGCGTCATCGCCAGGAAGTTCCTCTTCCTAAAGTTCCTTGACCTTAATACGATGAGTCATTTTGAGAGAGAAAAAAACACTTACGTCGACTTGCAACGGCGAGTGCTCTTCCTCCTGACCATGTTGCGTCTCTGCAGGGCTCTTTGGCGATTGGCTCATTTCGTTCTTGTCCCCAGATTGGCTTGGACTATCGCGACCCGACAGACTGGTAACGTGTGGAGGAGGCGACGCTGACCCAACGGGCGAAGACGCGACCCTGGCTTCCTTCTCAAAACCCATTTTTTAAGTCAGACACGAGTCCTTCCAATTAGGCTACTTTATTTCAAGAATAGAGTTAACGTTAAACGGTTCCGTACGGGCAGTGCTAACGTCAGTGAAGGAGTGGGAACGAAGAAAAAAAGAGAAAAGAGACAAAAGTCATGCCACGTGGATTTGCAAGGAAAGGAAGAGAGAGAAAAACGGGAACCGGAATGGCCGAGTTCAACCTTGATTCGACAGACAGCGAGGCAATGCTTAAAGAGGCTAAGTGTCCGTCCGACCGTGGAGTCCTCAAGCTACGCATTACAAGGTATTCCAAGTGAATCCCCATTCTTTACAAGGGGCAGGACCATCTTAGACTGGACTGGACTAGACTAGACTTGTTAGACTAAAGAAGCCCTAGACTACGATGATACGTAGGAGACAATTTATCCCGCCTCTAACTTTCCCCCTCTTTTTTTTACTGAAGAAATAACCTGATTGTTGTTGTAGAAAGAGATGGTCAACGAAAAACTCATCTGTGTCATCGGCGCAACTGGTAACCAAGGCGGCTCCGTCGCCCGTCGTTTCCTCCGCGCAGGCTTTAAAGTCCGTGGTTTGACCCGCAATCCATCATCCGCCTCGGCCGAGAAGCTCACCGCGGCCGGTGCCGAAGTCGTCTCTGTTGATCTGGATGACATCGAGACACTCAAAGAAGCCTTCAAAGGCGCCAACGTTATCTTCAGCGTGACAAACTACTGGGAGCCCTTCTTCAGAACCGACTGTCGACTGCAAGCTGCCAAGGAGGGCATTTCGTGTCGCCAGTTTGCGTACAATGTCGAGGTGCAGCAGGGAAAGAATATCGTTGATGCGGCTGCAATCGTGGCCGGGGGTCTTGATGAGAATGGATTCCTGGTCTCGACTCTGAGTCAGGCCGAGAAGTGCAGTGGTGGAAAGTTCAAAGATTTGTATCATTTTGATTCAAAGGCGGATGTGTTTCCTGCTTATGTTGATGAGAAATATCCCGAGCTTGCTGCTAAGATGTCATGTATTCATACGGGCTACTTCTTTACCAGCTTCAGCTTTATTCCTGCCTCTTATATGAATAAGGTATGTCTTCCAAGAAGCAGAGTCATGATTTCCATGTCTGACAGCATGATAGTTGTCCGATGGGTCTTTCGAAATGTCTTTTACTACCACCCCCGACGCTATAGTTCCTCACTTTGACCCTGTTGGCGACATGGGTAATTTCACCTACGCTGTGTATCAGATGCCTCCAGGCAAGGCGTACATGGCCGCAGGTACTTTCTGCACGTGGCCCGAATGGATTGAGACCTGGGGACGTATTAACAATGTCCCTGTTAAGTATCGACAGGTTACATCTGACGAAATGATCGAGGTTGCACCCGATAGAGACGCAGGTATTGAGGCGGAGTTGATGTTCTCATACACTTCCGACCCCGGGTATGATGGGGGTATGGAGTTGTTGACTGCTAAGGATATTGAAAAGGTATGCACGATTGTTGTTATGAAATTGCTTACATGCTTACTTTGCGTCAGGCTGGCATTGAATGCCCTATGACTACATGGGAGCAGTGGGCAAAGAAGTATGACTGGTCCCATATTCTGCAGAAATAAAAAAGGATTAGATCAATTCCTAGAGTCGTCCAGCTTGAGCTGCTGAACCGGCATTAGTTACAGATCTGGATACAACAGTAATTGCAATAACGCGGGAACATATAAACATCGCAATATACATCTGCTAATCGTTCGTTTCTAATACTCAAGAATTATCCCCTCCCCATAGTGTGCATTGTCATTGGAACCTAGTTCTCCAACTGCCACCTCGCCACACCCTTAGCATGCAATTCAACAGTATCAAACAGCGGCACATTGACATCCCCCGGCTTCAAAATCATCTGCAACTCGGTACATCCCAGGATAACACCTTCAGCACCTTTCTCAACAAGGTCCTTCACAGCATCCAAGTAGAATTGTTTCGAGTCCTCCGCGACATTATCCATGGAGAGTTCCTTGAAAATAATACCGTTCATGCGACTTCTTGTGTCCTCACGCTCCGGAACAAGCACCTCAATACCATGTTTGGTCTCAAGTCTGGTCTTGAGAAATTCCTGCTCCATGACAATCTTTGTCCCAAGAAGAGCAATCCTCTTCAACCCCGCTTTAACGATAGCGTCACCTGTAAAATCGATAATGTGTAGCAGCGGTAGACTTGTAGCGTTCTCGATGTCACCTGCCCAGCGGTGATTCGTGTTTACACAGAGAACAATGGCCTCTGCGCCAATGGACTTGAGATTCTTGGCAGCCGTGCATAGTTGACGACTGACTTCATCGTAGTCGCCTGCTTGAAAGATGCTGACGAGCTCGGCATAGTCGAAGGAGTGGAGAACGAGTTTGGAAGAGTGGCCGCCCCCGAGGGTCTTTTGGACGTGGTCGTTGATTTCTTTATAGTAGATCAGGGTTGCGTGGTATGTTGTACCGCCAAGGAGACCGAGCACGCGCATCTTGTAGTTGGCTGTGTCGATGGTGTTAGTGAAACGAGGCATCAGTGGTGACAGTACGCTTACTTTGAACGTTTACGTTTGAATGGTGAGCGGGTAATGTGATGAAGATGAGGCTTCTGAGGGATTGCGAGTATTGGTTAGATATATCACTCAAAAACCAAGTTCGCTTAGGATGAGTTGAGTCGAGTCGAGTTAGTGGGATACCTGAAGGGCGTCGATGTCAAAGGTCAGTAGATATCGCTTGCTAATTTTAGTCTTATCGCAAGATAGTGATTGGCTCCCTTCCATATCATTTAACCACTATTGACAGTGGCTCTTATTGTTGGGGGTCCCCTGTCCAATAATGGGCTAGGGTAGGTTGCTGGTTATGCTTGTTCCCGACTCAGTTTATCATTAAGAATAGCAAACACAATCTCAAGTATAAGAATACAGTGAAAGTGGAGAAGGGATAGATGTATTTTAAGAAATGTAAGCGTCTAGTTATCGGTTTGCCATTGATACCTTGGGCTCGTTCCACCCTAGACTCATTTCCTGTGCATGCCTTGTAGACATCGATAGCTAGAAAGATTTCCATGATTAGATCACTGTAGAAGGCACATATAGAAGATGACCACGAAGAAATTGCCTCATAAGTAACCTTCAAGGTCACAAACAACAATGATCTAGTATCCGTGGTACAAATTTCATGTCACCGCAGAGATAATCACCTACTCCGCGGCGATGACCGGCTAGTCCGTGGCGTTAGATCATTTAAAGTCATTCTCAAAATTATACTCACTTCAAACAAACGGTCTCACTATTATATCATCTGCAATATACATTCCAAAACACCAATACAATATGACTCATCAAGAAAATCTCGAAAGAGTCTTCTGCGGTATAGAAATCGGAACGCGCAACTCATCCTTCCCCTCATCGGAGGACCTAACTCTCATCATCTCACATTCCGATCCATTCTGATACGCCGGTGAAGGCTCGTTTACAGCCTTGGCCTGGTTCCGAAACGACCGGACGTACCATAACTTTCTTCCCAGAGCTTTCCATGTCCAGTATTCCTTGAAGTCGTAATTCTCCGGTTCTAACCTTCCGCCAGAGATGCGTACAGTCAGTGCGACCAAGACATTTATGGTTGTGTAGAGAAACATCCCACTGAGAAAAGTATTAGCTTGGTAATATTGGTCCAAAGGGGAAGAGTGGATTCACTTACGCGATAATGCCGTAGGCGACGTTGTACGAAAATGGGACGAAGGCGATGACTACGAAAGAAGGAAGCGTGTCACCGACGTAGCGCCAGTTAATGTCAGTCATCTGCCGCGCCATCAAGCACCCAACCTACAACATTAGAATAAAGCCATCACGGATTAACTTCCCGACACTTACAAGAATGAGGGTTGGGCCAGTTGCCCAAGGAGGCACAGACGCAAAGACGGGACTAAACATGACAGCAACAAGAAACAAAAGTCCAGTGGTCATAGCCGTGACTCCCGTACGCCCGCCAGCAGCGATCCCAGCACCACTCTCAATGAAGGCTGTGACAGACGAGCAGCCGAGGAGAGCACCGATGGAAATACCCACCGCATCGCAACAATAAGCCATCGTCGAGCGAGGAAAGTCCCCATCTACATCGTCCACTAGGCCGCAGAAGCGAACCATAGAATACAGCATTGCGGTGGTGTCTATGATGTCGACGTACAAAAAGGTGGAAAGAGCGATGGCAAAGTGGGTGCCGTGTTTGGCGATTTCCCAGTCTAGGGCGTTGACTGTATGCTTAGTTGGGCGGAAGGAGGTAATTTGGCAGAAGAGGTCGAAACGAGAGTCTCCTTCTGGGGTGTGAGGGAAATAGGTTATGGTAGTTTCACGGCTGTTATTCGTCAGAAGAAAAGTTTGCACGTGGAACGATGTAGTAACTTACGGCCATGAGAGGATTGAGACCAAAAGAATGCCAATGATAAAGGCGTACTTGATCCGAAAAGCCATGAGATACACGACAAGTATACCGCCAGCGAAGATAGCAGTCCACATCTACCACTCTCGTCAGTTTTGCATCTCATCTCGTAGTCTTGATTGCTCCCTTACCTTGGAACTTGACATAATCCCCGAATCACACATTTGTGTCACCGGATCAATCATCTCAACAGGACACCCTGCGATAGCCAAAGGCGTCGCATTCCAACCTCCCGTAATAGCTCCGATACCTGTACCATACGATTAACCAATCTCGGTGAGAAAAAGACCAATACCAGCGCCCGTTGCCGTTTTGATCGTTGATGGGATGAGTTTGACAAGCCATTGTCTCATACCAGTAAGTGCGAGGAGGATAAAAATGAGACCTTCGAGAAAGATTGCTGTAAGAGCGACGCCATAGGGAATTCTGCCCGAGCCGTTGTATCCCACCACTTGGAAGGCGAAGTAGGCATTGAGCCCCATGCCTGGTCTGTTTGAGGTCAGAGGAGGAGGGATATGAGATGTGTTATGGCTTACGCGAGGGCTATGGGTAAGTTGGTTACAAGACCAAACACAAAGCTAGAAAGTGCGGCCACAGCTGAGGTTACCATGACCAGATCCCTCCTGAACTCTGCAACCAAGTAAGCTTTTATTCTTCTGCAAATCTGGGGTTTCAATTCCTGTACCTTCTTTGCATGCCGCATAACTGGGGATTTTATCACAGTCATTTCGGTTTTTTTCGTCACAAAAACAAAGGCCACCCGTCTGTGAAAGAATAGAAGCCTAAGCATATCGTCAGTTGTTGGCCCATGAAAACGCTTCACTCGAGTTACATTGACAGCAATAATGTATGTCATCGCCGCAAAAGTCGTCGCACCAGCACGAAGTTCCGTCAAAAACTTTGACCCCGTGATCTCCTTTGGCTGAAGGTGGAAAAGTATTAGTAGCGGTTTGGTTTCCAGGCACTGGAATGTCTTACGTGACTACTTCCTTCTAGCCTGAAGTAGCGGCCAATGAAGGAAGACGCAACGAGTCGGTTGAACCTTACGGTTCGACTGTATTTTGCTCTGTGGTTTCTCATAGTACCTCTATTCCAAGGGGCGATGGTGTCCTGGTTAGATTCAGGTGTTCATAGATATCATTCTTTACTTTTGAGACTGAGTGGTCTATTAAAAAACTTTTGCTGAGGGAATTTGTTATATGAAGTGTCGAGCTTGAGCACAGGACGGTTCAGGAACCCAGAGTTACACAAACAACCAAGTGAACAGACTACAAACTGCAGTACGGGTTTGTCCTGCAAGCAAGCCACGCCTTTTGAGAGGTGAAGCGCTAAAGTGTTATTGACAATGAATACGTATAGACCACACTAGGGTCATAGCCGAGTGACACCGGACTCGGAAGCGGGAGCAGAAACCCGACACGGTGAGCAAGGCGCATACCCGTTGCCCGGTACAAGGGAGATACGTTAGTTTGGTTTAGCGCTACACATTACTGTCGAAGGAGTGGAAGGAGTGGATGGTAGTGAGGCTAGCTGAGGTACGGGACATACTCGTCGCAGGCGTCCAGTCAAGGGTCTTCGGGGAGACGTGATAGCGGCTATGCCGCCAGACCTAGACCATAATATGTGCTTAGTCTTCTATTACCTTTATCTATTTATTACAGTATACGACTGTAAAGCCAATCGTCTGATCTATGCCGCTCTTTGCTTTGGTTTGAAGCGATCCCGCGCGGATCTGATTCGGACTAGCTGTCCTAACGTTCAATAGCGAACCTGGCAAAAGTTTGGTTGGATGAATGTGTGAGTACGTAAGACGGTAACTAAGTACCTATTTGTGAAACAGTTTGCCACAATTCGGGTAAAAGAACACATGGCCTGATATATGCGCGAACCTTTGGCCTGTTTGCCCTTACAGCCGTAAGCCACCTAACCACCAACACGTTTCCCCCCAATTCTACTACTCGGCTTCGGTGTGCAATGGTACCCGAGATCTCGCCCGTCCCAGCAACACGGTAAATGCTGCAAGGATATCGGCCAATTTAGAAGGTTTCATGGCACACGAGATAAAGTTCAGTTAGACCTGGCGGGGCAGTAAAGTTAACAAGATTGACTAGACTAGGTCTTCGCGGGAAGATGTCAATTTGTTGGTCTGAGTTGATGGTTACGGGGCCCCGCAGATGGTCTAGAATTACAAGCCACGAGCTAATATGTGTAAGGAATTGTCAGCAATGCTTCGAGGTTTCAATACCATGATTTATCCATCTGTTTGATTACTATCCTCACATTGTTATCATCCTTGAGTGATGAATGTCGGAAGTTTGTCTTTAAGTGTAGGAACCCGAATATTTCCAAAGCTGTGTTTCGTAGTGAAGCAATCACGTAGATTCTTTCCTGTCAAGGACAAGACTGCGAGATAAAAAAGAAGGACAACAATACATCTAACAATACGGTGCCTTGACCATTTCGAAACAGGGGCATGCAGGTTTGGGCGAAAGCAAACAATAAAAAAAGAACCATGCATCTAACAATGGCCATAAATTCAGCCGGTCAGAAGAGGCGTTCCATAGCCGCAAGCCACTTCAACACCCAGGCCGCATCGAGACCTGGAATGTGGGCGGACGATCCACCCTAGCAGCGTTTACTTTTTCTTCGTTCTCGCGGCTGCAAGGGACAAGGTAGATCTCAGGCCAGGGACAAGCGGCCTAACATTGAGAGACTCACAGATGGGCAGATGAGATGGCGGTTTCGAGGAGTTATCATTCCCAACATAACCAAACTTCCGCACCTTGTGTCCATTCTCAACTTTTAAGCCACGAGCTTCCCCAGTCCAGTCCCTTTCCAGGTCAAAAAGAAATGGCATGGCCTCGAATGCCCAAAAGACGACAAAGTTCAGCCTTGCATTCGCCAGCTTAGATCAAGGCTTTTGCCATGTGCTGAACCCAACCCAGCTAAACTAATCTATTCAGCTTATGCCAAACCGAGAAAAGGACCAACTCGATCTTTTTTTACCCCAAAGTTCCAAGACCATGTATGCAACCCTCCCCCTTTCCCCAATAACCCTGTTTTTCCTTTTCCCACTCTGGCTTTGCCTGCGTCACCACCGTATGTTGCTTATATTTCTCGTCTGTAACATATAATAATTTCTGATGGCTCTATTAACACAGCCAGAGGCAGATCAGCCTCCTTTTTCCAGAGGGGAACGCATCCGTTCCACTTTACGAAAACCAGCCTCGAATCTCGCTTTACGAATCTCAGAACTCAATCTATATCGCCCTAACATGTGGGAAGTCAGCTGGGCGGCTCCCAAAGAGTCACGGAAGGAACATCGAGAAAACAAAGCGTCGACTCCCAAAAGTACACCGCAGAAAGCGAGGTTGTTATTTAGTCGGGGTTCGTCCTCATCCTCGAGCGAAGTTCCGGTGTTTGGCAGTTTTTATAAGAGGAAAAATGCTGAGATATTATCGCCGACCGTTTCTACATCTACTTCTTCTTCGGCAAGGACTTGTGCGGAGACATGTAATTACGAGCTTGAGTCTGATGGATTTTCGAGCTTTTCCACGAGCAGCGAGCAAACAACAGTCCATGTTCCCCGTATCGTTGATCTCAGAAATAGAATGAATGGGCAGTTAATAGATACTAGCCGGCATTCAACAGGTAGGGATAGGCTCGAAGGCATACTTCTCATGCTAATATACCCCCATAGATCTGGCCGTCCGCCATGATTCATATGACGACCCTCCTTCGCCGACGTTGACGACGTCTTCCACACCATTGAATGCACATACGCTAGGGAGCGTCGTATTGCGTCCGTGGCCTCTCCTTCAAACTCTTAGTGAAGACTCCTTCGTGGCTAGAAGCACAGAAACAACCTCAGCAGCGCGTACATCATGCGATGTCCCATATCTGACCAACTGCGGGGTGACTATCATGGCAACCCCAAGCGTCAAGTTCAAGTCCCGAGGCCGCTCACCGAATACTCGGTAAGCCACCATAGCCAGCGTTTTAATGCGTCAAAATTCTAACATGAAATAGATCGGAACTACCTCAGCCTGCAGCTCAACCTCTTCGCCCACAAAGTAGCCGCTCCCACACCTCAAAGCCCAAGACACCACGACGCATCGCATCAACCAGCACATCCCTCCGAGTCGAAGCCACCGATGGATGGAAACCCCCTAACGAATGGGCCTGCACACCTACAAATCCGCCGTCCCAATTCACCAATACTGTCGAGGTATCAGAGCCTGATATTCCAAAGGAGCTTAACGCGATGCAGCTTGGTGTGAAGGAGTTGGCGAGAGAGAGCAATATCGTAAGGCTGTTACGCTTGACCGAGTCACAAGATGTGAATGGGCCGCCCAGCTCGTGCCAGGATTTGGAGGTTGAGAGAACGCAATGGATGCTATCTGCTATGTACAACTTGGACGGCCCAGTCTATCCTGAAATGAGCGAGTACAATATGCAGTGCGAGCCTTCGGATCCACCTAAGAAGTTACTCGCTCTTTACGAAACGTCAGGTCAGTGTGCCAAGAGTCCTCGTTCTGACATATCGAATAACACGTTTCAGCTGTCACTTCGTATCTGGCCGGAGTCAACCATAACAAACAGGTCTATCATCTTTCAGCAGCACCTCTATCTCCCGAGGTATTTCCAAATGTCCACCCGGTCCTCTCACCAGTACGGTCACCCTCTGCTTTCCCCGTTGCGCCATCCACCATCGAGGCCGTCTACTCTCTACGACTTCCCGTAGTGATGCCATCTCAGGACATCCCCGCTTTATTGCGAAACATCCACAGATGCCTTGAACCAGGCGGTTCACTTCATCTTACCATCATCGATCCGCTCCCCATAACGGGCACTCTCGGCCCCCTACTCCGAACATGGATCGAAGACCATCTTCTCTTCAACCTCGAAGCAAGTTTCCGGTGCATCAATCCAAGCAAACTCCTGCCGTTGTGGTTGAAGAGCGCATCACTACGCGTTGACCCCAACTTGATGGAAACAAGTCAATTCTTCGCCATTCCACTTGACAATAGCCAATTACAGTACGTCAGAGACGGCCACGAGTCAGAGGAAGGATTGAGGCAGGAACTTCGTAACACCATCGGACGAATGCTCTGGATGGAGCTTTGGAGGGAATACATCGTTGCTGATCGCTGGTGGTGGGATGATCCGGATATTTTGCACGAGTGCATGCAGTTGCAGACAACTTGGGAGTGCCGTTTAATTGAGGCTGTCAAGGACGCTTGAGTTATTGTTTCCTCCCTTTTTGTATAATTGGTTCGTTTCGTATAGCATTATACCCTCGGAGTCATAATTGTCTTAACTACATTACGATGGATAAAATAGAATTTGGTTATTAGCTAGCGATGGACAGGGGATTCTTTCATATCAGTTTCTGACCAGTCTACCCATATCTCCTACCCATATACCATCTGCTCTTATGGAAAAGCTGTCTCAGCCAGATTTCTTGCATGACCTTGGCTTCCAACCTTTGGGCTTGATGACCTGTGTATTAGGATCAAATGCTGGTGCAACTGTCACATGTTAGTTCACCCGTATCACTCGTCCATCAAGCCTGCCTACCTGTGGTGCCAACAAGCGTCCATTCACCCAAACTCCTTGCACTCTGCCACTCATCACGAGCAACAACTGCTTGTGGCCTTTGTCCTTCGAACAAATCTGCTCCCATGACGTAGTTTCTGCCACAAGACCCATTGTTGTAAGACACTGATAAGACTAAGGGCGCACCAGCGTAATAGTGCCAGACTTCAGCGGCATCGAGCTTGTGCCAGAGCGACTGGCCTTCAGAGCCTTGAAGCAGGTAGTAAATTGCTGTGCTAATTGATCGATTCGTGCCAGTGAGGACATCGGGGTCTCTGAAGGTTTCCGAGAAGTAACCTTTCTCGTCGGAGGGCTGCATATCGAGAAGACTGATGATATATTCTGCTGAGAATCCGTCGATGGGCCTTACATCTTGACCTCGTTTGTCGAAGGCGTTGGGGAGATGGACGGCTAGGCTGAGAGGCAGCCACAACAGAGGAAGGGAGTACTGCATTATCAGTCAATTGAGCTATGATTTGAGTGCTGCAAATCTGTTGGCTCGAGATGAAGTCTTGAGTTGTACAATGTTTGACGTCGTTTACACACTTATTGCTAGCCGGAAGCTTCGGGATGACGCAGTAAGCCTGCTCACAAAAATAAGCGTGAATAAGCTGTCTTACTCATGACGTAGGGGCTCGATTCAAGTTGTTCTATGATTGTGCCTTGAACAAAAATTGAAACAATCATTGGCTGCACCGTCTATGGACCAGGAAATCTCGACGGAGTGTTGGTATGGCTTAACTAGCGCCTGGTCTCTCACCTCAGGGTTTCCATCAGTCAATACTCCACGTGATTAGCTACTCATCATACCAAGCAATGATCAAGTTCTGCTATATAGGATTCAGAGACATTCACTGTAATAACAATCGCTCTTTGACTTGGGAATGTCACTCCCTTAACTCCTTCGGCATGCGCCGTACCCCGCTATAGAATGCCTCTTGCGGGGTAGGTAGCCCGATGCGATGTCGCTATCAGATAAGAACATGTATTTGAACATCCCTCAAAAGTTCAATGCCTCCTATATGCTTCACTTAATTTCTTCACACCAAATCTCGACTGACGAGATGACAACCGAAACACCCCAAGTTCTTCTATCGGCTCTTCTTCAAACTCTCGAGCGTGATATCGTCCCCTTGACAAAACAAGGCATCACCTCAGGAAGCAAAGTCTTTGGCGCCGCAATCCTCTCCTCTCAAACCCTCAAACCGCTCACAGTTTCTACCAACAACGAACGCGCATCTCCTCTCCTCCACGGCGAGATAAATTGCATCCAGACATTCTATACACGGACTTTTCCTGATGCTCAAAATAGGCCGGATCCTCGTAAGGAATGCGTCTTTTTCGCGACTCATGAACCGTGTAGTCTATGTCTGAGCGGTATCGCTTGGTCTGGCTTCAAAGAGCTGTATTATTTGTTTACGTACGAGAATACTCGCGATCAGTTCGCGATTCCGTATGATATTGAGATTTTGGAAGAGGTTTTTCGTGTGAGATCTGAAGGGGAAAGTGATGACGCTTTTGAAAAGAGAGCGTTATATAACAAGCGTAACAAGTTCTTTACTGCGAAGAGCGTTCAAGATCTTGTGGATGAGATTCACGACAAAGGGGAGAGACAGCACTGGAAGACTGAGGTGGATCGAGTCAAAGGTCTATATAATGCTTTAAATGACGAGTATCAAATGAATGAGAACGGGGTAGAGACTTCAAGCGCTTGGAAGTAATATGTTGGGGCTCAGTAGTAATTTGTCCCAGTATCAAAGGCCACAATTGTGGACGTCGCCTCATGATAATTTGGAATGGAAAAGTTTCAATTTACATACTCGGAACCTCGAACTATAGGTCGTTGAAGCTATATTATCATCATCTGCATCATCCGAATTATCGCTACCTCCACTGGCGGTCTCCTTCACATCCTGGCCATTTATATCATCGCTACGGCGGCCATGTTTCTGATGACGACCACGTGGTCGAGAATTGGAGAAATCAGTAAAGCATAGAGAATGGAGGTTGATTATATTACATTGACCAATGTGGTTTCTATGGCTCAGATACTATCTGAGCAAGAGCAGTCAATAAATATGAGTCACTGAATAGAGTGATTACTGAGTAACAGGACGTCACAAGACAGTTTTGAGCGGAAGAGTCGTAAGATAATATTAGAAATTAATAAAACCATGAACTAGCTATTGAGAATCCTTAACCAACATTGCCCATGGTCGATATGTATCAAGTATATCAATCAATCGTTCAGGACAGAATCTACATAAAGACAGCGATAACTGCGGGGACAGCCAGCATAAGGCCAGTGCGGACCACGCTACCACCGCTGACAGGGACAGCGGGGGTAGGAACAGCAGGGGGAGGAGTTCCAGCGGGAGGAGGGACAATAGGCTGTGTAGAAACCATGGGTGGGACCTCAGCAGGAGGTGCGACTGGGGATGTGGGAGGCTGAGCGACAGGGGTGCTGATAACAGGAGGGACATAGGAACTAGGGACAGCAGGCACAGGAGTAGGAACGGTTCCGTTACCCGCAGGAGGGTAAGGAACACTGGCGACGGGAGGGAGAACAGGCTTGTCACCAGTGGGCTTCTCAGGGGCAGGGGCGGACTGAGAAGGCATCTCGTTGGCCACAGTGGTAGGAGCCGGAGCGCTGGGGACCTCCTCGCTGGGAGAACCAGTGGTCATAGCAGGAGCCTCAGAGTTGCCAGTCTCGGTAGACTTGCCAGACTCAGGGCAGTAGGTGGTGCTCTCCACGATGGTAACGGTAGGAGCAGGAGGGGGAGTAGTAGGAGGCTGGAAGGTCTTGGTGCTGCGAGTCTTGCAAGGGACAATGGTGGTGAGAGTGTCAGTGATGGTGGTGACAGGCACAGGAGCAGCGTGAGTCGAAGTTGTCATAGCAGGGACAGCGCCAGTCTCAGTGGCAGGGCAGACGTAGGTGCTCTTGATGATAGTGGAGGTGACAACCTTCTGGGTGTAACGGGCAGGGCAGTTGATGACAGAGGCAGCACAGCTGGTAACAGTGTAGACCTGGGTAGAGGTGAGAGTGCGGGTGACATCGCCAGCGGTACCGTTGCCACCGGCAGGAGTAGCGACAAGAGCAGGGGCAGTGGTAACGGGCTTAGCAGCGGAGTCGTCGGCAAGAGAAGCATCAGAAGCATCAGTAACCTCAGGCACGGCGTAGTCGCCACTGGCATTAGGGAGAGCATAACCCTGGGTGGCCTCGGGGTCGGCAGAAACGGTAGCGAGAGAGATGGTTCGGGTCTCAGTCTTGTCATCACCCTTACCCTGTCGCTCGATGAAGACACCAGGAGAGCCACGGTTAGGCATGCAGACCTTGGCCTTGGCAGCAGTAGCAAGCTCGACGGTCAGAGTGGGAGCGAGGCTGAGGTCAAGGATGTCGCCAACCTCAACGTCGAGGTCGACAGCAAGACCAAGAGTGAGAGCAATGACCTCGTCAACGGAAACGGCGCAGTTGTCAGTGGCGACAAGAGCGGCAGTGTACTCGAAGAGGCTGACCCAGACGGCGATCTTGGCACCAGCTTCGATGTCGAGAACGGGAATGTCAAGCTCGGCCTCAAGGTCAATCTCGGTTCGGAGACGGAGACCAAGTTGGAGGTTAACATCGGCGGAAAGATCGACATCAGCAGCGATGCCGAGGGGAAGAGCCTTGGTGACAAGGCCCTCGAGAGAAACATCGACAATGTCCTTGGTAAGAAGAGAAATCTCAACAAAAGCCTCCTCGCCAAAAGCAAGGTAAACACCAGCGGAAAGGTCAATGGCAGCATCAACACCGACAACAAGGTCAAGGGCAAGAGCAGCACCGGCCTCGGCCTCAAGAAGACCGGGGATCTCGAGCTCAAGAGCAGGAGAGGCGAAAAGCTCAATGGACTCGTGGACAGCAGCAGAGGCAGAGATGTCAACCTCGACGTAGGCCTTCACACCACCGAGACCAACACGGACGCGAGGCTCCTGGAGGAAACCCTTGACGAGCTCGAGGCTAGCGTCACCCTCGATCTGAGCCTTGGGAAGGTTAAGACCAAGCTTGACAGCAGCGCTGGTAGCGGAAGCAGGGGCAGCAACACCCTGGAAGAGAGTGCGGTCCTCCCAGCTGTGGGCCAGAGGGCAGGAAGAAGCACTGTTGGCCTTGGACTGCTGGACAGCCTCAAGAGGGTTAGCAGTAACCTTCTTGGGGAGTTCAGCAGCAGTGTCCTTGGTAGATCCCAAGTCGACTCCAGCTGCAACTCCAGCTCCGGCTCCGGCTCCAGCAGCTCCCTTGCCGCCGAGTGAAACGTCGACGTCAAGGCCCAGACCAACACCGGGAATAAGGTGAGGAGAGGCCTGGGCGACAGCCACGAGACCTCCCAAAGTGGGAAGAAGGCTCGAAAAATGCATGTTGAAGAATCAAAACAAAAATAGTAATGAGTGACTGGAGCAAAGAATGCTTCCTAAAGTTGCAGGGTTAAGAGAGTGACTGGAAAGAGTACTGAAGACTGAAGAGCGAGAGAAAAGATTCGATTCGAAGCAGCAGATGAGCTCTATTTTATGCACTTGATCTACAACACCATACAATACTAACGTGATAGTATTGCAACTCTACGGAGATACAGAGAGGGTAATCTCATATTCATCAGCGGATACTCTTCAATTTCGCGTGCGAATGTTACCTCAACGAACCGTAAAAAGGAAAAAGGCAAAGAGTCCAATTATACATGGCGATCGCTATTTCAACCCCTTGTAAGTTGGACGAAGCTAGCGAGGGTCAGGTGGCGCTTTTTGCTGGTGCCATCAGGGAAAAGCCCTGCGTTTCGGGGATTTTCAGTAAATTAGGGGCAGAGCTCAGAGAAATACCACGTGGGGGATTTGGTAATTGGCTTCGTTTCGTTTCGTCCTTGAACGAGTCTGAATGTTTGGTTGAGATTGGTGACGTATTTTGAAAGGAGAAGGTTGCGTTTACAGTGGATGAATTACCAGCGATCTTCAGTTTCGTATCTCTTATTAATGGACTATGATCGCCCTTATCGACAGGAGAATAATTGTTGCCTCTCTCTCAACTATCACCGCTAGAAAACAGAAAAGTTGGTTCAGTTCAATCGACATTCCAGCTTTGACAAGTTGAATTGGAGCTGTTGGCTAAACAGTTTAAACTGGAGAAAAACCCCTGTTAAACCCTTGTATGAACTACCGACTAGGATAGTCAAAGCGTGAACTAACGGTTAGCCTGAGTGTCTCACTTGACTTGAACATGTCAAGACGAAAGGCTTTGACCTGAAGGGCATCTTAGTCTATCGACAAGACCAAGCAAAGGCACGAAGGAGCATGGACTATTGGCTGTTCGACGACCCTGAAGGCCTGGAGTTTGACCGCCTGGGCGCAAAAGGCGGCTCGGGTGACCGGGGGCTTAGAGTGATGGGCAGGGGAAAGTGGAGTATATGTGTGTAGATCACTGCATGCCATGCCTTTCTGTAATGCTAAGGTGCCACTGAGTGCCAGGTTGGTAAAGGAAGGATGGCTCTTTACTCATTTAGAAGGAAGATCAAATCATGCCTTTTCGTCCGATTTTGTGGTTGGTGAGCTAGGAAATGCCAAGGCAGGTAGGTCACAGTAAAATAGGCACACCAAAGCTCTCTTGCCATATAAGGATTAGTATAGTGACAAAAGATATTAGGTCAGGTTTATAGAATACTCTGAGTAGATATTCTTGTAAGCCTCCTCTGGTGTGTCTATTTTATTGTTACCTCCCTGCCAGGGGACAATTTGCGACTGTCGTTGAGGTTGGGTGGATCAAATTCCGTGATGTTTCTCCACGAGACGATTGGATCCATCAAAGAAAGTCCTTGTGCAAAAGACAAACCTAATCTATAGCCTCGCCATGGGAAATAAAGTGGAAAATGATTTTGACTCTTAGTGGTCACTGCGGGATCATCTCGATATTCGGAACCTGCCGAATGGCTGGCTCGCTGCATCGAATAGCCTACGAATTCGATTCACCAAATACAGAGCACGAATGCCGAGAAACCCGTTCACCGCTGGTAGTCGTCGCTATGACTGAGCTAACAATAATTACTCGGTTGATCCTTTTCGGTAAATCTCGATTTCCTGTAGATGTCCATGCCAAGAAGTTAGCCTTTCGCTACCCTAGATACAAAATTTCATATCGTTTGGTCAGCTTCCCATCCCATCACCACAGCTCCCGATGTGGTATTTGTAAGTTCACAAAAACCTAACTAACCTATATTTCAGATATCCTCATTCCAGATGAAAAGAATCATTTCCCTGGACGTAGATCTGGTATGGCATATTCAACCGTGCATAGCTAAAAGTTGAAAGTTCGAATATCCTGACCTAAGTAGTATACTAAATAAGATACACTTCAACAGAAAGTGCGTTACTAACTTTCAAATCCGTGTGGGTATATTCCATATTAAATCTTCGCTATTACATATGATTTCAAACCGCTAATCTACTAACTTCGCAACTCGGCAACGACCCGATATTAATCACAAATCCAGATTACGCTCCTCCTCTTCCTCCTTGTGCTCTTCCTTCTCAGCAGCGCCTGCATCCAGGCCCTCGAATAAGTCCACTCCCCAGGGATTACTTGGATTCAACAGCCTCCACTTCTTATCCTGCTTCTTAACCTCCTCAAGCTCACTCTTGGTAAACTCGATTCCCTGGGAACAAGCGTTCTCAGCAATGTGCTCCGTATTCGTACTCTTGCTGATCACAACTGTGCCGCGCTGTTGTCCCCATGCGAGAATTGTCTGCGCCACTGTCGCGTCTTTCTTCTCAGCAAGCTTCACCCAGAATTCGTCGTTTAGGATACTGGGGTATTTATCTCCGTAGGTCGGGTTTGTGTTTGCGAGTGGTGCGTAGGCGATCACTTTGATATTTTCTTTTTGATGGTAATCCACGAAGGCTTGTTGCTGGAGATAAGGATGTGTCTCGAATTGATGGGCGTAAGGACGGATGGTGGCGATTTGCAGGATCTTCTTGATATCCTTCGGCGCAAAGTTGGACAAGCCGATGTTGCGCGTCAAACCGGCGCGAACAAGGTCCTCCATGGCCTTCCAGGTGTCGACGAGGGTAGTATTGCTTTCGGTCTCCCTCGTGCCGGGAACCCAGGCTACTGGGTATCCGATGAGATACAGGTCTAGATACTCGACACCGAGATCGGCGATAGAGGTTTCGATAGCCTTGCGCACTAACTCGGGACGATGATCCGTGTTATGTAGTTTGCCCGTGATCCAAATTTCGTCGCGTGCAACGCCTGAGCGTTTAATACCCTCGCCAACCTCTTTCTCGTTGCGCCAGATAAGAGCAGTGTCGACGTGACGATAACCACCTCCGAGAGCGTACGCTACTGCATCAGACACCTGAGAAATTCGTCAGTTTAACGTCAAAAATAATGATACAACAATAAGTCTTACCACTCCCTTCCCTGCCAACCAGGTCCCCAGCCCAAACGGAGGAATATCGCGAACAGTCTCATTCTTCTCAATCTCTGGCAGAACAGCGGGTCCGAATGACGTCGCCACTGAGAGAAGGGTATATGTTACAAGACTCACAGCCGTGAGAAATGAAAATGCCCTCACGAAGCTCATAGTTGGGCGGTTTCTGCGAGCGAAAACTGTGAAGGGGTCTTTTCGTTTGTGAGTGACGTGACTCGGATGATGCAAAAATGTCAGGGACTTATTTTTTCGCGCAGCTGACGATCCTCATAGTGGATGCCTACAGCGAATATTGCAGGGGTCCCATGACATCATTACATAAGCGACTTTGGCGGGTTGATGACGTTTATGTTTAGAAGCTAGGGCTGGGGAAAGTTTCGAAGACGGCTGGGACGGCATACAGGTGACCAATTATAAGACCATCAATTTCTACCATAATCATTAATCATTGCCTTATTGGTGGCAATATGTGTGATGGTACCGCCGTGCTACTAGAACAAGAAGACCGATGGACAGAAGTTGAGAAACGAAAAATGGGTATTCTATTGTTTGAAGAATTGTCTTGCTTTTGCATGCTATAAGTGTCGAAAAATTGAAAGACAGCCTTTTCGTGAACATGAAACATGTGCCGTACACACACATAAGTCTATGTATATGCCTCAGAAATGGTACAATCATCAAGAATCAACAGTCATAATGGTTCAGAAAGAATAAAAAATGGCCTAAAAGCCAGAAAACCTGAGATACCAGCCTCAAGTGCACTCAAATCAATGTCGTCTTAGTGAGCTCCGCCAGCAGAGTTGGCGTTGTCGGCACAAGACCAGGGGCTCGTTCCACCATCGGCCTTCAACGAGTTGTTGATGCCAACAATAGAACCGTACGTGCCTGCAATCATCATAAAGGTACCGGCAACGATGACAAAGACACTCCAGCCAACCATAAGGCACCAAGTGAGCGACTTGTTCTTCAAGCCCTTCTTCCAGTTGTCATACAACCACATACAACCATAGGGCTGGAAGCACATCATTGTACCAAGAAGAGCACCGATGAGAGACACGAGGCCCCCGAATACAGGGATGGCGCTGGCGATGATGTACGCGATGATGGTCACACTTCCTGTGCAGGCCAACCAAGTAGCCCAGTGCACAACACCGTTGGAGTTGAGATGCTTTGTACCGCGCAACAAGCGGATGAACAAATACTTGGCAGGAATCTTGGCCATGTTAGCATAAATCTCACGAAAGGGAGGAACAAGGTGCACTCACGTGGGTCATGAGCATAGCAGTCACAATCAGTCCAGGGAGAGCAAAGCCATAGCACACTTTCTTCATGAGAGCTCCAGCAGAGCCCAGAGCGGGCGAGGCAACATAAGAACCGCAGTAGTAGTAGACCACGATACCGATAGTGATGTATGTGATTGTCACGATCGATTGGCAGGTGATCAGGGAGCGGGTGTAGTGCTTTGGTTCGCGCATTTCAGCAGCAATCTGGAAGAAGGCGGGCGTGCCGGAGAAGGCAAAGATATGAGACGAAACTGCTGTGATGCCATCGACAAAGCTTGGGTTGTTAACGAGTTTCCAGTCAGATTCCCAGTGGCCGTGTTCAGGGCTTGGTGCGGCCGCAGGTCGATCTTGAACACCGACTGCGACGGTGACGCAGAAGACTGAATGTTGTCAGCTATCAATGCTAATTTTCCACAAGATTGCTATCATCTCGGAATTTAGAAAGAACTTACTGGCTGTCATGATACAAACCAATCCAACCCAGGCGAGCCATCCGATCTTACCCAGTGTACGGATGCTCGCAAACGAGAAACCGAGAACAGCAGCAACAGCCACGAAAACAGCTGTGCAAGCCGCGTGCGAAGAAACAGAGTTGAGGCCGATGGAAATACCGAGCATTGCGGAGCCAGCAACAAAGATCCAGTCTAGTAAACCCATTAGCGAAAGGGTCGCAGGAAAGGTCATCCATTACATACAAAGCATGAAAACAGTCGCAAGGAACTCGCGACCAATTCTTCCAAATAACAAGTATCCAGCATCGTCGATACCATAAACTTGAGGATGGCGCCTCTTAAACACGCCAATCATGTAGTCTGACCATGTTGTGATGACTGACACCACGATAAGACAGATAATTCCTGGGATGAGGCCCAACGCGTCGAAAGTTTGAGGAATCGATAGAACTCCGAGGCCGATTTGGGTTTTTGTCATCAATGCGACTGTTGCGATCCATCCGACCTGTTCGAAGCGTTAGTCGTGTGTTCCTGACGATGAGAAGACCAGGGCGTGGAACGTACGTTGCGATAATTGGGTCCGTCTCCTGAAACCTCGCCAAAGACGGCATCGTCAATGCGTTGTGAAGTTCCTTCGTTTTGAGAGATATTCGAGGAGTGTGAGCGTTGGATTCCTTCCAGATCAGGAACCTCTTCTTTCTTAGAGGGCGTCATGGTGGGAGATTTCACTGTTCAGCAGGTCGTGTGTGTATTGTGTATTGGATCCTTTGCACAGCAAGGCCTGGGGAACAGAAAAGAGGATGGGTCAAGCAAAGTCTGGAACGGAGAAAAAGAGTCTTGGAATCTGGGGAAGATGGAGCCCGAGAAGCAAGGGAGCGTCATGACCTTTTAAATGAAGGGTTTTTATGACTACAAGAAACTGATTACCCCGGATTATACTCGATCGAGACCCTATTCCTATCTATCCCTGCTCCACAATGACTCCATAGAAGAAGGACGGGGCTGTGACATGCAAGTCCCCCGAGGCGTCATTTTGTTAGTTTAACGGGGACAGCGAGACTAAGGGGACCGACCAATCGTCAAGTGCGCGATATAATATTCCCAGTTTCTGGTAGATTGGGGCGGGACGAAGATAGGCTAGATTATCGGGACTGTAGACTCTAGATTGTGGATTCAAAAGAATGGAATGTGAATGAACGTTGCCTACGAGATACTGTAGAATAACAGCAGATGACCAGTCATGAAAGTGGATAGAAAAGAGGATAGAGGCGATCAGCATGTCACTAGAAAGAAACTCAAAGCCACAGAAAACTAAGATAACGGGCGGAATCGGTTGGATCTTTTCGAAAACGGTTCTACCTTGTACGTAACTGTGGATTACCGTTGAGACATTTGCAACTATAGGCGAGTTTCTCCTCTAGACCCTTCGGGTTATCCGTGGTCCCATCTCTCTGTCGGTGCCAACCCAAAACTTGGTCAGGGTGACACTCACATCACCCTCCTTTCTTACTCATGTTTTACTTTTACTGTACCGCATGCAAGCGAAGATGGCGCGCGCGGCGCCCTCGGAGAATATTGCAAAGTCTTAAGCCACATCGGTCTTGCCAGTAAAGGGCAACGGCGAAGGAAGGGAAAAAAAAGAGAGCAAAAACTCAAAGACCCACCACATTCTTTTTGCTTCCTTCCCCTTGTTTATTATTCTATGCTGATCATCTTCTGGGTTCGGTATCACGGCATTTATGGCCGATCACGCTAGCGCACACCATCTCCGGCCTCGGTGGTCGGTCTACTGAACCGTGGCGTTGAATAAATCTGATAAAATCTCTTGGAGCCGCCTTGGCTCTCTCTGATGAGGCAAATTTTGCCGATGTGTTTTTTGTCAGGCCTCGTTGGTTGTCCCGTCTCGTCCCTTGCAGTAATTACAGTATGAGGCATTTGTGGAGGGTTGCAACGTCGAGCTTGTTCCTTTCTTCGGAGAGGATACTCCCGCACTTTGCATGAGTTGTACTTTTTAAGGAAGGCTTCTGGAAGGCTCGGCTGCAGCGGTCTCTCATGCTTTGCACTTTATCGAAAGTTCTTGTGGATCTCTGTTGATGGACTTGTGCTTGAGTCATGTTTTGAGTAAGCAGGTAAGCAAAGGGGCAACGCAACACGGCATTTCACGCCGGGCCGGGTCCTTATCGGAGGTCACCGTATTCGTCGAATTACATAAAAGATATTACGGACTTAGGGACTGAAGACAGGGCTCTTCTGGTTTTGATCCTTTTCTATGAAGGTCACTCCTTGTGCGTAGTGATTTATGCGTAATCGCAATAATACCTGCTTTTGGGATGTTGGTTTGGCGAGCAACTGATTGCATTGCACTGATCCTGTCAGCTTAGTCTACATCATAGCTGACCCTGACTACCGTACATAAAGGTGGCTAATATGTGTGCGCGTGTACGGTAGAGTTTTCTAACTTGAGCTTTGACAGCGGCATTGAATGAATTTTGTGCTGTGGCGTATTCATCGATTGGTCCGCAGGGTCCGATGCACAAAGTCACGTCTTAGACTGTCGTTACTGTCCTGTACTGTAGTATCGTAGCCACCACGCCTAACCGTTGGTGGATATAATAACCCTTCAGGCTTCATCGAACAGAGAGCCCAACTGTGCAAGCACCAAGCGGGTCACTGAGACTCGACTAACCTTAGTTCATCCATCCACCCACGTCATACTGCAGTCTGCTAATGCTGAGGTTAATGCTGCTAATACAGTAGTGTACGGCTCTCTTTCTTTCCCTAGCGTATCTTTCCCGGGTATACCGAAAACTCGTCATTGTCGACGCTACGTCACCGTCACAATGATCTTTTGTCTGATGACTGACGAGGTCTCGAACTTGAACCCTCCGCTAGATTAGCGACATGTGCTTTGACACTGTCTCATAGATAACATGAACCGCGAGATATAGCTAAAACGCGCTCCACGGGTCAGATAAAGAGCAGTGCGATAGGCACCAAGCCGGTGCAATTCATCCTTCGGTCCGCAAAGTGAGAGAAATAGAACGGAGAGTGCTATTTGCCCCAGATCTGACCCTGAAGTATGGTGCTGTATCCACTATATTCGTGCGACTGGCAAGTCTAGCCGCGCGTCTGATGGGGTTTGAGCAATGGTCGACCAGGTTTTGCTTGGCAAGGGTAACGATTACCACCAGAAACACGGACAGATATCGGCCCGAGTTTTTGTGCTTTCGCGTTTCCCCAGGTATAGACTATCATCTATAAGAGAGATTGTCTGTTATCTTGCATTGGCGATCAACAGTGGCATCCCTGTTTCAGCCGTTATAAATCAGTGGAGATTCATCCACCTTCGCCGATTTCTCGTCGAGATAGAGGCTGGCATGGGCAATATGATAAACAACCTTGTCAATTCCCTTGCCGTAATACTATGCACTGATATCCCCAGGTAGAAGGTCTATCTTGCGGAAAATCCATGGCTCTTCCTTTCTAACAGCGACACGAGAGGTCCTGCTGGCCACAGGCGCCGTATATTGCCCTGGATTGATGCTGCGACGACCGTATGAGTTGAATAACCGAGTGCCCACCAATCAGCATTGCTGGAAACAATATGGAACAGCATTCCGTTGACACCACCTTCAATTTATCTTCGCGTTCTTAACGCGACACTCCGTTTTCCACGTCTTTTAGCCTGTGAAACAAGAAATTAGTATCAATTAATCTCACGTATGGAAAGACTACCGCCAGAGGTGTTGCAAGAGGTAACAAATATCCCGCCTTATCATACATACAACAACACAAGGTTACCTAAACAGGGTGGTTAATAACCAGTTTCTCACGACTCATCTTCCCTTGCCAAACAGACATCATGAATCCCCTGGAGACCCTCTTCAGCCCCTTTAACAACCGTCGTCCTGGCCGGTTCCCCAACACGATTTATGATTCTCAACTAACTATTTAACGGCCTTCTCAGAGCTGGCCTCATCTTAATTTATAGTTCTCAAGCACAATGTTGACTTACTTAGCTCGAAGCATCACGCCAGAATAAATGTCAATTTCTGCCCCATAACCTTGGAAGCTTCAGTTAAAGCCAGTAACGTTATAATAACGCTACCTAATAGTCACGTGGTGGATGCTTTTTTGTTACAACATCGGTAAACAGGTCAATGAAATTTCTAGCACTTGGGGAGATTCAGATTCACGTCCAAGCAAAGTTACCACCTGTTGCAAGTCTTCGAGAATATCAAAAATACAGGGAACACATAGAGTCATGCTTCCTTCAGCTTTACAAAGCGCCGAACCAGAGACACACTGTGATTTATAGAGTCAATGACCAAGCTCCCTACTTCATATAACAATAACTGCTCATGGGCCCTTTTCACGACGTCATAAATTGTATATAAGTGACATTCTATCTCATACAATCTTAAGTATTGTCAAATCTTACTCTCGCCCCCCTTCTGCTCTGTCCAACAGACACGGGTGGATCAGGCACAGGAGGCACTGTCCTTCCTCCCTGCTCAACTTTTGGTCTATTTGCCATACTCGAACGCGTTGGAATCGGTACTTGATCTTCATCATCCTCCTCATCCTCATCTTCGACAGTGGCGCAGTATCTGGGCCTCATTCTCTGCTCACCACTTTCGGATAATCTCCTAGCTACACCTCGCGAACTACTACCATGCTGATGTGACACTGCTTCACTCCTCGCCTTTTCACCTTCTATATCTCGTGCTAAACTTAGGCGTCTCGCTCGGAGACCCTCTTGTAGAGGACTTTCTTGTGTTTCGTAGCCTTGGAAGAGATCATAATCTTCATCTGGTTCCTCGTAATGTTCTTCTTCTTCTTCTGGCTCAAGAGGCCCAGGGATGCTTCTCCGAACGCGGGCTTGGTTTGAGGAATGCCTGGTGTCGCGCCGGATATCTTGATGTTCTCTGGTCGTCGGTTGAGCGGCAGATGCGCGACGCTGCAAGACTTGTCTTCGCATGCTGGGATCCCGTGATGAAGTGATGGAGATGACGGTCTGGTCTCCTCTCAGGACTTGACGATCTTGTCTGCGTTGGTGGTGTTCCTGTGACAAGGGTCGCGAAACCTGACTGTTGGTCGTTCTGCGTTCGGCAAGAAGGTCCAGGATAGTATCAAGCTTGGACTCGATCTCCTTACTCTCGCTATGCCTGATCAACGCCCTGTTCATTGTATTCTCATCCAATCCAAGACTATCCTCGATTAAGGCGGTTATATCTCTTCTCTGTGGGTGTGGATACGGATTTCGATACCCTTGCCGCTCTCTTTCCTCTAGTAGTCGATTGATAATGCCCACTAAATGGTCTCGTTCTTGCCTCTCGACATCAAGGGATCTGGTCTCGTCCATGGTGTACTGGCTTGTTGTTACACTCCCAGGTCGATAACTAGGCCAAAACCTTCCTGGATCCGATCTGACTTCAGAGTTCCTGTCCTCGAGCTGTCTTTGAAGACCATTCAGTCCTTCCAGGACTTGGTTCAGGACCAGCTGCGTTTTTTGATTATTTGATGATGAATTGCTATCCCTTCTCCGGCTCGATGGTTTCTTCTTTGTCAGACGCTCTGGTGTCTCTCGGATTGCACCTCTCATGGAGTATTCTGGACCGTAGGCCGGCTCCCTTGGGGCCAGCGGTTGGGGAGGTGGTCGTCTACGCACGCGGGTGGGATACTTAGGGTATTGAGGCACTTGGGGTGGAAGTGGAGGCTGGGGGTAGTCATTGGGCATGGTATACTCTTCTTCATATTCCATGGGTGGCTGACTGTTCGGAAGACGGTTAAATGGGCCTGCCTGTGAGTAAGACGTTGGCATAGACGGAGTACCAGTGAAATAGCTATAAAGGTCAGAAGGATACGAGTATGAACCAGAGTAGTTGACAGGATAGCTAGAGGGTGACTGGAGGCTTGGTTGAGGATACCGTGGGCTTGCATCATGCTGATATGGTGCAGCATTCGGGGAGTGAATTTCATAGTTGCGAGGATCAGGGCCATAGACAGCTGTATTAGCACTTAGTTGTCCACCGGTAGGGTAGTTGAAGTGGTAATCATCGCTAGAGTATGCGCGTCGCTGTCCGGGCGGCTCCCTATGGTGTCGTCTCAGTGGTCCTCGTTGTCGAGTTTTCTTTCTTCCTTGTTCACGATCTGAGAGATCCTCTTGATACGGCGCGCGATCATCCCCAAGGCGTCGACTTTGTTTGTCTTCGCCGTCATCTTGGCCTTGGTTTTGCTGCGGGGTTAATGACGCCATCGCGATACGCCTGACAGTGATACTCTGTGGTCGCGACTGAAATCAAGAGACTTTCGGGGCCTATGAAACTAATACTCATAACTCAGATATTAATAGGCGATAGGATATGATGACTCCCAGGATAATCCAGGGAAGAAATGACAATCAGAACTAGCTTTGTTGGGGAAAGGATGGAATGAGCTCATGAACCCCCTAGGTGCAAACACTCAGAACTCTCCCAACAAGTAGGTCCAATGAGGCTCTGCTACGCTGACCAGTTCGCCCGGTGTCTACGTGTACAAATGCTTCGCCTTGTGTATTTTGTTCCGTTGTTCTATTGGGGCTTCGCTGGTCGTAATCCGAACACAGCGTCTTTATTAGTCGCGTCCACATGTGTATGGCTGCACAGCTTTCAATGAGACATTTTGGAGAGGCCTAACTGGTCAAATTTGAGGCAGAAACAGGCTTATTGTATGCACCGTGTCTGTGGTTGTGTTGTAATGTGAACGTGACCTTGTGCAGTCGCTGTTGAGTGTCATGTTTCGTACTTAGTGAGAGATAACAGCGCAATCGGTACGTTGTTGCACACTCGAAACCGCCTGGTCTCAGAATTTACTACTCTCTTTAATGCTATATTCATCCTTCCGGACTATTAATCACCAGATGATTTGCAGACATATTAACTCCTGTAACAAGGTCCAAGATCCCCCAAATGATATGTGAATCGAGGCTGGTACAATGCAATAGTCAGCCGATTGCTGACCACCATTATGCAAGTCAAGCCGTGCAGCTCCATAAGCACTGTGACCTACACAGTGATGAATGGAAAATCCCGCACAGTTGTTTGTTTACACTCTCAAGGTCTAAAAGTGCAATTTTTGGTAATACCTCTGCTGTAACGCTGCTATTGTGCTTCGATAGCATGTGCTTGGTTACGGAGAGTGGGTCAAAGGAAGTGACATCGGTTGGCTACACTAACGGGCAGACTCATAGACACTCACTCAAGACTGAACATGTTTGTATTTTAATGGTTATCAAGTTGGTATTTTCCGAGATGAGAGTAACATACATCGTCAAGAGCCTCAAAAATCTTATTGGTAGACGAAGTAACTCTGTTATAAGGTATGTGCTATAGGCTTTCCTGCAGTCTCTGAATGTATTTCCCTTCTGAGCAATTTTGCTAAGCTGCCGACGTAGGTAAGAGGGCAGTTGAAAGGTTGTGGCTTGGTGAGAGAACTTGGGGCTATGCCTGCTGCGCCTCTCTCGTCTATTCCTTGTTTCTCTTCCTTTTCATCAGTGAAGGGGGGTCGGAAGTCTTAATGCCTCGACATGAGTTAAAATTGCAGTGAAAACGCCGGACTATATAGGACTGGACTTATCCCATAGATTCCAAATTCGAAGAAAAAATATATCAGACAAAGTCAAAGCTGACAAGAGGGTGGCATCCAAGCCTCCAACACATTTTAGTATTCACCATTGTAGTTAATGCCAGTTTGCAATTGATCCGGGAATAATGAACTGGTTGAACCAAGCTAGCCAATAAGCAGAAAATCAATTCGAAGTGCCCCATATGAAATGTTCACGATGCCGGTCTGCCGTGTTGATCGCACCCCTCACCCTCGTTGTCTTGGCCTAAATTCTCACGTATCCATTCACGTCTTAGATCAAGTCATTGGTGCTGAGTGAGACTATGTCTGTTGATGATTTTGATCCTTCTTAATAGCTATAAATTATAAGACTGGTATATTTCTAAGCCAAGAAGTTTTAAACCTACAGTGGATCAAGATGCGAACATTCCATACACCAATTTCAGTAATTGAGTCTCTCTCAAAGACAAGAGGCGAATCTCCTGCCGTGAGACGCGTGAATCCTGAGTTCCCAGATGGTGAATTTGAGACAATTTCCTACGCAACGCATTGGCAGAATATCAACGATGCTGCAAAGAATTGGATTGCAGAATTGTCCAAGGCAGGCATTGCCAAAGACGCTGTAGTTGGACTTTGGTATCTCGCCTCAGTTATTGGTATTAGCTAAGGTTAATTTCTTTTAGGATTCAGGGATGGTCTTACGTGGACTTACTACATTACCTCTCGCTCCATAGAGCAGGATTCATCCCTCAGTTATTCTCCATCCGAATCACAGATCCTTCAGTCATCTATGAACTTCTCGGCAAGAGCAACGCATCAGCTCTAATATACGATCCAAGTTGCGAAGCCCTGGTGATGGAAAGTCCTCTTCCAACCTTTTCTACTAAAAGCGTTGTGGGTAGAACGTGTCCCGTTGGCATGGAACTTGACACGACCACAACATCTACCAATGGTGATAAAGTCTTGTCTATCTTTCATACCTCGGGATCAACTTCTGGCATGCCGAAGCTGGTTCCGCAAACAGCTCGGTGGCTGGATTGTTTAATCCGAAAGCACAAACATATGAATTATGGTCCAGGCTCAGTTATTTCCTTCATGTAACTTAAACCTCATGCTACTCCAAATCTGAGAGCTGACTTGTGATTAGGGGCTCGCACACTCATTTGGGCAACACAATCAACCTCGCAGCAGCTTTGGCGAATGGGAGCTGCTTGATCCCCCCTACAAGCATTCCGTACCCGACTTCCGAGCTTGAGAACATGATCTCAAACGGAGGACTTACCATATTGAATACCTTCCCCGCCCTTCTCTCAGTGATGTTTGGCGAAGCGAGGAAAAGTAACACATTCCTCAGACAGCTCCAGAGCCTTGACAAGATAAACTTTGCTGGGCAGGTCCTTGAACCGAGGGAAGAAGCTTGGGCCCGTGACAATGGCCTAAAGCTGATTAATCTATATGGCTCTACAGAAATCGGATTATCGATGGTTTCCTCATTGGCCTCGCCATACGTATCCCCGTTACCTGAGTCAGGATGCGAGTTTATTCCCTTGGGTGAAAGCTCATCCTCGTCAGATCAGCTCTTTGAGATTATTGTCCCAGCAGAGGCAGACGACTGTCCGCATCATTCTCTCAGAAGCAAAACAGACGGCAAGTTTCATACGGGCGATCTCTTCCAGCATGTTGGCACGGATCAATACGTCTATAGAGGCAGAGTCGACGATAGGATCAAAATGCAGCTCGCCTTGGTCTGTGATGCCGGATCTCTCGAGTCTGAAGCCATGCAAGTTTGCGAGAAGGATTTAATCAACGCTGTCTCTGTTATTGGGTCTGGACGTCCTTCCCCAGCGATTGTGGTTGAGGCAAAGAATGATGACATCGTGCAGGCGGGTGAGGACAAGCTACTGGAGTTCAAACAACAGATCGTTAAGAGGATCACACCTTTTCATCAACGCAAATATGTTCATGAGCGAATCGACGATGCGCGTCTCGTTTTTGTTATGGCGAAGGGCACGTTGCCTAGAACTGCAAAGGGGAATATTATGAGAAAGGCAGTGGAGGAAATGTTTGCGAAGGAGCTGGATCGGTGCTATCCTGTTGTATCTCCACCTTAAGAGTGACTACAGTATTTATATGTCTACGATGTTTTCTACTCTTCCCTTTTGTTATTTCAGTATACACGGTATCTTCAGAACGTATAGCCAGATTGTAGTACGATGTGAGATGGTGGGTAGGGTAGTTAGTGTTGAAGCCAATAATAGCACTAATTAAACAACCGTCGTCCAAACAAACTCTCACAGACAAGGCAATCACAACACGTGGAATGAAAGACAGGGAAAAGAAAAAACCAACAAGTCCAGAGCAAAGCCACCCATAATTATGACCGAGTTTGTCTTATCACACTGCATAATCATCACCCCATCATCGTCATCGTTGTAACATGTACGTCATTGATTTGGTGGAGAGTGGTGATTCATGGGTCTTCTAACTCATGTTATATCTAAGATTCAAGCCGGAAATTAATGTCAGAGGATTCCTTTTTCTTCTGCATAATTTTGAATGAAAACCTTAAATATATCCGCCGGAAGAAGAATTTCTACACGGTTATTATACCGAACTACACGAACTAATACATCGATTAAAGTCCCACTTGCACAATTTCAGAACAACAATTGTCCCTTTTGGAGAAGAACACAGATAAACACAATGTCTTCTGTAATCGACGCCGTCAAGGTAAATTCTTCACTGAGCATATCCTCATAGTTCATTGCTAACCCTTCCAGAACACCGTCGCCGAGAACTTTGGTGGCCCCGCCGAACAACTCGCCACCCACCAATTTTCCCTCTCAGAAACCCCCAACCTCTCAGGTAAAGTCGCTGTCGTGACTGGCGGCAGTGAGGGTATCGGCTATGGCGTCACGCATACCCTCCTCTCCCATAACATCAGCAAGCTCTTCATACTTTCCCTATCTGAGGAAGTCGTCAAGGGCGCTAAGAAGTCCGTGGCCGAAGAGCTCGGCCAAGAAAAGGCCGATCGCACGGAATGGATCCAGTGTGATCTGAGTAACTGGGCCGAAGTCAAGAAGGCTGCTGATCAAATCAAGAATTCCACTGATCGTTTGGATATTCTTGTTAACAATGCCGGGCGAGGTATTCAAACCTATCAGCTTTCGCCATATGGTATTGATCAGCACATGGCTACAAACCACTTCGGCCATGTTCTACTGACATCGTACCTCCTTGAGCTTCTCAAGAAGACTGCCGAGGAACACGGCACAGTGAGAATCGTGAACCAAGCCTCCAATGCTCATCAGGGTGCACCCAGTGATGTCAAGTTTGAGAGTCTGGATGAGCTCAACACCGATCTTGGACCGAACCCTCAGTATGGACGATCCAAGTTGGCGGGCATTTTGTACACCCGCTACTTTGATCGCAACGTTACAAAGGCTGGATCGCCTAAGATTCTGGTGAACGCAACGCACCCTGGTTTCGTCAGCACAAGACAGAGTGTTGAGCACATTCACGAAGCGTAAGTCTTCAATCTTGTTTGCTTATCAACTAACTAACACTTTTCAGGTACCCTCTTGCCGGATACATGATGTCGACTGGCATGGAGCCTTTCAAGAAAGACATATTTCAGGGTGCTACTAGTGCTGTATACGCCGCGACTATCACCGATAAGTCAGGACAGTACATCTGCCCTCCTGCTGTGCCGGAGTCGGGCAGTGAACTTTCGCAGAACGAGAAGCTCGGAGATCAGTTGATGGAATTGACAAGGAAGCTTATCAGTGAAAAGTTCGAGTCGTTTGATGACCGTAAATTCTATTAGACAAATTTGGATGGGGGTATTGTAACCCACATCACATAGTTATCACTACGATATGAATGAACAATTGTGCAATTGACAATGACGGCTGTCCTCGGGGCAGATAATTTGGAACCACCAACTAGTGAAACAAAAGTAAATGTAACTGATGGGGTATTATATATAAAAAGAGCAAAACAAGACGTGTAACATCAAGACCAAGGAGGTCGAAAAATAAAAAATGTCAGAATAATCCGAGAGGTGCTGGGAGGACAGTCTGACCTGGTGAGTGAACCGTGGTGATAGCACAGGCGTCACAGACTTGGAGTCGTTGCTACCACTGCCAGAGGACGATTCTCCTGATGGTGTCTGTTGTTGCTGTGATTGCTTGTGAAAAGGCACTGGCCATGTAAATATTGCCATCGTGGTAAAGCCTACCCTGAATCTGGCTGGGTTGAACTGTCAAATCCTTGTTGTTGGCGAAACGTGAAGATTCTGAGCAAATGATGTGAAGTACAAATTGAAGTTGAATGCATTGCCTTCGACTTGCGTAAATCTTGAACATACCATTCAAATTGAGAACAAAACCTCCCTCCTTTTTATTTATATGAGAATGTTAAGGTTTTGTTCAAAAACGTTATGCGTCACGCAGTTTGTAAAAATCTCTTAAAAGCTATATATAAATAGATTTCTTAATTAGTTGTCAACAAAGACTAAGGTCCTATAGTCTAGTGGTTAGGACGTTGGATTTTGATTACCCATCAAAACATCTTCCGAAGTCCCCGGTTCGAACCCGGGTAGGACCTCATTTTTTGGTCCTCTCAACTTTAAATAGACTCATTCAACCTCGCACGCTTCATTCTGCTTGACTTATGACGCGTTCCTCCACTTCAGCTGGCGGAGTTTCCTGACCGTGGCACCACATCAAGGGTTCGCTCCCCATATAATCCCTGCCCATCTATGGTGGGTTTCCTTCCAACCAATGAATCTCTTTCAGACCTTGAGTCTTTTTTTCTTCACGTTCGCCCCAAGTTAGTTTCTCCGCATCATATCATTGTGTCCCCATTGGTTCACCTCCTGAAAAAAGCAACCATTCGTTCATTCATTTTTGCATCAAAAACTTGTATCTACTGTAATACCTACCGTACTCTCTTAACAGTCAATGGTATTCTACCATGGTACGCGCCATGGGCTGGCACAAGCCTGAGAACTTTGCCGGTTCGTCGATTCGCGCAATTCTGGTCGGTCTGTTTGTGGCATCCGGAGGTTTGCTTTTTGGCTATGATGTGGGGTGAGTTGAGGTCTTTCGAATTATTCTCTCGTAAAATCTGGTCTCTGTCGTTACTCCTTTTGGGGAAGTCATTGCGGCGCGGTTGCGGATGTACAGTTCTGTGTGACGCGACCTCATGTATCTTGTACCATTTGAGTATCGTACATTGCATTCTTGACGCGTCGCGTGACTGACACATACATCACCGCTTCACTACACACATGCATAGACTATTCAAATGCGTTTCCCAACTAACCATGGACCTTTACTTGTACCAGAGTCATCAATGGCGTCCTTGCCATGGACGTCTTCCAGAACCATTTCGCTTCCGATCAAACCTGCAGAGACGACAACGACCATATCGATTTATGCCCTGAAGATTCATCTCTTATCGTCGCTATTCTAAGTCTCGGAGCTATCGTTGGCTCAATAGTTGCTGCTCCAGCTGGCGATAGTATCGGTCGACGCAAGACGCTGCTTCTTGCTGTTGGAACGTTCTGTGTTGGGGCTATTTTTCAGGTGTGTGCTCAAGCAACCCCGATGCTGCTGGTAGGCAGGTAAGTTCAAGTATCCTATGCTTCATTGTTCTTTCTTGCTGATGGTTGATTCCTCGAAAGGGCTCTGGCAGGTGTTGCTGTCGGAGCTACATCAGTCCTTGTTCCTCTCTATCAATCAGAAACAGCACCGAAATGGATCCGAGGAAGCATTATATGCGCTTACCAGCTCTCCATCACGGTCGGAATCCTTAGTGCAACCATTATCAACGTCATCACATCGGATATTAACAGCGCAGCTGCCTATCGTATCCCTATAGGACTGCAACTAGTCCCAGGTGTTACACTTGCTCTCGGCCTCGCCCTACTCCCGGAGACTCCACGATTTCTAGTCAAGAAAGGACGGAACGATGATGCTGGGATTTCACTCAGTCGGTTCCGCAGGCTCGACATTACGCATCCTGCTTTAGTAAATGAATTGCAGGAAATCATCGCCAATCATCAATATGAGCTGACGCTGGGTCATGATTCGTACAGGGCTCTGTTCACGAGGAATTCTTCGCTAGGATTTCGAACATTGACAGGGTGTATGTTACAAATGCTGCAGCAGTTGACCGGCATCAACTTCGTCATGTATTACGGCACAACCTTCTTCAACACATCCGGCGTCAGCAATCCGTTCATCATCAACCTTGTCATGATCATTGTGAATTGCGTCTGCACGATACCCGGTCTGGTCATTATCGAATCGTGGGGAAGACGAAAGCTACTCATGGCTGGCGCTCTGGGCATGGCAGTGTGTCAGTTGATAATTGGAGCAGTATCCACAGCAAACGACACATCCTCCCAAGACCTCGGAAATGCGTCTAATATGGTCCTCATCGTCTGCTGCGCCATAAACGTCTTCTTCTATGCCTCGTCGTGGGGACCAGTTACTTGGGTTGTGACTTCAGAGATCTTTCCTCTCAAGGTACGCGCAAAGGCCATGTCGGTGTCAACGACAGCGAATTGGCTCTTGAACTTCGGCGTAGCTTACGCGCCCCCGTTTATACTGGGAAGAGGTGCCGACGCGTTTGGGTTGAAGATCTTCTTCATTTGGGGCACATTCTGTATCCTTGCTATTGTTTTCGTGTGGTTCATGGTGTATGAAACTAGCAGGATGACGCTGGAGCAGATTGATGAGATGTATGAGCGTGTGGGACACGCGTGGGAAAGCCCAGGCTTCAACCCAACCTGGAACTTTCAGGAGATGCGCAATACTGGATGGGCTGTCAATGGCCAAGCAGCCGAGCTACAGAATACCACTTCCACATATAACAATGCCAGCTCTTCGAACACAGAAGACGAGAGCAATGATCAGCACTCAACACATGCAGAAAGTGCACCAAATTCTGCGACTCCTATAGCGAACGTCGATTTTAGTTACTAGTCTAGTATAGACCAATACTACATTACTTTTGTTCTCATTCCAGTCAAAGCAGGAACGGAAGACATGTCCACCAACAAAAAACGGTCACAGGTGAGATTAACAGGAGCTAATCAGGAACTTGGCAAAACGATGATCATGATGTAAAAGCCCTACCAATACGGGTACAGGACTCTTGGAGCAGATTAACCATGCTCCATGGCTATAACTCCTCCATTTTCCCAGAAACATATCCGGCAGTCTCCGTTCCGAGGAATACCGGAGAAAGAGATGCATTCTCGTAATGTCCTTTTTTCTTTCTTTTTTTAGAAATAAAGGCAAGTTCGCAAGCCAGAAGAGGAGAGGTGAAAAACAGGTTTCCCTTCTAGATTTCCGCCTTGAGTCTTACCTATCATGTACTCGGCTCATCTAGATCTTCTTCAGTCACATAAACCCAAAATTCAGAAAAGTTCATGGCTTGGCGAAGCGCATCACCCGACCAATTTATTCGCTGATAAACACCAAGCCTTACCCTTCTCGAACGTCTTTCATTTCATGTAAGACAAAGTGATGCATTAATGATCATTAGCATTCCAGTGGCGGGTAGCTCAGCCTTCCAGAACAAGAGAAAGTGGTGAGTTGTCCAATAAAAGTTTATCCACAACCGCAACCGTCAGTAAAACTCATCAGGTGGCGTAAGGGAGGGTGGTTGAAACCTGAAGGACAAAGAAGATGGAGGTTCCCTTGCATCTTGACATTCCATGACGAGGAGGGCTTGTTGCCGGGCCGACAATGAATTTGGAGATGTACCACTTGTGAGCTATGGTGCATCAGATGAGAGTCGAGGCCTTTCTTGTTCAAGGGTAATAATTCGCCGTTAAATTTCGTGCAGGCCTGGTTCACTCTGCCTAGGAAGCTATAGCTATAGATTATTCTAGACATGAGGATAGATGCATTTCTTAGTGGCGTCGTTTGACTGGGACAGGTCTCATATGGAGAAGGCGTATTTCAAGACAATATTGAAATGCTTCCAGAAGGAATGCGCTTCAATAAAACGTCACTTGATTCAGTGGGAGCGTTTCTGGGGCAAGACAACTAAATCGCTAATTTCAATCTCTGACAAGTACTCTAGAAAGAACGACTGATAATATAACAGACCTAAACCAGTCTTTTTCGTTAATAGTATACACAAAGTAAAGATAATCAGGAACAAGATAAACCTGAGCACAAAACAAAATTGATGGTATTATCTATGCCGCACTTTCAAAGCAGTCATCGAAACAGAACTCCGTATAGAACTCGCTGGCGTAGAGCAGAAACCAGGACGAATATCCTCCGTCTTCTGCCGCCGATCGAAGTCTTTAAGAAAGGTATAGACACTTCCAAGAGGCATGTACTCGAGCAAAGGCCGCAGCTCGCTAGGAAACATTTCAGCACCGTGGTCCTTGATATCCTCATTGACGCGATTGAGACGCAGTATCTGCATCCAAGACACGATACCATCACCCACCATAAACGTGGGGAACGACGCCATGGCGATGTCATCCAGGATCCACGTATTCCGAAAATATGGCCTATTCAGGAACCCGGAAATAGCCTTGTAGCTGGGCACCTCGGTCGGGTCCGTGATGCCCTCAGGAATGTCGCTGAGATGAGCAACAGGACCCATCCACTGCAGGATCGGTGCGTAGTTCTTTGGGTTTGCTTCACGATCCCCGGCCTCTCCGAAGTTAGCAGGCATGCAGTTATCCCACGCCCTAATGATCTCAATGGCGAGGTCCGACGTCGAGTCCTTGGGGCCCAACCATCCTACTACCAGTCTCGCCTGACGATATGCGCGAGCCATTGAGGCGCGACGCTCGGCCTGCTCGCGCTTGTCTCGCCTGTTGATGCATAATAGATCGACCCAGACACGTAAAGGTGGTACCTTGTCTGCTTTCGAAGGGCCTGGATCGACGAGCTTCTTGAGGAACGTTCTTAGCCAACCAGGACGCTTTGTTGTAGGTGAAGGTGGTGGCGAGTCGTTCTGTTCATCTTGAGTGTTATTGCTGTCGTTGTTCCCTTGTAGTTGGAGATCGAGCGCCGAAGTAGAGTGAGCGATGGAAATTCGCCTGCCTAAAAAGACGTCGCGGACATAGCGTAGTGCCTCGGCGAGGTCCAGAGGTATGGCAACCTTGCTGCCGTTGATGAGGATGGTTTCTGTATTTGTGATGTCACCATATAGAGCTGAGAGACCAATATAGTCGGGGGCGTCAGTCAGTTTCTCATGAACGAGGCGACAGACTACACGATCGTTGACGTCGTTTGTGGGAGAGGGCTGCAGCTCTAGCAACCTCACTTCGCGAGCTGGTAGATCCACTGAGCGATATTGGATCGAGGATAAACCATCGGATGGAGCCATTGGTCAGGTCGAGTGATCAATAACAGATCAGATCGAAGAAAGGCTGGCCGACGAATGGGCGAGTCGGTGGGTCGGACGGATGTTTGTTGGTTCCCAACTTGTCGTGTGCAGTAATATGCAGGGAGGGGGGAAGGGGAAAGGGAG
>JABCQV010000009.1:0-108635 GCA_013186375.1 Fusarium aywerte
CAGTGACCTCGATTTTGGGGGGCTCGCCTTCCCCTGGAGGTGTGATGGGTGATGAAGTTTCCATACTGGGGTGCGAAGGACCGGTTGTGTCATCCTCGGAGTCGCTTCCATCATACTTCTTAACCTTGGAGCCGATCTCACCGAGCAGACCAGCTTGTTGCTTGGCGTCAATGGTTGGTCGCTTCATCTCAACGATTCTGGGCTTCTCATAGATCACGCCATCCTCGCCCTCGGTCTCATCGTCTTCATCGATCACCTCGCCATCAGAACGTCTCTTAAGGGGCTTGCGGGGGATCTTTGTGTTGCGGTGAATGCTGCCCAATACACTGTTCGTGAAGTCTCGAGGAGGCGTTCCACCGCCAGGGGGTGTTCCAGGTCTGTCGTCCATCTCCTCACGAAGAGCTCGAAGGCGATCTGAAGGTCCGACAGCATCTCCCCAGACACGTCCCTCAAGCTTATACTGGGTCTTCTGTCGCTCGATCTGCATCTGCAACCGCTCCATGAGGCGGTTGCGATCCAGAATACCTTGCATACGAGCAGGGTCCTCGGGGGCGGCAGTCTTGCTACTGGCATTTACGCTCTTGATGGCCTTGGAAGCGGCAACATCCTGAGCATCTCGAAGCATCAGGTACAACTCTCTTGTCTCCAGCTCGTATCGCTGTGCTTCCTTGGCTCTCATGGTCTGCATGCTATCCAATTCGGCTTTGAGTCCATCTGCTTGTCTCCTTTGAGCATCGATGAACCGAGATTGCTCTTCTAGTTGTCTCTGCAACTTGGCAACTAATCCATCAGCACCTAGCTCCAGTTGGGCTTTCATCTCATCACGCTCCGCCATGGCGGCCTCGGCGATCTGTCGCGATTCGAGCGCTTCATCCTGAGCTTGTCTGGCTTCCGAGTCTGTGTGCAACTTATCTAGCAGACTTTGAACCGTGAAATTGAGACTCTGCTTAAGATCCATGTTCGGCAACCGCCTGTCCATGGCAACGTAGCTCAGCATGGAATCGACTAGCTGGAACATGCGTAGCCGCTCTTCGCCATCGTTGGCACGAATGAGCATAAGATGCTGTAGAGCTGAAACGAAGTAATCATTTGTCTTGGTGCCATGAAGTCGCTGCTGGATAGCATCTGCGATTTGAACGGGATCAGTCAGGTCCTTGACTTCACCCTCTACATCGTCCTTGATGCTGCTGTTTTCTCGCTCCAGCATGTCCTCATAATCGATAGCCTCGTTTGTCCGGAATCGCTCGATCTGCTTGTCGAGGAGCTCGTATTGGAACTCCTCCATCTTCATCAAGATTCGCTTGATGCCACATGCTGTAAACTGGGCTCGGATGTGTATCCTCAACTCCAAGTCTCTCTCGGGCGAATCGATGATCATGTTAACAAGCATAAGGGTCGCGACAGCATATTCCATAAGCAAGTTCTCCATTCCAATACCACCGGTCCTCAATTCTTCGCTAGCGCCGACCAAACTTCCCATCTTGCCTCTGCCGTCGATGGTCACTTCCACCAGGCGCATCCAAGCATCAAATCGGCCATTCTCTCCGGATGCTGTTTTAACTTCATCAAGAGCTTGGATAACCTTCAAATGACCTTCGCCGTTCTCTCCCCATGTACACAAGAAAGTAATAATCTCACTAACGAGCTTTCTCGTGGTGAGTCGAGGAGATATGAGGGAGCTAGCGAGGGCCACCATGACCTTCTGATGAATCAAGGCATCGTCGGCACCAAATTTGTTGTTCATCAGTGCCTTCACACACTTGATAATATCATATTCGCGGTCGAGGTTCTTGTCGATGCGACTGTTATCCTGGGCAGGTCCTTGTGCTGTCTTGCGGTTGATCTTAAGCAGCAAGGTCATCAAAGCAACCTGTCCCTGACATTCGACAAATCTCTTGACCCAGCCAATTTGTTGAGTTCTTAGGTTGACCTCCAAACTTCCCATGCCCTTGGTGTCAAGTCGATCCTCCATAACTCGTCGAACATACCATTCCGGGGTTCCTTCCTCGTCAGAATAAGTCGTGATATCGGGGGTCGCGGTATACTGGGTCGGTCGTGCTGTTTGTCGGCGCTTTTGCTCGCCCTGCCACTCGGTGAGTCGATCTTGATAGAGCAACGTCCACTTCTTTTGGGCCGGGTAGGCCATCATCTGCCTTCTGGCCTGCTCAGGGAGGTTGTGCCATCCTCGCTTCTGCATCAGCTGAAGGAACATCTGTTCGACCACATTATCATCGTCAGGTTTCGGGAAGTAGAAACCGCCCTGAGGATCGCTTTGGCCTGGAGGAGGCCCTGAGGGAAACTTGGTGAACCGGTGGGAGTCGCGATTCGAGTGCTGCGAAGCAGCGTAAGAACTCTGAGAAGATGCACTAGGCATTGCTTTTTTTGGTGAGCGAGAAATCATAGTATCGGCGTAGCTTGAATTACCTGATTGTATGCTCAGGTTATCCGCTGAGCCTCGAGCGGTGGAGGACATGTACGAGTCGTATCGAGGGTTAGGGGGGTTATTTGAGTGAGACGAAGTGCCCCTGGCGGGGCCCCATTGCTGATATTGGGTCTGGCGTCCTGTCGAAGCCATAGTGACATTTGCATTTGCATAACCATATCCAGCGGGTTGGCGCCCTGGAGAACGGGCCCCAGATTGGCCTGAACCGTCCCAGCTCGGATATTGGTGAAAGTCTATCCCGTTTTGATTGAGGTGGTGTGGAAGAGGTTCTCGGCGCACTGGCATCTGCTCGCCTTTGGGCAAGTATTCGATGGGCACCGGGGAGCGTGACCCGCCTCCAATAGTGTCGTATGGAATCGAAGTCATAACACCTGCCATCTGATTGATACCTCCATCGGAGGACTCTGGGCGACCATCAAACGAGACAGCAGACGACTCTCGCTTGTGGCGCGAAGATCGAAAGCTGGCTGCATCGTCTGCGGGGTATCTCGACTCTTCATTCAAGCGTTTTTCTTTGTGCTTACTTCGCGAGAAGAGAGACCGGCCGCCAGAGGACTGTCTAGTCTTGTCAGACATGGCGACTGCAAGGTCGTGGCCGCGACAATCGTCGAAGCGGAGTATTTAAGTTTGCGAATCGTATTTCGAAAGTGATGTCGATGTCGAGCTGGGGTGTAAGAATAAGAAAAAGGAGGTATCGGGGTCGTGGAATCGGCCACCAGCGGCTACCAGTTGGAACACGTGAAGTTGGCGATGTGTTGGCCCAGGGCCGCTCGCTTCATCTGGGGCACGGTGTCGACGTTGGATGAAACGCTGTGAAGTTATTCGGGGTACGGAGAATCTCCAAATCGAAGCGGCGTGGGCGTTGTGGACTTGAAACCTTGATCGTCGAGAGTTGCTTTTGACAGGAAGGAAATGTATGTAGATGATACTGCACGGTAAGGAACTGGAAGGGGGGGTAAAGGTAAAAGACAAAGAAAAGGCCTAAGCTTGACCGGATGATGCCGTTGCTTGAATGAGTGGTGCCAGGAGTGAAACGAATCGAACTGCAAACCGAATTAACTCAAGGTGGTGCGCATAAAGGAGCGTAGCGTAGCATAGCAGTACAGTTAAGGTAAAGTAAAGTATCCGAACCACCAGCACCAGCAGTCAAGACAGGTCAAGACAAGTCAAGTCAGTTGGGTGTCCAAAAGACGGGGATGATCTGGTTGGATCCTTTCTCTACCACCGGGGGCCAGGGATCTTCTAGGTCGCTCAAGCCAGGTCGAGGGTCACGGGCGAGACGAATGCGGATTGGCTCGAGTGTTTATGGGGATGATGGGCCCAATATTGCTTAGCCGCCGCTTAGAGGTCGGGTAGGTACCTAAGTTAGGAGCGACTTCAGCGCTGTGAGCGTCAAGGGGGGCCCCCTGGTGCATCGAGAATCAATGGAAATCCTTCTGAGACAAAGTGCAAAAGCTAGACTTAATACCCGGAACCATACGTCCCAAGGCAGCCCTAATTTTATTTACAAGTTGGTGTGATCTCATATCAAAAGCTAAGTGTTTTACATTATCTCATTGACAAAAAGATTATCGAACTGACATTATGGATATCAGCGAAAGATGTGCCGTCCTATCATTAGGTATCATCAGTGAGTGGATGGAGGTTCCATGATTTACATCCCTAACAAAAAAGCGCGGTAACTGGACTGGCCCGACCTTGAGTGGGATGGACACTTTTTAGCAGCACAGGCGGGGAGCTTTTTTTGCTAGCACCAAGGGACCTATCAGGGGAAGTGGGCTTTGTAGATTGAGGACGCGTAGCCATTGTCAACCTAGGTACACTTGCTGAGATAAAATATCTAGAGTAATATCAGAAATTTTGACTAGCGGAGTGGTACCAAAGAAGGATACGTGTACAAGGTGATTTGACAGTTCCCGAGAAACTGGAACTGTCAAAAGTATGATCACGCTGATAGTGATGCACGATCTTGAAGTTACCTTTCAACACCCCAGTCGCTTTGCACGGCAAACCCTCGTACCAACATGTGGCCCTGGAGTAATATATCCTCACGAGTACCAAGTTGATGGTTTGCTCAAAAATAGTTCATGCAACTATTAGCTGTGCTTTCTGTGTTACACGTAAAGTCATGAGATGAGATGATATACTGTTACACGAGCATTCAGCTTTTACGAACGCATCGTTATTAACCTAAGATGGATACCTTTAGACGTTCATTGAATTTTTCCAATTGTCCCAAGTATCCCTTGAACTGCGTGCAGCTCTTGTCCTTTGTCTCAGGTTCCGTCCGTATCCGACCACTATTTCGAGACAAGACAAAGATCTCTCTTCTCCATACTTGGTTCTTAAGCGAAGTCGGTTGTTCTAGGGCCCCTCCATTCAATTGCTGTCTATTGAATTTGGACTTTTGACAATCATGAAACAAAGTTATAACAAAGTATAGCGTTCCTATGATCGTTCTGCAAATTCACTACAATTCTGAGCAGAATTTCTAGAAGTTATTTGGAACCAAGATACAACTTGTATTCCGGGCTTTAATCTCTTTCATACCCTTGACGTATCCAACTTGGGCAAAAAGGGTAAGAGGTAGCAATTGGGTGTTAGGAGGTCCGCTCAACTGAATGGCGTGCTAAAATTGCCGGTCCTTGAGATAATGCATAATTAATCACACTATCATTTCTGGTCAGTTGAGCGGTAGTTGACTATGATTCTAATTGTTTCTAGTTGGTGTTCATGTTTAACGCCACATTACTCCCATGATATTCCTCTACAGAGACTTAGCGACACTTCATCAGTTACACGATGGGCACAAGCTTTGAAAAATTCAATGTCGTTGATATTGGCACTTTTACCCCCTTGCAAGACTAAACCCTTCTGTTGGTCGACCCCTATTTAGCGGGATCTTCGGCGTCGTCACCTCCAGCTTCAGTACCCACTGGGCCCGGCCCTTGCAATTGTGGCTTCAGCCACGTTTACAGCGCAGCCTACAACCTCTGAGTACTCTACCTTAGTCAGGGCGATCCCGTTCCAAGGCAACGTCGGATCTTAAACCTCGTGGCATCCGCCGCGCCTTCGAAACTTGTATTCCTCGCTGAAACAAAGTCCAGCATCATCTTCTCCAGGTCTTGAGAGGTAGAACATGGGCGCAACAATGTCGGTTATCAAGGTACGCATCCATCATGACAACTTGACCAATATTCTTGGCATTGGTGGCACCGTATAGTGCAGTAGAGTACGATACTAACATTTGATCGCAACTAGACCCTCGTTGTTCCTGCTGTCGTCTCGTTACTTCTTTTCGTTCTACTCACATACGTTCTTATTCCTTTATGGCGCCGGTATGCTCGATACAGCCAATACCTTCCACTCGACGCTTTATCATCCCAGACGTCTTCTTTGCGCGAGCGCATAACGGCCCGCGTAGCTGCGTGGCGCTCCAACCGTGGCGTCGCGTTCGCATCTGATGACGGCTTCGATGACGAATTGGATGAAGACGATGGAGAGGAACTTGGAAACGTCGACGAGGCTACTTGGCGTCAAATAGAGGCAGATACCCGTGCGGCCCGGCCAGACAATACCAGGCGGTTAAGCAGAGAGTAAGCATCCAGAAAACATATGCATTAGTCATATCAAGAGCGTTGCTGACTTAAAATATAGTCTTGAAGAAGGATTTAGAGACGATAGTGATGATGAGCCAGACCGGCTAGCAAGAAACAACTTCAGATCATAATACATGACCCGTTTTGTCTCCTTAAAGACTGTTAATCCTTAATTGGGAAAGCACATATTCATGCTGGCAGTGTAATCACAATTACGGCAAATCCGAGTGATGTCAAAACATGAAATCATCAATTTCATCAATCGCTCATCTACTTAGAAATACTACCGACTCTTCTTAACCAGATCGCAGCCGTCGACCCGGAATACTAAAATCATGCCGCTCAAACCATGTCGCTATAAAAGTACCCATCTGCCGATATCTCATGCATCAATCCTGTCGGTCATGTCTGGGGTTACTACTACCGTGAGTTGCAGGAGCCAAATTGGGTCGAACCATCCAGCACACTTAATGACTCTGATCTCCATCGGCCTCATCGGCCTCATCAGAATCCTGGACCTGTCTTTCTCTGCGAGGTCCAAACATAACAACTTTCAACAGATGTTTGAAGGCGTAAAACTTGATTTTGGCATATCGTTTTTTCATCAAGATATAGTGTCCCAAATCGGCTTCCTGTGCCTTGCCCTTGGTACGTATTTTGTGGTATTTGCGACTGGTTTTGCACTTTTCTTCATCATTTGATTTCTGGAATTGTTTGTCGTGACTCTTTTGCAAACTCTTTCCTCTCTCGCTGTCGCAAAATTCGCATTTGTCCGGCAATTCGTCGAGATCGCCCAACTCGACAGGAAGAGGTGTCCCCAGCTCGGGAATGGTGATGTGTTGGCATGAGTGACGAGTAGGTCCGCAGGATTCCCAGGGGCATCGATCTTGGAGATCCGAAGCATTCTCCAGAAATCTCTTTAGACATGATGCTCCAAAGTGGTGACCGCAAGGGAGGAAAACTCGAGCTTCAGATTCTATCCACCTCCGAAATTCTCCCCTTTCAATCGAATCGCAGTATGGGCTGGCGCACATGACACAATGGTCGCCAGCAGGGCCCAGGTCTGCGTGCCTGATACTTCTGTGACGTACGCCGCTATTCGCTTGAGGTTGAGGCTCAGGGGGCTCCTCTGTTAGCGGTTCTATCACCGACTTAGTGGGAGCTTTTGATCCTGCGGAAGAAGCTGGCACTATGGTCGAAGTCCTTTGGGGTGGCAGTACGGCCAACTCATGAGCCTCATCGGGTTCGGCGCTTGATGGTCGCCGTCCAAGGCAAGATGGGCAACATTTCGACACCATGGTGCCCTCTTTTTATCTTGATGCTACTCATAGCGGGCAAAACAAGTAGAGCGATGGAAATGAAGATGTAACAGTGTTGGTAGTTATGCTGATGATGATAGCTTGTGTATGTAATGTGGAAGAGGCGACAGAAATGATGAAGAGTTCTGGTTTGGTTTGACATGTTACTGATCAGCAAGGCTTTTTAAACTTGTTTTACTGTGAAGGAAGGAGCTGTTTCGACCACGACATCATCTGATAACTTGAGGAAGGATTAGGGAAGGAATTACAGTAACGATGGTTGTCGATACGGATATGCAGTTTGTAGGTGGTATCTATAACTCTCTGTACTTTCATCTGCTAATACCATGCTTGGTCATTCTAATTGATCTCTCAATAGTGTTGGGTCGGCAGATCAAGAGTCAATCCACTATCTTGACTCTGTAGTGAAGACGGGATCGGTTTGGAGCAGATATTGCTAGAGCAGGGGCCTTCTGCCAATCGACTACCTCACTCACGTTCCCAAAGCAAGTAACTTTTACCGATATTCCTGCCATTCGTGTATCTTAGAGTATTGTTACTTCCCAATTTCCCATCAAGCTGTTGCGTTTCAACGTGTAAGTCAAAGCCTAAGCTACTAATGTAGTAGGCATTCGCAGGTAGAGAGCCGACCATGCATGCAGTATTAATATTACTGAAATTAATACTCCTCGGACTTCGGTACGAATTACCTTTAGTACTAGCTACATATGCAGGTTATCGTTTGAACTGGTGAATAATCCTCTTGGTTCTAACATGATCTCTTTCAGTGAAGTTCAACTGCCTATTTCCTGCCCCACAAAATCCGCAACTGCCAACCTCGACATCATCACTTTCCATCCAACACAACCGTCTGCCTTTCCTCTTCATTGTTTAAGATTGTCACAACTTCCCATCATAATGCGTTTTAGAACAGAGCTGAAGAATATCCGTACATTTGCAAGTAAGCTCTCTTTCCTTGGAGGCACAGTCTCTACGTCATTCTACCTGTTTTCACTTGACATTTACTAAACGTGAATCCATAGAGCTTACAGCTGCACTTGGCTCGTTGGAGAAGATCGCCTGGTTACGCTTGAGCGATGATACAGCACGATTCACCGTCATTCCAGATATGGGATCTCAAGTATGGGCGTATGTATTTCCTTCCGTTCCCAAAACTTCGTTACTGACAAACGTTCAGGTCACTTGCCATGGATTTTATCTTCGATGGTTACCACATTCAATCCGCAGAGGCAGGCAACACCATTAACCTAGAGCTTCCCCTCCAACCCCTACAACGCGCTCTCAAGTCAGCACTCAATAGTATATCTGCCTCCCTACGTCTCACCAAGAAGGACGGGTTGCCAGTTCTTTCAATGACAATCACGACAACTACGTCGGCTGCCAACCCGCCTGGAGCCGCAAAGCCTTCAGGCACAGCCGCTGGCGATGACCCTTTTGATGATGATGAAATGTTTCAGCCCGAACATCTCGAAACTACGTTAAGGCGAGAGCATGAAAAGATCATCACACAAGATATTCCTGTGCGAGTTCTTCATCCAGAGACGGTTGAGACCATCATGCAGCCCCGAGTACGCGAACCAGATGTTCACATCCAACTACCGCCTCTCCTTCAACTCAAGGCCATTTCAGATCGCTTCACCAAGCTTGCCATGGCCTCCAACTCTGGCTCAAACAACAACAATAAATCGCCCAAGCTTGAGCTTAGTGCCAACATGCACGGCGGTCTGCGACTGCGAATCGCGACTGAAACCACTGACATCTGTAGCGTATGGTCCAACCTTGAGAACCCAGAGCTAGATCCTGCACAGCTCGACTGTCCCGTCGAAGAGCACCCGAGTACAAAGTTTCGAGAAGACGGCCCCGAGCGTTGGGCAACAGTTCGTGTGGATGGTAAGGATTGGAGCCGTGTCTTGAGTGTTGGTCGTTTAGAAGGCCGGGTAATTGCCTGTTTCGCGGACGACCATGCTCTAATCCTTTACGTCTATGTACCTCAATACGATGATGCCACAGCTGACGACTCTGTCGTGACGGTCAGTCTATTTGTTGTCCGCTGTGACTAAACTGAATTATGCTAATGAGTATCAGTATTACGTACAATCGTACAGCGTGTAAGATAACTCTAGATGGAATCTTATCATGATATCTCGGCGTTCAACTTGGGTGGAAACATTTCAAGGTGGGGTTTGGGAAGTAATAACAGGCGTCTGCAGAATCATGGCTCAATATACATGGCGCATTTTGGTCGAGTACTCCATGCAAACCATCCTTCATTGTATTATCGTTGTGCATTGAAATACATTCGAGTCGTAATCATATCTCGATGGTAGTATCGCTGCTTCTATACTTCTGCTAATCCAAAACATTACAACTTGACCTCCGCTCAATAACTTGTACAGGCGCTGATTATGGCCCCAGGTCAGCGCTCCTTTAATTCCACTGCTCGCAAAACCACAAAACACGACAATAATCTATTATTAATACACTTCGATTCGTTCCTAGCACGAATCCCCATAAGAACTCCTGGTGTGGACTTGGCGACTCAAATCCAAAAGACATCCCACATTCGGCTTATTTGGCCATGACATCGACATATCGACCCTTTCGAGGCTTCTTTTTGTCACCGGCCTTGCGTGGTGCAGCGCTGAGCAAATCGTCAATGCTGCTAGCATTGCTCATGCTTGTAGTCGGCCGACTAGGCGGCGCACTAGCATTGCTGGTATTGGAAACTGATCGAACCATAGCAGGTGGTGCCAGGCCGAGGCTTTCCGTAGACGCTTGCTTCATCAGCTCAGGCGTGCCAGCGCGTACCTTTGGAGGCAGGAGCGGCGGCGGTGCGCTGTTGCTCGTGATCAAAGGCGGAGGTGGTGTGCCTGCAGGAGGTGGAGGAGTTCCAGAAACAGAGCGAGGACTAGCCTTGGGTGGAGGAGGTGTGGCAGTCTTGGCTGGTGTGTTTTCAACACCAGGCTTCTTGTTGACCCATCGTTTGAGATCAGGGTCATATACAAAACTGCTGGCCTCACCCAGCTTGGCACGAATTGGCTTGCCAGGTGAAGATTCACCAGAGGAGGACGGTTCGAGAGCAGCCTTCTTGCTGCCGCCAAACCAGCCACCAAAACCCCATCCCTTCTTGGACGACTGCTGGGCAGCTGCACGCTTCGCTGTTCATGTAGTTAGCAACGTATCATATTGGCCTGGAAGAAACAAACTTACCATCCTCTTCCGCAGCCTTCCGGAACATTTCCTCATTCTCTCGATCCTTGTCCGCCTTTGACTTCTCAGCAGGTTTCATGGACGGGAAGTCGTCGCCATCGTCGTCCATGATGCTCTTCTTCTTGGGTTTGGACGCTTCATCGTCGTCGTCCGCAGTAGAGTGAGGCTCGTAAGATGGCGGCTCGTATCCGTAGGGCTGGAAAGAAGGAGGCTCGTATCCTCCGCTGCCGGCCTCCCCATTGTGCTCATCGCCTGCCTGTTCAGGGGCGTTTGCAGACGTTTGAGGAGGTTCGTAACCGTAGCTCAGAGGCTGGAAAGCTTGCCCGGAAGACTCGGCAGGTTTCTCGTCACCGCTCATCGGTGTCGAAGTTGGCATTCCATAAGGTTGGTATCCGGCAGGAGAGTAGCCTTGTGTGATTTGAGCAGCGGGAGCGAGGCCTGTAGAAGCACCGGGGCCAGCGTTGCTTGACTCAGGCTGAGGAACTGACGGTGTATAGCTATCACCTTGGTTCGCTGAAGCAGCGCCGGGGTAGGCGGGCTCATAAGGGCTATATCCATAATTCGCAGGAGTCTGTTCCATCGAGCTTCGCCCAGGAGTATACTGAGATGTAGGAGAGTAGGGATTCAAGCTAGCAGCAGGCGTCATGCTAGCCGGTGCATATTTGGATGCTGCAGCAGTAGCTGGTGGCGGTACAGTCGTCATGCCAAAGCTAGGCGACTGCTGACCGTAGATGTCAAAGTTTGACACCGAAGGTGATCGACTAAACTCTCCTGAAGGACGGGTGAAAGGCCCTGCCTCTCCGGCGCCTCCGGGGTTGTCCTCATTATCTTCTCCAGCAACAAACTTGTTAAATCTGTTCCACATACTATCCGAGACCTTGTTCATGCTCGGTTTCGAGATCCACGAGCCGCTCTCTTCCTTTGGTGCTGACTTCAGCCTTGACATGAAGTCTTCAACCGCAGTCTCGAGGACGTGGTGATGATAAGGCGATCGCTTAGTCTGTGAAGACATGGCGGTCAAGATAGCATCACAGTACTGCATAGCCTTGTCCCGGTGACCATATTCGGCAAGGGTCATGGCATGCTCGAGCTTGTAAGCGGCCAAGTGAGGTGTTCCTGCCGCGGCAAGAGCTCCGCCTGCAAGAGACAGACCGTACTCATAAACTTCACTGAGCTGAAGGGCCTCCGTCTCTTTGGCAAACTGATCAGACTGCTGTCGATGATCAGCCCCAATAAGCACGAAGTTTGCGGTGGGGTCGTCCAGTCCGCCAAAGATTGAAGAATGACGGGCAAAGATGAAGCAGATGTGAGCTGCTTCAGCTCGTCCATAGCTGGAGAGAAGGTTTCCAAGAGCATTAAGCCCTTGGATGTCGTCAGGGCTTCGGTTACTCAGCACAAGCGAAAGAGTCTCACGCCATTTGTCTAGTCCATCTAGTGTAGCCTTGGTAGGTCCGGAACCTGCATCTGTAGACATGAGTTGAAGACCAGCTCGTGCATGCACAGGAACGAGTTCGTCAACGCAGTCCTCAAAGTTGCCAGAGAGGATCTTGTAGAGGGCAGCCATTGACTCGTTAGCATGGCCAGGGTAGTTGACTTCCTTTCGAACAAACTCTTGAGCCACGCGTTTGTAAAGGTCTCCCTCAACAGTATGCGAGATCAGCATCGCATGTCCCCAAAGTCGCTTATCGACCAGAGCCCATACAGCCTTGTCTCGATCACCTCTCAACAAATGATGCCGAACCTGATCCATGGTGGACACATCGGCACCATCAGCTTGCATCGAGGTAACGGAGGCAATTCCTGCAGCAAAGTTATTGGCAGCAGGGAAGAGCGCATCATCACCAGTAGTTGACGCGACCTCGCCAGGGGAAAGGACATCTCGAACGGCTGCCTCCACAGTAGGGTTACCCTCTAGAACACCGTCATTCTCAACGAAAATGCGCATGATTTTCCAGAGAAGCAAGCGTTCCACAGCCCTCTTTGCTTCGAGGGAAAGCTGGGAGTGGAAGGAAACGTCAGGCAAGTCCTTTTCTAGCAACTCGATTCCAGCATTGAGCCACGAAATTGTTTCCTTCTTCTTTGATTTGCCTCTCAGGGGACCGGGGAATTTAGCCACGTGCTCGTGAAGGGGTTCAATGTCCTTTACACTCTGAACCTTTACTTCTCCTGGTGTGCGCACAATCATTGGAACAGCCTGGTTCATGCCATATCGGGGAACACTCTTGGGGAACGATGTGACGACAGTGCCACCAACACCCCATGAGATGATAGGCACGCCCTTCCATCGCTGAAGCTCATCATTCTCCCGTCCATCCGTGGGAGCAATCATATTCATAGTGATAGACTGGCCACGAGTCCGAACAGTTGAGACACCAACAGCAGGAGCTGCGGGAGCAGCTGGGGCATAAGGTGAAGGCGCTGGCTTTGCGGCTGATGGAGAAGGATACGAGCGAGAGTGCGCAGACGAAGGGCGGCGCGTTGTATCTAAAGATCCTTGAGCTTGCTTATGGCCAAAAGAGGCACTCGGCGATTGGGTTTGAGCTCGAGGTGGAGGCACAAAGCCAGGGTGCCCTGTCGGCGCAGCAAGAGGTGCATATGGGCCCGATTGTTTAGGTGGTGACAGAGTCAACTGTCCAGCATAGCTCGGAGGTGGTGTCTGGAGAGGAAACTTGGGGGTTGCTGGACTATATCTCGACTCCTGGGGAGGAGGTGAAAGAGTAGCGCTCACAGACCTTGTTTGGGTCTGTTGGTCATCTTCCTCGTCCACCTCTCGTGTGGGAGGGAGAGACGAAACGCGGCTTAACCTGGGCTCAAAGTGAGCAGTCTCAGAATGCGTCAGTGGGCTTGACGTTCTTGGCTGGTGTGGCAACATTGGCGCGGGACCAGAAGTAGCCACAGCTCCGTAGGATCCATGGGTTTTGGGGGCTGGAGGTGCTGGTGAATAGCGACTACTGAGAGGAGCTGGCGGCGCAGTATGACTTGCGCCAGGAGCAGGGGAGTATCGAGAGGCGCTGGTCGAGGGGGGTGGCGGCATGTGGTTGGCAGAAGTAGTCAAAGCAGCATATGGGCTGGCCCTTTCAGGCGCAATAAGACCAGCTCCTGGAGCAACAGGTACCTGGGTTGAAGGCTCGCTAGGAGGAGGAGCCATAGGAGGAACTGATGGCGGGGGCATCTGGTTCGGTAGCGTAGGTGCAAGTGGTGAAGGGACGTGTGAAGCGCGGGCCATCGGGGGCGCGTTTCTGGCGGGAGAAGCAGCTCTTTGGCTCGTCCTTGAACTTGGTCGCGGCCTGGAAGTCATGGGCAGTTCCTCGAAGAAATTCTCCTTGTGTTGAACACCAGAAGTTGTAGCCTTTGGGGGTCCTGCTTGTTGAGCAGGCGGCCCATGACTGGAAGAGGGAGGCGTGAGCTTGGTTGGAGGAGCCGGCATACCAACGCTCGCGCTTCTAGGCGGCGCTTGAACCGGAGCATGAAGCTGGTCAGTTTGTGAGAGTTGTTGCATGCTTGCCCTCTTGCGAGGTTTCACCATATTCGTAACAAGATCAGTCGGCAGATCGTACGGCGAGTGATATCCTCCTTTTGACTTATCGGCAAAGCTTTGAGCCTTGGACATCTTCGGGCGTACTGGAGGCGGCTGGCCATATTGGGGAGCTGATCCGAAAGGAGTCGTGCTGGGTGCTGGAGAGTTGTATGCAGGAATTGTAGGGACAACTACTCCAGGCACCTGGCTAACTGGTGCATAGGGTGATGGTGCTGGCTGAACGGCCGCTGCTTGTGGCATGTAAGGATTGGAGCCAGAAGGTTGGCGTGATGTAGGGAAAGGTGCAGGCGCCGGTTCCGCGGCTGGCTCTTCATCCTCTAGAAAACCCTCATCATCGCTTCCAAAGAATGCAGCAGGATCGACTTGTTTCTCCTCTCCAGCGTTGTCATCGAGAAGAAAATCATCATCATCCTCGACGTCAGCAAATGCTTGTTCCCATTTAGAAGCAAGATCTTCCTGTTTGGCAGGGGCCGGATCAGACTCAGCAGGCGTTGGCTCAGCCTGTGCTTCCTTTTTGTCTTCGCCCTCGTCCTCGCTGTCGTCCGAGTCCGAGTCGTCATCTTCCTCTTCCTCTTCCTCTTCGGGAGTCCCCTCGAGTGTCGACTTCTTTGGAACAGAGCCTGCGTTCATAGAGTCTAGCACTTGCATCGTCGATTTTCGTTCCAAAGTGGGGGCAGGTTGCTCCTCAGATGTAGGCTCAGAGCTCTGAACCTGGCTGAAGAAATCAGCGCCTTCCTCGCCTTCTTCTTGGTCAAAAAGATCGCCTGTAGTCTTGTTTTCTTGGGCAGCAGGTGCTTCGTTTGTTTCTTCAACAGGGTGTGGGATTAACGGGATTCCCTCTTCATATCGTTCATCAGAATCCTGGCCTTCTGGGCTCTTCAAGTCCCCTCCTATGGATATAGACGAGGAATGGCCTCTCCTCGGTGCCTCCGACCCTAGCGATGCTTCCTCTTGCTGGTAAAGCTCCTTTTCTGCCTCTGCTTCCTTCTCTGTTTCTTCTAACACGTCCATAGCCTGGTTAGAGGGCAGAGGTTGTTGCTCATCTGCCTCTGCAGTCGGATGGGCAGGCGGGACAGGAGGGAAAGAGTTTGTTCGATCGTTGGGAGGCATGAACTTGAAAGGGTCGGTATCGGTGCGATTCAAAGTCCATTCACCCTCGTCGTCGTCGCCGAAGCTGATTTCGTGGGACACTGTACGAGCAAACGACCTTGAGCTTGCATGCTGAGATACCGGTGCCTTGGGTTGTGAAACAGCTTCGGTATCTGCTTGCTCAGTGTCTGCTTGCTGGGCAGCTGCTTGCTCGGAAATAGCCTCGCTGGGAGTCTCCTCTTGTTCCGTCTGATTGGGGGCTGCATCTCCAGAAGCTAGCCAGTCGTTGCCGTCATCATCCTCGTCCTCCTGCGAGAGCCAAGCGTTGGCAGCACCACCTTGCTCTGGCAAGCCCTGTTCATCTTGTGACGGGACATCTTGAGTTGAGGACTGGTCAGGTTGTAGGAGCGTGTCTGTTGTTGATGACGTCGCAGGCGCGGGAGCCTCGGTGGAGCTGTCGCTGCTGCTAGCATCGGAATCGTTTGGCATCGTGGCCAGATCTGTCGGTTTCGGCGATTCGGAAGCCATCGCAAAGCCGATCGAGACGTTGGCTTGTGATGAGAAAGAAACCAAATTTCAATTCCAATAGCGAATACTTTGTGCGATCGTGTCAGCGGAACAGTTTCAGCACAAAGGGGCTACACTACCGAGCTAATCTGCGTGGAGCTTGGACTGCTTCGCGACTTTCAGGGGGGGTTAAGAAGAGCTCAGCTCGGTTGTAGCAGGGGAAAAGAAGTGATCGCGTACTTAGTATACAAAGAAGAAAAGGCGAATAGAATGGTGTTGTCTGCAATTAAAAGTCGATATTCGCCATATTCATCTAAGGAACGAAGGAGGCGTTGGTGTAGTTGGAAGGGAAACGTTCTGGAAGTACAGTACAGATCGCAAGTACAAGTTGGCATGTCCAAGAAATATGGGGACCCGAAAAGGCAACTGACACTGACACCCCCATCCCGTCCGTCGCACGACACGGAGTTGAAGGAATTCGATACCGAATGATGACCAGATTGAGTGGCGGAGGAGAATAGCTGTTCCGATAGCTGTAACTGGTATAAATCTTCTGAAACTTTGCCCAACCTCTATTTTTAGTTTTATAATGTTATTTAGCAACGTTTGATATTGCATTCATCTTCAAGATGCCCTATAATTACCTCTTGCCTGGTAAACTATTACCATAGTATTTCAACTAAGCATATCCTGCACTGAACCGTAATGGACCTGTGAACCCGCTATCGTCCGCCACACCCAGAGCCTGTCGGTACCTAGTCATAATCGGCGGATTATTATTCTATTCGCCCCTGGTCACTCAATAAACTCTCCCCATCAACGACTGGAATCTAGACCCAAAATATTTGCCATGTCCGAGTTTTGATTGACATATGCTGACTGCAGCTATCCAATCTGCTCTAACAGATATCCTGGTTGCATTCTTGGCCGATTACTTATTTGGTAGACGGCCAACCGAATGCCATGGCAATCTCAAATCCCATGCCAGATGCAGTGGACCTAACCTATAGCCATTCCGTGTTTTGTTTAAACGAATCAAATATTAGGGTATTATTATATTCTATAATTACATACTGCAACCTTTATTCTATCTTTCCTCATATCCAAGGTAATAAACTAACTATCCAGAGCTTGTGCTTCACACATTTTGCGGTATAACCCACCCTGTGCAAGGAGCTCTTGATGAGTTCCCGCCTCCGTGATCTTGCCACCGAGGAACACGCAAATCTTATCAGCATCTTTGATTGTACTCAGACGATGGGCAACAGCAATTGTGATACGATCTCCTTCCTTCGCTGCTTCTGCAAGAGCACCTTGTACAATCTTCTCACTTTCAGTATCGAGAGCGCTGGTGGCTTCATCGAGTAAAAGAACCTTGGGATTTCGGACAAGGGCTCGTGCAATGGCGATTCGCTGTCTTTGGCCTCCAGATAGTTGAGCACCGTTTGAGCCAGCTTGCGTATCAAGTCCTTCAGGTAAAGAAGAGACGAAATCCCAGGCATTCGCAGCGCGAAGAGCTGCTTCGATTCGCTCATTAGGAACCGACGTGGCTGGGTCGTTTTTCTCAGTCTCGGGGTCATCGATACCAAGAGCAATATTCTCTCGTATTGTGCCCTGGAAAAGAGTCGGCTCCTGCTGGACGAGACCAATGACGCGACGGTAGAGCCGGGGGTTGAGGCTGGGAAGAGCAGAGTTGTCAATGCTGATGGTGCCGCTGGATGGGTCGTAGAACCGTTCGAGCATGGCAATCATGGTCGACTTTCCACAACCTGAAGCGCCCACTAAAGCCACAAACTGCCCTGGTTTGACGTCCAAGTCAATGCCACGGAGGACGGGAGCATGAGGTCGAAGAGGGTACGAGAAGCGAACGTTATCCAAAACGACGGGCCCTCCCGACTTAGGACCCTTATCGCGGTTCTCGTGGGTTTCTTGAACATTAGGTTGAAGTTGGTTAAGCCAGAAGATGTAGTTGGCAGCGTTAACTCCCTTGGTGATACTGGTCGAGAACTGGAAAAGCTGAGCAGAAGCTTGACCTGAGTAAAAGACACCAAGAAAAGCGACAAAGAAGTTGTACATGGAGATATCACCATATGACAGAAGACGGCAGCCATACCAGAAGCCAAGAGCCTGGAACCAATACTCAATAGATTGAGTAAGAGCAAAGAATATCATAATTCGGAAAAGGTCATTCTTTGAGCCAATAACAGCCTCGTTTAGCTCATTGACATACTTGTCCAGGACAGACTCTTCAATAGCTAGTGATGAAACAGTTCGGATGGCAGTGATGGCCTCAGAGGCAACGGAAGCGCTGGTGGAATACCTCTTGGAAGTGTCTCGGTCCAGCTTGGCGTCAAGGCGAATCTTGAAGTAACCCGAACTGACCAGAGGAGGGAGGCCAGCACAAACGACCACTAGACCCAGCTTCCAGCTGTGGATGATAGCCAAGAGACTGCAAGCAAACAAGTTGAGAATGGCAATGAGAATGAGCGCAACGTTGAAGCCCATCAGTTCCAAAATGGACTGAGGGTTAGAGTCAACGCGACTAGCCAGGGCACCGGTGCTGTTTTCCTCGCGATCGAAGAACTGGAGATCCTGTCGAAGCATGTCCTGCAGACTCTGCTTACGAAGTTTGTGACTAAGAAACTGGGCGATAGTGTTGGTGGCATAACCAAGGGCAAAGTATGACACGAGCAGACCAGCCGCTAGGACGATGAACATGCTGGCATAAAAGTCTCCACGATCCCTCATCCTATCACCGGTCAGAGTGAACACATCTACAACGTGAGCAAGCAGGATAGCCTGTCCAGGGAATGCCGCAACAGCTCCCAGGCATCCCGCAAGAACGAAAAAGTACGACCATGCGACCTCGGGGCTCTCTCGGATGAGTCGATAGATAACATAGAATATGCCCATCTGCTTGTGGTTGTCATAGTTGCCATGCTCCTTGCCAGCGTTGAGGCGTTCCTGGACGTGAGTTTCGTATTGCGTGACTGTCTTGGTCATCTCCAGATCTTCTTTGTTCACTTCAGGAACAGTTTCCTCTTCCTCCTCAGTTGATGCATGAGCTGAGTCGTTGTCCACAGTCAGGTTTTGAATCTTGACGAGTTTCGCATAATCGCCGTCCTGAGCGATTAAAGATTCATGTGAGCCTTGTTCGACGATAGAGCCCTTGGACATAACAACGATGTTGTCAGCCTTGCGAATGGTGGCGAGCTTGTGGGCAATGACAATAGTGGTGCGGCCTTCGGATGCTTTGTCGAGGGCTTGCTGGACAACACTCTCTGCGTGAGGATCAAGAGCACTTGTGGCTTCATCGAGAAGAAGAACTCTGGGCTGCGAGACAATACTGCGGGCGATAGCAACACGTTGCTTCTGACCACCGGAGAGAAGACCACCTCGCTGTCCGATCTGTGTGTTGTAGCCGTCAGGTAGCTCCATGATGAAGTTGTGAGCGAAAGCCATCTTGGCAGCCTCTTGAATTCGCTCCATCTGTTCTTCGGCTGGTGCATTTTCCCACTCAGTTCCGACCAAACCGTGCTTGATATTATCGAATACGGATCCTTCGAACAGAACAGGCTCTTGCTGGACGAGACGAACATTTCGACGCAGCCAGTTCAGATTCAGTTGTTCAATGGGACGACCATCAAGCTTGATAGTACCAGACCTGGGATTGTACCAGCGCTCAATGAGACCAACAATGGTGCTCTTTCCGGATCCAGATTGGCCTACCAGAGCGGTGACCTTCCCAGCAGGAACATCCAAGGAGAAATTCTCGAGCACAGTGATTCCTGGTCTGGTGGGATATGCAAATGAGACGTTTTGCAACTCAACGTGTCCAATAGTCTCGGATGGGGTCTCGCCATCTCTGGAGAGAGGGTCGATAGCCGATGCACGGTCGATGAGAGTAAAGAGCTGGGCTGCTCCAGACATGGCACGGCTGAAGTCGATGGTATAAGGGGTGAGCTGGGTGAGTTGGACAGCTGCAATGACAACAGAAAGAAGAACTGTGAAAATGACACCGGAGCTGGCGATCTCACCGCTTGCGAGCATGCGGACACCCTGCCAGAAAGCGAGACCGAAGCCAAGGTAAATGATGGTGTAATCGGCAGAGAACATGAGACCAAAGAGAACCGAGATCTTCTTTCCAACAGTGTGGGCCTCTTCGAGGTGCTTATCGAACTTGTCAACAAGTCTAGCTCGCATTTCAAAGGCGTGGACGGTTCGGACACTGGCCAGAATACCTTCTGCAAGCGAGTTGGCTTGACCATGGATCTCGAGGATTTTCATTTCGTGGACAGCTTCCATAGTGGCTATGACAGTCATGACAATGATGGTGGCGGGGGCAATGCACAAGCAGATGAGAGTGAGCTTCCACTGCACGACAAAGGCAACGATGAATGCAGTGAGGAAAGCAGCGATGCCTTGGAAGAAAAGACCAAGCTTCTCGGCGATACCAGTCTGGATCAAGCGGCCGTTAGAAGTAGCCTGAGTGGCGATGGAACCACCAGTACCAAAGTCATAGTAGGCAACTTCCTGTCGAAGAGCAGCACGGAGGTACTCCTTTCGGATGTTGCGAACAATGCGGTAGGAAGAATAGGTAAGGAAAACGTTCCAGATGTAGGAAAGAACGAATCGTCCAATACCGAGGTAGACAAAGTACAGAGCCAGATCTGAAACATCTTTGCGAAACTTGCTGGGCTCAGATTCACCAGAGGTGAAGTCGGTGATGATGGTGATGAACTCTCCAAAGATGAGGTTTTGGAGAGCAATACCAGCACCTGACCCTATGGCAGCAACAAGGGCGATGGCTTGCATTAGATATTCTGCAGGCCCGGCATATGTGAGAATGCGCTTCAGAATAGTTAGTGGACCTTCTCAGAATGAAGCCTGGATGGAACTACCTTGTAATCACTCCAGGAACCCTCAATTTCTCCGTCTTCACCTGGAGTGGAAACATGGCCACTCTCAGCGTTAACGACGACATCTTCAGGAGTTGAGGTAGCATCGCTGGTGCCAACAACCTTTTCGTTCCCCTTCTCGTTGATGCTTGAAGTCATAATGACTTTTAGGCCACTTAGAACGAAGGTGAAATTCACCAGGGACGGCTAAGACGCCGAGGGAATATTCTCAACCGGGCCTTTTAGTCTGGCGCCTGGATACAAGTAATATCAAAGGGTTAAGCAGGTTCAAGCTTTAAGGCGTCAAGCCTGGTTTCAGGAAACGAAGGTAAATGAGAGACCCAAGAAATAAGAAAAAAGAAGGCCATTTTTTACGAGCAAGGGGGGAGGCAACAGCGTTCTTTTTGAACAAGACCCAAAGAACTTTTCTGAACAGAGAAAGCCGGGGGGTGGAGTGATAGTACGTAGCTAGAATGGGTAGAACAGACCAGATTTAGTGGTGATCCTTGGCATTTTAGTTTGGATTTTTATCAGATCCGCCTTAGAAAGTGGTCCAAGTGGAGTACTGATTGATAATGAATTATCTAGACTAGGATCAGAACTGGTGTTGTGATGGCGGAGGTTTAGGGCTTGAGAGAGTTTGTTTTGGTCTGAGCATGATGGATGATTTATTGGTTCTCTCTAGTGTAGTAACTGTAGCTGTACCGAGACTGAGGTTGACGTGACATTCAATGCGAGCCATGCATCATAAATAAACAGGGATCTTTTGCTCGGAAATCATGCCGCTTGATCGGTACTGAATTCTTGGTTTATGATGAAAGAGAGACTCAATTTAACTCAGCATTAGAGTCACTAGTTATGATCTACTTGATGAATATAAAATCTACGAATACGAAAACTGTAGCTATAAGATGAAGCTATGATGGAAACAGAAGATGAAGATCCTTGATCCGAGAGAGATGAGATTAGATGAACTTGGGCCCTTGGTTTCGATGTGATTGGATGTTTCGGGCTTACGGTCTTCTCGGGCACCGCATGTTCTTGGTGCCCACTTTTCTCGGTCTTTGATTCCTCCGGATTCCGCGCGTTCCGTCTCGTTCCTTCCCATGTAAGTCATCCATAGCTTTAGACTACCTGCAGTCAGTTATTGTGAATGTTTTCTCTCTTTCAGAAGCAGCAACATTCCCTATACTCACTCTACCTACCTACCTTAGTAGATTCCTCTGTTCTCATAACCTGCATTTGTACTGCATACACGCTTGTATCACCGTCTAACGGCGCCCGTGATTCCCGGACCTCACATCCATATTCACATTCACATCATCCACATCATGACTGAAGACTCCCAAAATCAAACTCAGATGGACCCTGATGTCGATGCCCCCGATGAGGGATCCGATGGGCCCCAGAATACTTCCAATCTGACTATTCGACGAGCAGTTAGTGCTACCTATAACCTAAACGACCCTGTCCCTTCTTGTCTCTATCCCCACAGCTCCTCAAAACTAACACATCTTCCAAGTGTGATGCATGCAGGACTCGCAAGGTATGTACTATCAAATCAATACAATCATTAAGTCAATCCCGGTGCAAAAGGGAACCAGTCACATAATGGAGGCGGCTGCAATTATTGCGAAGCTGTCAATCTCTGCTCCTACTTTGAAACGCATCTTCTTCCGTCTATAGCTAAATACGTAGTAACATCACCTATATAGATCCGTTGCGATAGAAACTCGCCCTGTTCTCATTGTGTACATGCCAAGATACCATGCACCCATCACGAAACTCGCCCAAAGGAGAAACGAACCCGCATTCTTCTCTCAGCCCAATAGTATGTTACCTTGTGCTACCCCGGATCAGATCTCGGTGTCACAGATCGGTTTATACCTGGTCCCCACCCACTAGTTTCACTCACTTGGCTGTATCACATGAATAGATTAGCTGACCATTGGATGAACCACCTACAGTGAAAGAAAGATAGACATCATTGACCGTCGTCTCGAGGCACTCACGGAGCTTATGCGAGATATGAAGACAAACATGCCATCCGCGAACTCTCCTCAATCTAACCAGAATACTACCCCAGACTCTGTCCCTCCACGTCACTCACCAGCCCAGAGTTCAACCTCAGCACATTTTGGGCACCTTGCTCAACTGACTGCTGACAGCCCCGTCATCGAGGGAGAGTCTTCCTTGGCTGCTCACGGAGAATTCGCAAATGAGTTCTTAAAGAATGCCGTTGGTACAGAGTCCTTGCAAGATGCTAGCCTTGAGCTACGCGAAACTCTTGATTCACTGCATCATATTGTCAATTCATTAAAACAGCAAACCGCTGCCTCGGAGATGTCGTACCCGTATGCCAGACCAGTGCCTCGTCCTACACTCAAGAAAAATGATCTACCGCCGATTCAAATAGCCGTTGCTCTTATAAGAGAATGTGAAAGTGAGTTACCAAGTACTTCTCGGTCCATAACTCATATTGGCATACCATGCTGAACAACACTTTCTATAACAGCCCAAAATTCAGAAGTCTCAGCCTGGATACGGGAATTCTTCTCCATGGAGGGCTTTTCTGGCATGTGTCTGCACGTCTATTTCTCAGAGGAAGTTGCCGATGCTGATTTCATCCTCGTGAACATCGGCCTGATGTATATGTTTCAGGATCGTCAGCAACGAGTAACTGACAAGAAGGAGCAAGAAGAGAACGAAGAATACATGAAAAAGCTTCGGGAAAACACAGAGACGGCGCTAGCTAATCTACCTTTCCATCTACCTGCTACTTTAAACACGATCACTGCCTTGTTGCTTGGGGTACACTACCTTCTATCCAAGTTCATCACGCACACTGCTTACAATGGCTCCAGGCTTTCTATGCCATCGAAATATCGAAACCGTCTCTATCATGGACTCTGTCATGCAAAGCATCTGAGCTATGTCAAACATTGGGATACCACCGCATGTCAACTATGAAAAACGACAAGCCTTGTGAGGCACAGCGCAAGCAGTTTCTCTTCTGGAACACGTATTTCATTGACAAGAGTCTTTCTCTCCGTCTTGGGAGAGCTTCTACTATTCAAGACTGGGACATTACTGTGCCTCTTCTCTCCGAGAATCCTGTCAATGCTACAACATTGTCCCCTTTTATCGCTCTCTGGATTGCCACAGCTCGATGTCAAGGACATATATATGAACTGTTGTACAGTCCTGGTTCGATGAAAGAATCTGACGATGTGAGGAGGTTTCGCTCTCAGAAACTGGTGAACGACTTGCAAGACATTGGTAGGAGGAGTAAGGATCTGGCTGTAAGTACTCTCGGTACACTGACCTGCCATTATCTAATACGGAATTTTCAGAAGAATCGTGAGAAAGAAGTCAGAACCAAGCTTGGGGTGTATTTCATAGACTTCATTCTTATATCTGACGACGTGCTTCGACTCTCGCTTCTTACTCTTATTTACCGCGCAACTCCTGCTCCTCCTGGGTCACGAATAACATTCATCCCAGAGTGTATCGAGGCTGCACGAGCAACACTACAGCGTCACCAGGACTGCATGGATCTCTTGGGGCGCGATAACGCATTTTACTTTCCTTCCTATGTTCACTGGTAAGAGCGGTATAAACAGAATATTTGCCAAAACACTGCTGATGAGAATAGGACTCTCCTCTTCGCTCCCTTCATCCCCTTCATTGTAGTGTTCTGTCAAGTTATCGAGACTCAAGACCAAACTGATCTCGCTCGGCTGCACAACTTTTGTACATCAGTCGAAACAACTATAACGCTTTCAGACGCCGCAGCCAAAACGCACCGTCTGTTCCAAGTTCTCTACACCGTAGCACTTCGCTACATTGAATATAGGACAACCACGCCCCCTGCAGATCAGACGCAAGCGAGCGCTGAACTCAATAACTATCTTACAGCACTTGGTTTCCCACCAGCTGGTCTCAACAACAGTGGCCAGCAGCCTTCACAAATGGATGCTGCTCAGGCCGGTGCTTTTTCGCAGACATTTGGGGATATAGGAATGTTTGGTGGCGCTGAGGGTCAGAGAGGAGCAAATACAATGATGTGGATGGGAAATACGGCGCAATTGGGCGAATGGTTTAACAGTAACCAGCAGATGATGGAACTGCTTGAGGAGCCCAGCTTCACGTTTCCCCAATGAGGAAATAACCCGGTAGAAAGGGATTAGATACTATCAGTTGGGAGTGCAATCTTGGGTATTTAAGATTCACGAATACAACGTTATTTGTAGATGTGTCTTGCAGTGATCTACGATTAAGCTGAACGGTCATTCCTTATCAAGACAAAGTTTAGCACTTCTTGTAACGGTGTACATACAGGGGTAACGTTGTTATTTATCTATAAACATGCACAAATCAATACTTGAACAAACTTTTATCCAATCTACCTCGAAAGCCTAAACTCTTCTCACGCCCCTCAAGTCTGTTACAAGCATGGGAGACCCCTCCAACTCGCCATCCAAGTTCCCATGCCTTTCAACGTCGTCTGAGGGCACTTTAGGGGGCGGCTGCTTTTTAAGCATAACAACACCAATCGCACTTCCAAGAATCAGGGTACATCCAGCGCCACTCATGAGCCCCATTCGATGCCCAAAAACCCAACGGTCGAAGCTCGCGGCGAAGAGCATGTGCGTGTAAACCATGGAGTTGGCACGGTTTGACTTGTCGGCTCCGAGGCCGGATGTTAAGAGATATTGCATGATGAAGCCAAGAATACCGAGTGGGAGGAGGAGTGCCCATTGCTTTACCGTAGTTGGAGTAACCCATCGGAGACCTGGTTGCTGGATATCGAGGATAGGTCCAAGGATGAGCATGAACAGCGCAATAAAGGTGGAAATGACACCAAAGTAATTGACCGAGATGAGAGGGTGAGCTCGTTTACCAATGGTTCGGAGAGTTGTAAAGGCGCCAGCTGCCCCTAATACGCCCAGCAAAGCCACACCAACGGCTATCAAACGTTCCTCGGGCGTGGCTTCGTGGTCGGCACCAGGTATACCTCCTGACTCGGGTGGTTCAGTCGTCGAGGCATCATCATTGTCAGAGTGAGAGAACAACGTGGTAGGTCGAGCAATCAGCACAACACCTAGAAGAGCAACAAACGTCGCAAGCTGTTCAATTCGAGTGAATGGTTCACGGAGAGCAAACCAGCAGATGAAGCCAGCAACGCCTGGCGCAAGGAATGTGATAACAGTGGCATCAGCGAGAGGGATATACATCATCGAGTACCAAACGCCATAGATACCCCAAAAGCCACAGGCTCCGCGCAACCACAGCAGCCACCGGATCTCTTTCTTTCCAAAGGGGAAATCTGGAGTTTTGTTCCACCACATATAAGTTGAACAGCACAAAGCAGTTATCGAGTGTCTCATGAGTAAAGCCTGGACGGGATGCATGCCGTCACCTTCAAGTTCGACTAGGCGAGCGCTAAGGTTCATCAAAGCCCCGAAGAACTGGGACAGAGCTACATAAGCAGCAGGCTTGTTCTTGATCCAGAATTGTTTCCATTTGGACGGTGGAGCTTCGCTTGGGTAATCGGTTGCATACTGTGAGAATTGCCTCAAGGGGATAGGTGATGGACAAGGAGACGGACTTGAAGATATTCGACGGAAGTCGTCAAAACTCGTGTTGTCAGCTTTCGAAGGTATGAGATTAGGTGACGCTGACGGCGATAATAAGTGCTGATGTGATTCATGAGAACCCCCGGGCATCAATTTGGCCCCGGGAGTTTGAGGAACGTTATCATATGATGGTGAAGTCTTGTCCATTTTGACTAAGGTAATGACGAGAATCTACTTCTCTTCCATGAAACTGAGATTTTACAGACTCACAATAACAGAACCAGAATACTGTACAGTGAAAGAAAAGGAAGAGAGTTATAGCGGAATAGGATAGATTCTTACAAATAGGGAAAACCCCCCGGGGACCGATAACCAACTCGAGAGCGTCAATTAATGAGAGCCAACCAACCACCCCGCAGTCGCAGCCCACTGAATCGATCATGGATCCTCTTTTCATGGTTCTCTTTTCACGGGAGTCAGTCTCTTGCAGTGGGGGCGGAGTCCAAGTCTAACCCCCGGTAACAGTTCTTTAAAACCTAGGACCCTTGATGACGAGGACAACCTGTGAAAGGTTCACGGCCACATTAGCCTGCTGTACGGGTTAGATCCTGCGTAAATTTTTCAGTTAGGAGCTTCTATATTAGTAAAATCGGCTCAGTAGTCCTGTTGACGGAATACAGCACAGCGTTGTATTGCTGATAGTGACAATGACACGCGACCAGCAATGGTTCCAGTGGCGAAGGCCTCAAAACACTTGGTGGGCGCTTAGAAGACGAAGAAACCAGAAGCCACTAGTCTACGCACTTGCATCGTTTCCCTCTTGGCTCTGCAACTAACTGCTAGAAAAGTCCGACTTCGGTGGTAATCGGTAAAAGTTGGCCGAGGATGAAGATGTCCATTGGAGTTGGAGGTGGGTCCGGGAATAGTTGCTGACAAAGATATTTCCATATACGATAATCTTAAACAATGGAGTAACTGGTTGAGAACATGACGTTTTGTACTGTAGGGTAACAAGTGTACATATGTAATACTTGCTCAACAAACATTTACTGCACATCGAGACTATACAATTCTCACTACCCGCAACCCTTTTCTTACAAGCTTTCGTTTATACATCCAGACACATAGGGTATAGCTCTGGAGACGATAGATAGCTACCAAAGGTAGAAGGCTTGCCTCGAACCAGCTGTGACGGTCAGGTCTCAACATGCGGATGAAAGGATTAGCGTCTTGATGGACGGTATTGATGTTTCGATATTAATACCAACCAGAAGTCTAAACCAGTTCATGAGCAGTTGAATGATAAATCGCACCATCTCAAGCCAGATCAATGACAACAAAGCGGTAACACAAACGAGTTGACAATAGATGGTGATACACACACCAAGAGCGAACAATATTAAACAAATAAAAAAGCTACATTAGCATCAACTTTGCAAATATTTGCCCTTGATATCTATAGGATCTATTTCGTTAGACAGTTTATCACTCTGTGTCCCTATCCATAACTCCTGTCCTATGCATACGCCATAGTAATTTCTCTAAACGCCAGAACCCAACCATGACCGTGTTTCTGCAGAACGCCATAAGTGCATCAAAAAAAGAGATTGTGCAGATAGTCTTATCATGTCCAAAAAATCTATCAGCGCTTCTTGCCCAACGCATCAAGCTCAGCCTCAGCATCATCATCGGCCTCACCCAACTCCTCCTCTGCTCTCGATGCCGCAGACGCAGCAGCAGCAGCAGCAGCAGCACCACCACCGCCTCCTCCTCCCGAGCCTCCAGTCCTCGTATCGGCCTTTTCTTTCTTCTTCTCCTCATCTGCAGCATCCTTCATGATCTCGTCCTCTCCGTCGCGCAGAATCTCTCGCGCCTTCTTGATCTCCTTTTGCTTCTCAAACACCTCTTGGACCTTGCCCAGAAACGCGGGGTTCTTACGGAACGCGAATTCAAAGTCTTCGTATTTGATCTTTTGACGACCCGAGTAGTTGGCCGCTCGTGTCGCTTCAAAGGCGATGGACTGCATAAAGTCCGTGAGGATCTCGTCGAGAACGCGGACGGTTTCGGGAAGCGGGTTTTGGACATCGCCATGTGCGTAGAGAAGTTGTGCCACTGGTTCTAGAGTCAGTATATATACGTGATTTCGACATGGAGGAATTGAGACGTACGCTCTGCATGGCTAAAGTTCATCTTGCCGACATTCTTGCCAGCACGCGCTCTGGGCTCCATGATGAATGTGGTTGATTGCGCCTGAGCGCTTCCAAAGTATAGATATAAAAGGAAAGAGGAATTGCTTGATGACAAGGACGAAATTTGATGATTAGCTTTTTTGAAAATCAGAGCAGCACAGCCTTGCAGTAGGCATGTAGTTGAAATATCGGGAGAGGATTCAGGTGCTCAGCGCAGCCTTGCGACTGAGTTAGAGGCTCAATCTGGGGTTCCTTCAGTGGGGTTGGAAATTTTGTGGGGGTTCGATTCAGGTACGTCACCCCTAGAATTCAGAGCCGCCCTGAGGAAACACGTTGCGGCTCCGGCGAATCTTTACCCCTAAGCACACTTGTCGCATGTGAGAAGGCCAGAAGGACGAATCGATAAGGCAACGTCGACCTCAACGTCGAGGCATACAAACGAAATACTCAGCTCGAAATCCTTCTTCACATACAGGACCAGCTTCTCAGGTTGTCAAAATGGTAACCACACTGCTTATTCGTTGTCGAATCAAGATGCTAACAGCTCCCACAGTCCGCCCTATTCAACTTCCAATCCCTCCTACTCGTCCTCCTGCTGCTCATATGCACGAGCGCATACGTTCACCACTTTACACCAGGTATCATGGACCGAAATAAGAACGGGTACGAAATGCGATGACTCTCCGAAATGTGCGACGAGGCTAACACGATCCTAGATTCATGGGCATCTTCTGGAAATGCGCGAGGATAGGCGAAAGATTGAGTCCCTACATAAGTATATGCTGTGTCCTCATGGCCGTACGTCGCAGTTTTCTCCCTGGTATGTTGAGTTGACTAATTGTGGGATACAGGTCTCCATCCTCCTCAACTAAACCACATATTCGCAACGAAGTTTTTTTTTGTTTTTATTAAAGATATCATGACAGATTAGGAGTTGGACCAGGAAGAGGGGCAAGAAATTATTAGGCGGAGTGTTGGCGCTGTCTATCACGTATACAGATCATGATCATGGAATGATTCGTCTTTGCCTTTCGCAAGCTATGCCCTGTCTGCCTGACCTTGAGCGAAGAAGTGTGCTTGCGTTACATCTCCAGTACTTACCACGCAAACTGGCAGTTTTGAAACATGGAAAGAGACTTTGGTTCAAGTATCTGAAGTGGTTTATTCCTCTTCTCTTAGGGAAATATCACAACAAGTCACACGAGGTGATACCAGAACGTGATAATGGCTGGAAAGGGAGCAGCACACATTGAAACTCGATATGTGATATGTTTGATGCCATATAGCCTAGACTATACCCCGTTCAGATTGCAATAGTCGACGACGCAGTTTTCGGGTGCTACAATCGGAAATTAATAATCCGATATTGCTTGAAAGAAAAGGATCGTAATCTTAGTCCTTCAATACAGGCTTTCCTGCTTATAACAGATAGAAATTTGATGTTTATTTTGCTATCCTAACCTATAGACAAGACACCGAGATTAAGGGACATGTAGCCCATGCACACTCAACACCACACACACAGAGTCAGTATTCCTTGCCGTAATCATGTGAGAAGCCGCGCGTTGTTAGTTCATTCCACACGTTGTTGAGGGATGCCATCATCCACCGTGATGAAATGGCGATATGCATACGAAGTGCCGAACAGCCTATGCCTTTCTCACCTCTAGCTGCTTGGTCCAAACCTTTCCATCTTCAAAAAGCAAAAAATGTATGTGATTGGCGCAGGGAAATGTCCAGAATCCGGGGGTTTGACCAGAGCAAATTGGTTACTCCGTACAGTAGGAGCCGTGTTGACATTGGTCGTTCCCGTTGTACAGTAAGAATGTGTACGGCTGGTATGTTTAGTTATTAATGCTGACTAGCAATGACAATCCAGTCCAAGCACGCAGATGTAAGATAATACAAATAGTAATCAGTCACTTATAAAGTCTGACAACCTGGTGCTGTCATATGTGTGCGACAAAGGCGTAATTCTCGCATGAATACGATAAGCACACTGAGCACGGTTAATCACATGCGCATAATAATAAAGCAAAGCAAAGCAGAACGAAGCAAGACAAAACAAAACAGACGGTGTGCTGATCTGAACTGATCAAATGGGTGGTCCAGGTAATTAATCATTATAATGTACATACTGTACTGTAACAAAACCATCACCACACCCGAAATGCGGGTTTCCGCCGCTCCTTGCTTCTAAAATCTTGACCCTAAAATTAATTAGTCGCTGTTATTGCCGTATCGTGGATCTTCTCCGGCCCCGAGCTTCTAGCCCCGAACTCGGCCTGAAGCTTGAGGTGGCCCCCAGCCTGACTCGTTGCGACACTACCTGCTCAATCCGTGAAATGAGTTGCAGTTCGAGTGCGAGGTGAAACCAGCACAGCTACACTCGAAATGAAACTCCAGTCTAAAGCTAGGCGCCTTCAAGTATAAGTCTGGGAGGATCCCCTCCCCAATAAAGGGGACATGGCACAGATATACGAAACGAGGCGACGGGGGCTCCAACTAGTATATGTAATATGCACAGCAATTAGCTAGTTGGTTGGCAGCATGTCTGGTGTGATAGGTGTAGACAATCGAGGGACCCGAGGACTGCATTATGCAAGGCGAATCTAGTTGATTCAAGACGATGATAAGACATATGGACACCTAACTAATGCGACGTAGTAGAGGGACCGATTCTTCTCAAGGAGCCAAGTCGGAGGTCAAGAACTCGGCACACATTGCGTGGCAACCTGTCCCTGATTCAAATCCATCGTCTCGGTCTCGCTGCCCTGCGTCCGTCTCGTCGAACGAGCATCATGATGACAGTAACTAGGAGACCAACATGCCTGCCTGTCAGCCAAAGAAATACCGACGAAAAGGCAGGTGGCACAAGCACACCCTACAAAGCCAATGCATCGTTGGTTTTATTAGGGTTAGAGAGTTTTTTTGCCTTGTATGGCACTATTGTCCACCGCGCCAGCTGGTCTCGTCCTAAAAGCCAGCCAACATTTTTGGGTTTCTGTTTAAAGGCGAGGGACAAACAACCTCTATGTTAGTGTATGGATATTTTTCTTACCCGCGTGATCATTTGTCATGGGCGCTTGTTAGGTAGGTCGTCTTGACTGCTTGCGGTTACACGAGATGAACAAATCGATTGCAGTAGTATCTTGCGAGCCCCGGGATCAATGTGAGGGAAGTTACTTTCTTGTCAAGAAACTCTGAAGCACTTATTTGTGGCACGTATGCGATGGTTGCAGCCTCGCCATGTCCGATGTCCGATGTGGTGGTTTCGGACCTGAACGAACGGACGGGACGTGACACAACGAGTTCGCCGCACGGACAAGGTGAGCTGAACATGGATCTGGGGCGAAGTGAGCGGCTGATGGCCTTAGTCAGAAACTTGGATATGTTCCTGAGAATAATAATAGAGTTGCCTTTACGAAAAGCATTCCAATAAGAGACGGCATCTCCGACTCAGGTTTGGCGTTGAATCCTACCATTAATGAGATTTTAAGATTTGAAGTTGGCCATGTGGAAATGAACAGAACACCATCTCTGCAATGATGGGTGTTGTAACCAGCTTGGCAGTCTGCTGATCGAGCAAGCTTATCGACCATGCGACAAACATCAAATTGCGATTTGTGTGCAGTGAGGTGCCATCGGTTCAGCCACAACTTGTTACACCACGGCAGCGTTGCGATTGCTATTGCGGTTACGGCGGTGAAAGAATCCTATCCGCATTGATAGCTTTGCAGCATCTTGGGCAGAACAGCATTAGAGCCAAGTTTTGGGCTGTGGTTCAAACACAGGTGCATTGATGCGTTGGCCACTTCGTGTCCTGGCGAGTGGTGATGTGGTTCCACACCGATGGTGTTTTGTGGTTGATTTTTGGTATTTCATGAATGATGGAGTCTTTCCTGGCTGTTATCAATCCTGACTCATAGTAAGCCTTGTTAAACGCTATTGCAAGGTGGACAAATAGCAACCCAAGCGTGTGAGTGAGAATAGAAATAATGCCCAAAAACTCTAGGCCTCAGAGTCCGGCGAGTATGTACGATGGTGGACAATTGTCAGGGTTGGCACATCTGTCGAGAAATGAACCCATCATCTCTTTTGTTGAACTGGTACTTGCTCCCTGTTCTACCCTGTCTGACCAGGAATCGAAGAGGCCCGCTCTCAGGATCCTACTGCCAAACACACCACAACGACACCACTACCATTCGACGCTGCAGCAGCTCCAGGGCCTGCACGCATGGACATTCTGGCAGGTGCTGAGCCTCTATCGAAATAGCCGAAGCGTGAAAGAACCCTAGTCTGCTCGCCCTGAATAGAATCTGATAGCCTGGGATGTTATACTCAGGGTTCCCACGATATTGTTATATTGTGAACATCCACCAATCCAATTCATTGTATAAAACATTCAAGGGCACCGAGGCTGTTGTACAATACCTGGCATGGACCATGCTTGTACTGTACGGAGTACCAAAGAAGAGATTAGATAGGCAAAAGCATCCTGGTACCACCAGGCTGGGATACACTATCAGTGGTGATGACCAATTAGCAAGTTCGAAATTGGCGAAATGCCCTTCGCCTTGAACTTGGTCGGTCATTGTGTACTGAGAGGCCTGGGAAGGCTGTAACAACGTACGGCCAGGACGGAGTACGGATACAACCCCATATCCACTCGTGAGCGCCTCGGCAAACTTGTGTTTTGTGTGAGAATGACTTGCTGCAGTTGTAGAATGACACGACTGACTGACTGACTGCATCGACACAAGTCACCGCTCTTACCATGCCCGCCGTTAGTTGTCACTGGAGAGGCGCAGGTGAGTATTTCTGACGAATATTCACAAATACAAGACAGCGCTTGCGGTGGCGGCAGTTTGCAAAGGCAAAGGATACAGTACAGTCAAAGAGTAGACTCTCTGGCGAGGCTGAGCATGCAACTGTCATCACATCACTGGCACCAGAAACATGAATTTTTCATTGAGAGTCAGTTAGCATTTGGATTGCATTGCTTTGTTGGCTTCTGGGCCAGCGAGAGTTGCAGGACATTCGTAGTGGCCGATGCTGGGGCGGCTCATTAGTCGCGCAATGACTCCGCTGAAATCTGCACGCTTCTGGTCAGTTTCTAGATCAGCGGCGACGACGGATGGATCTTTCTGCGACCCCCCGAGGTGTGCTAGTGCGATGAGATGACGATGGTGGTCCCTGGGAAATGGAAGCCCTTGGCCCTGGGCCGTCCCTTGTCGGGGTTCTTGTCGGCGCCAGTACTCGGTTTGTACGGTATGGGGCCTCTTTGGGCGTGTCACTAGGTACAATGTACTGTGCAAAATGTCCTTCATTGGTCCCGAGTAAGTGAGATCCCCTGGAATCGTTGGACGAATCGGCAGGCCAAGTTTGTTATTCCCTGGCCTGTTTGGGTCGAATGTTCCTGGAATTCGATCCGCCTTCGGCAAGTCCAAGTCTGACCCTGTTTATTTGTTTATTTTCGTTGGCGTCGCAAGATGAAGACTGCAGAGTCCTGCTGATGATTTGGAGGCTTATTAAGTTATAGAGAGTGTATTGCCTTGGTCGGAACTCAAGGGCGGAAAAAAAATTAGGAAGCAGGGTACAGAGCAAGTACTACCTACCTGAGGATCACATCCTGTAAGGGAAGGAGCCGTTCCTTTTTGCTTCTGCCCCTACAGAAAGAAAGGAAAGTACCATCCACCCACAGACCGGCGTCACTGCCAACCTTTGACTGCCAATCTCCATCTCCAAGCCCAGGGTATCTCCATCTCCATCTCATCCCGCGGATCCCAAAGAATGACATCCATGACAAAACCCACTCACTTTATCGAATGGTTTTGATCACGCACTGTACTAAGTCTGTCTGTGGAGCCGTCGCACGTCGCTGCTACAGTACTGTACAGTATTGTACAGTTGGACCATGATTACCATGGGTTGGCATTGGAAACATCTTCTTTTCTCGCTTTGACCATCAATTTTTCGAGGCGGCAACTATCATATAATACAGTACAGTACACAAATACAGTGGTGTATTTCTCTCTGTGTGCGTATGCCTCCGTCACTTGCATGTAAAGAAATCTCATTAGACAAAGGAAGATCGATCACGGTGAGTGTGTGGCCCCCGTGATACCCCCTTTAGACTGAGTCAGGTAGCGTCTGACCTTTGCTTCCCTACTCATCTAACAGAGACGAGGCACCGAGACGATAGCAACAACAGCCTCGGACTCAAAACATCAGAGGGTCACGTTGTCACTGCAGTGTTAAGATTGCACTCCAATCCTCGCCAGTATGTTCTGACTGGGACACTGCCTGGACAGAATGCCACTCTGTCTGACCCAAGAGTCGAGAATCAAATGGCGCTGCCTATCTCAGTAACAACTACTGACCTCGACCGCTCCAATTGATGATGAACCATCCTCAAGAAGCCATCTGTGTCGATGTCGGCTTTTCCACTGGATTCCAGGGGCGACAGTTAAAACCTTTTACGAGTTTAACTGTAATGTGCGCCAATCTTATTAAACCTATTATCCTACATACTGTTATGGCCACCACCGACCTTGCAGGACACTTAATTACAGCACGGTACGAAGTACATAAATGTACATCCGGTTGGCGTCCTTCACTCACCAATCGCCCATTCCAACTCGCATCTCTATTTGTACCCCCTGCTTCAGGTTGCACCCCCATGCAGGGCCCTCCCACGCCAGAAAGATGGGCTTGGAAGAGCTGGGATGCTGGGGTGAAGATACTACGGAGTAGAGTTAGCCGATTTTTGCCTCGTTCTAAGTACAGTATGGCCTACACGGGCTCCCCTCTGCATGCATGGCGTTCCGTTGCCCACCGCCAGACCCAGCCAGGCCAGCCCATGCCACGCGATGCCGCGCTTGGCCCCTAAATTTCCAAGCAAGCACAGGAAATATTACTTTTGTTCTGACTCGGTTATGGAGACGACTTTTGAGTTGAGGTCGGTGGAAAAGACGTGTCTCAAAAGGCCATCAGAGGAGCAAGTGTACCACTAGCCTGGTCTCGTCTGTCTAAGTGCCACACACTATCCAGGCTCTATCCACACATCAAATATCCCAGTCTCCCGTCACTGTCGTCCCCTTTTCTTTCTTTCCTCCCTTCTTCTTGATCTGTTTCCTATTTCTGTCTTCCTATACTTGTAATTATTCAAATCTCTTTGAGGCTATGAGCGTTGAAGATATACTTATCTTTTGCTTGTAAGGATTTGTTTTCTTAGGCTTTTGGAACACTGTCAACATAAGCTTGACTTTCCCCTACCTTCATTTACTCGACGCAAGCACCCGCGAGACGATTGGTCACGTACAAAGACGATATTATATACAGCCGAAACGAACTGCGAAGCAAACCGCCAGGAGGAACATTGTTGGAAAGAGAGAAGAGTAATACAGCATCTACGGTCACACAACCGCAACACTTGGTCACACAAACAGTCACTGTCCGCTCCAAGCTCATACGATCCTTGTAAGTCGACCGCAACATCTCAAAATTTAGCATACGGCCTTGGACAGGAAGCAAACGACGCCCCGCCTACACTTGATGTTGGTGCACAACATTTGGTCGATGAATAGTTCTCCGCCGAGTGGCCTGCAAGTCGCCGTATGCTCATGATTGTTCAGCATGCGCCTCTTGTGCTCACAAGAAGCTTTCTATTGTTGAGAAATGCATGACTAACAGCTACTCGAGCAGTTGGTGAACTAAATACACCAGAATTCTTGGTTAACTTCCAAGTATCACCATTTAAACTTGACTGCAATCGATTGAACCGATCAGCCAATACTCGGCAAACCGACAAACGACAAGATGGCGGCAGATCAAGGGTTCGGGGGCCCGGTTGAGCGGTCTAGACGAAGTTTGTCTACGTCGGGCCCTGGGCCTAACGGTGAAGGCGAGACGAGACCAGAGAAGGAGACGACCAGAAAACCATCGGCCGACGAGAAGGACGAGGCCACGCAATCATCACAAGTCTTACCACGCGGGTATGACAATGTCTCTAATGCACCAGCCCCAGCGGCGGCACCACTATCACGAAACCCTTCCGAAATGTCAACAACCTCAGTCGCATCAAGCCCAGGACCTGATAACAGAAGGTCTCCTGCCCCAAGCCACCCGCTTGAACCTCCTGTAACAAAATCGAGTCTTGGTGAGCTTGAGGTTTCCAAGATCATCAACAACCCCAAGCTAAGGCACGACATCAACTTCGATCCTGAACTACATTTCAGACCTAATGTCGAGGGTGACAAGGGCCGAAGAAAGCATGATCGTGCTAGCATCTTCTGGACGACCCTCAAGGAGGAACTCCTCGAATTCATTGTGGACCGAGACAGTTTTTACGCAAAGCATGGTACAGGCGACGATTGGTGCTTACCAAAGCTTCTCAAGTCCGTCAAGGAAATCATACAAACTCTAGTACCCCAGCGTGACCGACAATTTCTTGACGAGGGCCTTAATGTGGAACTTCTGATGCAACAGTTCCACCGCGGAATCGCTGATTTGGAGAAGCTTGCTTCGTGGCTCTCAAGGGTTCTCAAATCTCATTGCGCACCAATGCGAGATGAGTGGGTTGATTCCATGTACAAGCAACTCAGCAACGGCAACAGCAACAACGACGTCGAGGAGCTTGTTAATGGCATGCGAAGTTTGCTTAGTGTCCTTGAGGCAATGAAGTTGGACGTCGCAAACCACCAGATTCGCTGTCTTCGACCGGCACTTATCGAAGAGACAACAGCCTTTGAACAGAAATTCTTGATGAAGAAGTTGAGAAACCGCAAGATGGACATTGGCGATGCTAAACCATGGTATCAAGATGCTGCCAGAACCTATCCTAGTGGCTCTGGGAAAATGTCATCTCACTTCGGGGATATGGGTGTCTTTTTCGAGGGACTCTCCCGATCGATGCTCCCTTCCGCTGGTGAGAAGCCCCTGCCCGGCACATTCTTCTTTGATGAGGACCGACTTGGGCGTGTTCGATCAGATATCCTCGATGCTATCAACTTGGATGTCTGCATGCGCATGTACGACGACCTTGAGCGAGTTTCGCGGCTTCATTCGCCTCCTGCTTGTCTTAGCGCTGTTCCAGACGATCACGAGTTCAACTTCAATACACCTCCCTCGTCTAACTCACGACCTTCTAGCGTCGCGCTCAGCTCTACGGATTCTAACTTTTCATCCCCGCGATCGTCCCTGGTTCTCCCTTCATATCTGACCTCAGATACAAATGAGTCCAAGTCGAGGGCTCGAAATCTTCGCGATACCCTAGTAGCACTACTTCAACAGGCACCTCATGACCTTCACTACCACGACCGATGGCGAGCCATGGCTCCTTCTCTGGCTCTGCAGATTTTCCGTTTCACCAACGCACCCATGGACATGCTTGCACGTTTCGAGGAGAAGCTGACCGAAAACGTTTGCCGGCTCTCATCCCCCATTTACCAAGAGATGGAGGAAGCATACCGTAACCGACTCGTCACTGAGCTAGCGACGCGTGTACGCTACTTCAAATCACTGTCCGGTGTTTGCTTGTTCTCGATTGCCACCGGCAACCGCGTGCCAGCGAGCAGCCGCAGCTTGGATGCAGGACGAGACCGAGATTTGGATGCAGCTATCCGTATGGGTCAGCAGGAAGGCGGCATCGAGGATATTGCCACTCGTATTGCTCATGTTGGTGTCGTCCACTGGAGGATATGGGCTCGCATGGCATATGTCGATGAGGATGATATGTCTTTGGACTAGTCAAGCCGAGTAGAACACCCCATGTATCCCTTCATACCGCCATCTCGTTATACCCCATTTACCATCTTTTAATCTCGATACATGGCTACCCACACAATACACGGCCTGGTTTTGGGATACAACATAATAAACCAGGACTCGAAAACTATTCTTGGCTGGTCCGGAAACCAAACTTACATCACTTGGTTTGGCATCACAAAACTTCTGCACCTTGGCTTTGCCACTGCAGTAATTTCAGCCAGGGGCGGCACTCCGTTTGCCCCTGAAAATTTTATTGTGTCTTCTGCGTCTTGCTTTATATGGAGTTTTTGCTTAGGGGACATCAGGCGCGGCCCTTTGACTTTGAGTAACGGCGCTTTTGGTGTTCGGCCATCCTCAAGTACACTCGTGCTTCTTTTAGGGTATCACGACGTTGTACTGGGAAGCACATGATTTCTCTGGCTTCAAGCTGTACAATTTTGGACGGCTCACTCGCATTTAGATCAGGCGCACAGGTTTGAGCTCATATACTGATATTCTTTCTGTACATACACGGCGCAATAAGTTGCATAGACTAGACAAAGAAAGACTAGAAGAGACCTGATATTCTCACTTGATTCCCTGCCTGTTCATTACTGGATTGCTCGGGTGGATGCATCTGTATCCTTGTTAAGCTTGGTGTCATGTTACACCAAAATGTGGTGCAAGTTAGGGATTAATTGTCATTGTCCTAACTTGTACTCTTATTTTTTACTAACTGGGGTTTATCCTTTCAATTTAATTCACTAAGCCTCTTCGCCTGTCTGATCCATCACCGACTAAGAAATTGAACATCTGAATCTGACTGAGTGGACTGCTGACCACCTGATCTTCAACTTGTGACTATCGCCATGTGACCTACATCAACTACCATGGAACTCATCTGTTAATTGCAGCCCACTGTCACACTTCTAAACCTTACAGCCAAGCTGACATCTACTGCGGTCACATTCTCGGTATATAACCCCAACCTTTTACAACAAACGTCTCGGGTCACGGGAAGTTGTTGAGATGAGCTCTGTGTCCGCGCGTTCCTTAACTAAATTTGTGTTGCTTGGTTATTGCCATTGACTACCGGGGTAAATAGTGAAGAAAAAGTTCGAAAGACGACCCTGAAAGTGCTTGTTACTTTGCTCAGAGTGAACATCACAGCATCATTGATTCGTATATCGAAGCTCGAGAGATCATCGAAGTGGAGACTATGGGATATTAAATAGCAAAAAATCAAACTCAAAATGGATAAAATATACGCTTATTAAATGAAAAAAAAAAAAAAATTTCTCATTCTGCCGTGAAGAACAACTTGTTTATGAGTATCTACTTTGAGATCGTGTTAGAAGAGGACTTCAGCTGACATCTCTGCCTATGGCTACACCTGTTCGGCGAGTAGAGGTTTTAGCAACTCAGTAGTGAACTATATGTCAGTAAAGTCCGAGACTTGTCAATAATAGTACAAGTTCCTGCTGTGCCGTGATGATTTAAGGAGAGAAAGAGCTGAGTGAGTTCTGGTCTATAATATTAATGGCCAGTGTATGCGTGACTTGTCAGAACTCACCCTGTGATGCTCGTATAGGCGGAGACTATAAACTCTGTGTGAAATGATTCATTATTACTCACTCCAGGCTGGGATACAAGGTTCTCGTTTGCAGGCTCTGTGATGCCATCCGTTTTAGGTTGTTCTGGTATACAGCCAAGCAAGCTTACGTTCGTCATGTCATACAATAGATAGATCTCATGATATCTCCCAAAATTATGTTGAGTTACACCGATTCAGGAGTACCGAATAAAACTATTGTGTATTGACATGGAGCTTAGGTCAACACGGCCCGGTCTTTCTTCTTACGTTCATTGCCCCGTTCATAAGCTTGATGTCGATCTGACCTGTAGCTGTTCGAGCCGTTGGACCTTAAGTTCATGAACAACAGCTGCCAACCAGAACCACTTAATAAACGACAAAGAGTTTGTGCCTTGCATGATTGCAAAGCCACGCCAAAGTTCCGCAAGCGGATATCCATAACTCAGGCACGTGCGGATGAAACACCCATTGGTACGTTTATACACCAGCATCGGGACAGCAAAGTTGTGATAATCCAGTCAATATTGGTTTCTGTCATTTGACATGGTTTGTCCAAAAGTCTAAATCAAGACCCTCCCGGTATATCGCTAGCAAACTAAACCACAAGCCTTCCTCATCATCTATCAACGAGAATCTTCTCGGCGGTTCTCATTTTTTGGAATCATTGATTCATCCTTCACATAAACTCCTTATGTATGCATATGCGCCCCAACAAGTATAACAAGATTCTCTCTCGAACCCTTGCATCCAATCGATGCCCTCGAAACCAGATCAAAAGTAAAGAACGGTTGCATAGGAGCAGAACCGCGCAAAAGAAGAAAGATAACAATACCACGAAAGAAACAAATTAGTATACATCGTGAAACACAGCGCCAGGCTGAAGTCAACCTTGCCCTAAAAGCTTGATATAAGAAGCTTCTCTTAAGGGCCGACTTATTGAGGACTAAGAGATAGTTTGGTCGGTGTCTCAATACGCTTCAATTTGGCCAACTCTTCTTCGAGCTGACGTGTTCGAGCACGCTCCTCCTGTTGACACTTATTAGCATTGCTGTCATAAACCTTGTGAGATGAGGGGGTAGACTTACTCGGATGTTCTCCTGGAACTTCTTTCTCTCCTCACGCATGGTGGCCCTGAACTGCTCGCTCAGCACGGAGGCACCTCTGCCGACTCCGCCTTCTGGTGGGATTGCCTTGAGACGTTCGCCGTCAAGATCCTCCTGAAGCTTGGTAATATGCTCACGAGCCTTCTCCATGTCTGTGTCAAGTTGTTTGCGCAGTGCCGTCACCTCCCCTTCAAGCTGCTTCCTCACCACCTGAACATCCTGGAGCTTGTTCTCGAGCTCAATCTTCTCACGTTCAGCACTGAGGGTCTCCCTCGTCACATCCTCAAGCTCTTGAACGGTTCCGGCCAGCTCGTTCTTGAGCCTTGTGAGTTGATTCTGGAGCTTCATCACTTCGCCGCTAGTCTTAATAGCGGCCACGTCGGCGGCTCTCTCTGCACGGGACCCGTATGCACCGTCCAGTTCAGCCTGGGCAATGGTAAGCTCTGTCTTTGTTTCCACGAAGTTCATGTTGAGAAGTTCAAGCTCGTCCTCCTTCTCCTTAAGTTGTTTCTTCTTGGCTGCCAACTCGTCCTTCTGGCCATCGACTCGTTCCTGGAGGGCCCTGGCGTTATTCTCGGCCTTTTCCTTGGATCGATTAACCTCATCCAGCTGTGCATTAAGTGCATCAATCACTGAGTCGACACCACTCAACTGGTCACGATTGTTGTTACTGGAAGACTCGGCCACAGCCAGTTTCTCCTCGAGCTGCTTGATGTCGGTCTCAAGAGCCGCGATCTTGTTGTTTCGCTCCTCGAGCTGAGCTTCGACATCACTGGTCTTCTCCAGTTCAGCCTTGAGAGTCGCAATGGTAGCACTGTGTACCTCAACCTGATCCCGAAACGTATTGGCTTCCTGGACTTCGGTGTGAAGGGTAGCAATCTTTGCATCACGCTCCTCGATCTGGGCATGAACAGCATTGGCTTGCTCAAGCTCAGCCTGAAGTGCAGCAATTCTCTTGTTGCGCTCTTCAACTTCACTCTGAGCGTTGTCAAGGTAGGCCAACTCTGATTCGAGGGCAGTGATCTTACTCTCACGGTCATCGATTTGAGCCTGGGCTGTAGCTGCGGCAGCCGTCGCATCGGCAAGATCAGACCTGACTTGCTCAAGCTCTTTCTCCAAGCTGTCGATCTTTCCTTCCCGGTCTTCGACTTGCGCATGTGCTGCGCCAGCCGCACCTGCTGCGCCGGCTAGATCACTCTGCAGACGTTTCAATTCAGCTTCCAGTTCAATGACCTTCTTGCTGCTTTCCTCGGATTCGGCCTTCGAAGAACCGACGTTTGCAACACTGCGAGTACCTTCAAGTTCCTCCAATGCCTCTGAGAGCATGGTCTGTGCAGTCATGGCGTCTCTCTCGGCTCGAGCCAATAAGACTTGCGTCTCGTCCAGCTCGTCCTGTTTTCTCGCAAGCTCCTCGTCCTTCTCGGCGTCTGACTTGTTGTTGAGTTCTCGTTGCTGTTTGATCTGTCGCTTCAATACAGACTTCTGGTTCTTGAGTGTAGTAGCCTGTGAGTAGAGCCACTGCACCCGGTTCGAGAACCCGGGAAGACTGAATGCCTCATCAATATCGAACTCGTCATCAGAGACTTCTTCGTCTTCGTAGCCCCTCTCCATGCGGGTTCTTCGACGTTCCTCCTTCTCTTTCTTGATCTTGGTAAAGCCCGTCTGCATCATATTCCAGAGGTTCATGAGAATTCGCTCCACTTGCTCGTCATCCTGCTTCTCTGGTGGGCCTGATCGAGCCGCCTGAACAGCACGTTCTAACTCCGAGTCTGCAGCACGCAACGCGTCCTCGAGATAGTCGAGTTTCGTCTCGATGCTGGCTTGTGAAGACTGAGGTGCAGCTGGGTAATCGGGATCCACTGTCATCAACAGGTCTCGAACTTGTTGGTTCAGTGATTCAAGGCGTTGATCGATGGAGCTGTCAACCTTGCCATCACCGGAAGATTCTTCTTGTTCAACCTCGATGGCGTTCAGACCCATTTCGAGATAATCCATTTGATTGTTGAGCAGCTCTCCTGGCTTCATTCCTGGCACACCAAATGGTGGATCGTAATAATCCTCGTTTTTGGAGGGGTTGAAGCGAACGATCGCATCCCGCAATGAGTCGTTCAGATTTCCCAGTCGAGCCTCCATCTCTGTTATCGACGTAACCAAAGAATCAGACTGGCCCTTGAGATGCAGGTTCTCATCCTTAATCTTCTCCATCTCATCTTTCAGCTGGCTGTGCTGTTCTCGAATCGGGGATTTGAGTGGTATCTCGATAGGCTGCTGGCGAGAGGGCCCCCTGGTCGAGATTCCATTCGCTTGGCCGTAGTGATTATCATCATGAAAGCAGTGCTCATCGCCAGCGCGGTCCATGCTGTTACGGGTATAAGTATATAGGCTCTCCGGGCTTCCAGGCATGCCATTGATCGGTTGAAGTGTAGGGGTCATATCCTTCTTCTTATTCGATGCTTTGTGTGTGAGTTGGAGGATACCAGCAGTGTGTTCCAGTAGACGCCTTTGAGGCTCCATAAGTCGCTTCTCGAGATTAAAGAGCTCCGCCGCCAGCTCCTCGCATTTCCGTTCACTCGCCTCTCTCTCGGCCTCGGCTTCCTTTGCGCGAGCGTGGTCACTATTGTTGCGACCCAGAAGACTCTTTCGCTTGCCTTCCAGCTTCCCAGGATTATATAATCTCGCCATTGAAATTGCTGCATCTCGGTATTTGGACTGAATCGTCAGGTTCTGCCGAGTCGACTCGACGCGCTGGGACAAAGACTGGCACTGCTTCTTAAGATCGTCTACTTCTTCTTGCGACAAGATCTGATATTCCTTGCTATCAGAGAGAGCGGTTTCTGTGAGGAGATGAACTTGAATCGGGTCTTTGAGGTCGACAAGCGCGGAACTTTGTGGTCGATCAGGGTTCATCTATGCAAGATTATGGTTAGAAGCAGTAAGTTTACAACTCCACCGCCATGACTACATACCGGATTGTAAAGTCTATTCTCCTTTTCGAAACCGTTCATTATGTCGCTGCGGTAACCTTCAACAAAGGTCTTGCCACGAGGACTTGTAGCCGTGGGTGACATCCTGGACGAGTCGAACCCATATGGGCTGCCCTCTCGCGCGTAGGTACTCATAGTTGGGCGAGTTTACGAGCGTGTCGTATTGGTTATCAGAACATGGAGTGAACCTCAAATGGGATTGATGGTCAAGATAACACAACAGCAGCCATAGAGAGCAAATGGCTGGCCAATACTGGAAAGATTGACAGGTGGTTGGCGGTTGTCAGACCGCGAAGCTAAGACGAAATTGAGTGTAACAAAGGGGCGTCGCGTCCAGAAACGGCTGAGGCTGGAAAATCGCAGAAAGTCAGGAGCAATCCTACAAGAGGCGCTGGATTGCTACCGCCAAAGACTCGGTGCAAAATTCGTGAGGTTATTCCAAATGCTGGGGAGGGAAAAGGAGAGGTCGGGGTCGACTAAGAAGAAAAGGAGGCCCATCGACAACCCAAAAGGTCAGGTACGTACGGTTCATTACCTTTAAGCTATCGGGTGGGACCCTTGTGAAGACCTCCACTGAAAGTTGAATTACAGCGGTTGAATTGATGAGTTTAACCGAGTCAGGTAGATGAATACGTACCGACGCTGCGTAGATCTACCACTCAGGCCAATGTAATTCGTTTTTCTAGGGGCTTTGAGGCGGCTGGAGCAAGGCACAGGAGGGGCGCATCTGCATGGGCCCTTCCACTAGTCTTTATTGAGTTCGTAGGCTCTTTAACAAATGCACCAGTAGGAATGAGCCTCTGTTTCGAGTATGGTCTTGTAGAAGCAAGAGAATAGATACAGAGTCTCTTTTTCTTGTTTATCTAACCGCGCCGTGCATGATTGGCATCATGCTTTAAAGGCTGAGTTGGCATTCTTCTGATGCTATTTCTTTATTTATAAACATTAATACTCCCTTTATAGTGGCTTTTATTGGCGTTGTTATCATAAAACCTGGCTGTGCCCGCTGATCCACGCAGTAATGCTGACAGTTGATGGTTGGTGGCTGACAACGCCATGGGTGAAGCCCTCCTCCGATACAAGAAACTGTGTCAGCCCGTCTTAACACATTACAGGTGCATCTATGGTTTACCACATCAGGCCCATTCCTCCGCTGGGAAACCAGTATTCACTGGTATAGCTTATGTACGCTGAGCTGAGACAGATTCAACGAGGAATGGGCTGCAGGCGCACATGCCCCGCAATTATTCAGAAAGTCATATCACTGAATCAAACGCAATGCATGAGTGGTTGATGTCTCTGTCGTATCGACCACACTAAAGCACTTCTCGGACCTGATCAATGATTTGTTGTCCCATGGTTCTCCGGCGCTCTGCCTGACCCTCCGCCGTAGCCTGCGCTCCCGTTGTCACCGCCGCTGTCGAGTTCTCATCTTCAAGACGACGTCGAAGACCTTCAAACTCAGCGCTCCGCCTCTGCGAGCTCAACCCCACCACCCAGCCAGGCACACGCCAGCGCACGAGGGCAGCCGGAAGAAGCCCTTCTCGCCACGAATATCCAACAACCCAGCCGGTGATTGCACCCAAGACCGAACCTGGCCATTGCAATAGTGCGAGGTGTAGAGCAATGGCGTATTTGTAGGACTTGTCAGAGAATGTAAGTCCCACGAATGGCCGGTCTGTGGGCGGTGCCTCGGACGTTGCGACTCGATATTTGTACATGTGAGGAACCATGGCATGATACTGTGCTAGGATGGCGAAGATGATAGGAGTAGGACCGGCAGGGATATAGTTCAGATACCCGGCAGTAAGAGGTCTTAGCACGATCGAGACGATTGGTGGAGTAATGGACGTGATGAGATAAGTGACAGTTAAGAAAGACTAGAGTAGAAATGTCAGCAGTGTTGCCGAGAATTTGTTATTGAATAACTTACAACGAACTTGCGAGAACCCCACATGCGCTCAACGATCCTGAGGTTGTACAATGACATGACTGCAAAGAGGACTTCGGTTGAGTTGACATAACACAGCTGGTAGGCCAAAAGCCTCCAGAATTGCCGGTAGCGCCATATGTGAGTATCAATTAGGATATAGAAGTAGTGCTTGACGTCGAGGACACTGGCTAGGATGGAGCCGGCCACAAGACCGACCACACCAAGCCGGGTCACGGGTGTGTTGGTGAAAGACATGATGCGCGGAGGATGGGATACGATGGCGATGTCTATGGCATCATAATTGAGGTATCGATTGTTGTGTTAGCCCGTGGACTATCGTATCGAGGTTATATGGTGTAATGAATGCCCTTTACTTATTCGCAATGGACGTCAAGCTTAACACGAATGCAAGCTACAGATGCATCCAGGAGCTATCGGCGAAAGGTGGCATTTCGATATCACGTGCATTCCCGGGTAACTATGGGGCATGCTGCATCGCCCGTTTTGGGACCCACTGACGTCGGTTTATCCAAATATTTTTACCGATATCTCGGTTAAGACGATGCACCATATTACGGAGTTATAGGGTAAAGAATTGTCCACGATATGTGATCGATAAGCCATATAATGCTGCTGTATTATACGGTATACTAGTTATACAATCCTTAATAAAATGCATAATCAAGAATACACAGCAGGTGGGACAAAGATTACCGAGGATCAAATCAAATAGATCGAGATAGGGTGCTTCACAACAACCAACAGGATATCTACTAATATATCGTGTAAGATCTCGCGACTGAACCAGAAAGATCAACACAATGTAAGATCACGACTACAATCCTACAATTCGCTTCGATCTGTCTAACGGGAATAGATCTTTTGAAGTTGTACCCTTACATACAACATCACGCTACCCAACCAAACCAGCATGACTAGCCTTAGTACCTAGCAGGTAGCCTCTATAGTGGACTGAACTCCAGTTGGGCAGGTAAACGCCAAGCATGCAAAGCCTATCATTTCCAAATATTGAGAAGGAGATTCAATTCAATTCCTGACACTAATAATCGTTGATTAATTAATAAACCGATAACTATTCTTCAAATTTGGACGTCGGAGTGGCTTCCTCATAGTTGTAGGCGGTCAGATTCTAACAAAGTCTTTTCTACAGCACCATCAACCTCCAAAAAACATCCACTCACTTCTTCTTCTTCTACCTTGAATCAACCTCACCCTCTCACCAAAAATCAACCATCCATAAGCGGTTCACGCGGCTCGAATAAAGTCACTTGTTAACCTGACCTTGGTACTGATCAGCCACCAAGAACAAGAAACTCCTCCCTCCATCTTTTGTCCTTCCCTATTCCCCTTTTCTTTCCCCCTCCCTACTTTACCTTGGGTACCTTACCTTATGCCCTGTTCCCGGGCATTGATCTAAATCTCGCCGCCTCCGCCTTCAACTCCGATCATGCCGCTCGCTAACTTCGGGACCCTCGTTCTCCACCATCTCGTCTTTGTCGCTCACCTGGTCTATTTTCACATTGCTTTCTCTCACATGGAACCAAGTGCTCTTGTGGCCCTCTACTGCGTCTCTAAGCTCCTTGCCCGCCGCGCCGACGACATCGGTGGTCCTCCTCCGGAATGGCCGCCTCCGGTTATCCAGTGGTAGCCGCTCTTCCGTCTCCGGCTTCGGCTTTGGCCTCCGGTTTGACTACGGGTTATGAGTCTCCGTCCGAAGAGCACCCGCCTTTTTTTTCTACTGTGGCTTCGGCCCCTGCTGCTCCGAATGGGAATGCAAATACAAACACGAGACGTCTTGTTGTACCGCGGCCTGCGCTAGTACAACGGCCGTCATATATCGCCGCCATTGCTCTTGAAGATGGCGATAGCAACAACCGAAGCCGCCCTCGGCTTGTCAACCATAGTTCTACGATTACTGCTAATAGTCTGAATCATGTCATGGCAACGGTGGAAAAGTCGCCCAAAAATCAAAAGGTCGGTCTTCGGGATCGCATCGCCTGTTATTCCTGGACTTTTTTCACCTTGGTAAGTGTTTCCGAGAGTCATTCATGGCTTGGCTAACATATTCCAGACAATGTCAACTGGCGGTATTGCCAATATTCTTCATTCATGTAGACACGCCTTCTTACAATTCCTTAGACAACCCAACTGACTCTTATTAGTGAAATGGACAGCTCCCTGGCTACGCGGAATCGGCCTCTTCTTCTTCTTCCTTAACATTATTCTATTTATAATGAATTGTGTTCTAATTTGTACAAGGTTTCACCTTCGTCCGGGGAGCTTCGTACACTCTTTCACAGATCAGATGGAATCACTCTTCATCTCAGCTTCTGTAGGTTCCCACCATTCATCTGAGAAAATTGCTGCTAATAAGCAAAAACTAGGTGGTCTCGTAAGCGATATATATCCGCACTTAACTCTGGGTTAACTCTGACAATCTTAGCATTGCTGTAATATTAATCAACACCTGTCAGTATGGAATTCCTTATACGGGACCTTGGCTTCTCCATGCTATGGAGTGGGTATTCTGGGTCTACGCTGCTCTCAGCGTCTCTGTCAGCGCATTTCTATATCTTATTCTATGGTCCACACTGTAAGACAACCTAGAAGCCCTTCTTATATACAACTGTCGATACTGACGCTTAATTCTCAGAGTCTTCCCCGTCCACACAATGACGCCAACTTGGGTCTTTCCTGCATATCCTCTGCTTCTCAATGCACCATTCGCGGCAAATCTAATTGCTGCAGCGGATTCTTCAGGCCATGAGCTATCGGTAAACACCGTGGCTATGGCACTTGGCGCTACTGCGATCCAAGGAACTGGTTGTCTCATTGCATTTATGATATCCTCTGCTTTCATCTATCGCCTCATGACGCAGAAGCTCCCACGGGATAACCAGAGACCCGGTATTGTAAGTTCAACGTTTTACGCTCATGGCAAACACGCTGACCTTTGCTAGTTCATGTCAATAGGTCCTTATGGGTTTACCGCTGCTGGTATAGGTACGTTACCATATTCGATTCTGCAGGTTATGTGACATAAATACTTAATAAAAACAGCCCAACTCGGTAGCCAAGCAAACTTACTTGTCCCTGAAAACTTCCTAGGTACTCCACACGTTGCCGACATTATTAAAGTCACTAGCATTCTTGTGAGTCTCTGGCTCTGGGGTCTCGCTATGTGGTTTTTCCTTGTATGTGTCGGCGCATTGTGGAAATATACCCGTTCAGGTCACCATATGCCGTTCCAGATGACCTGGTGGTCTTTTGTCTTCCCCAATACTGCTCTAGTAAGCTATTCCCCTCAACGCAGCTCGTCTTGAACAAAATCTCATTTGCTCCTTCTATAGGTTACGGCCACTAGTGTCATGGGTAAGATCTTTGACAACAATGGCCTACACATATTTGCGTCTATCATGACGGTTGCTATCATCATTGTTTGGGTCATGATCTTTACAAGGATGTGTTGGAGTCTTAAAACAAAGAAGCTTCTATGGCCCAGGGATGAAAAATAGATATTTACGGAGCCTCGCAGGCTTATTTTGTTTCACAATACTTCACTGCAGTTATTGTTCATAGCGATTTTAGGTTTCAGCGATTGTGTGGAATTTGCATGCTTGATATACGAGCTTACCATCTTTGGGCGTTGGGCGGCTTTCGCGATTAGAATCAGCATAGATGAATGTCATACCCGACTATTACCGTCACTCGAGTCTTAGTTTACGTGTATCAGTTTCGGCTATTGCACTTCCGCTTTTCCAGAAAGACTACTTTACTATCATGATGTAGAGAAAAATAGCCTGTTTGTTTTAATTCCCTGATAGGACTTCTGAAATCCCATTTATACTACTTGGAGTACATAAGCTTAACTGTTGCACTTCATATCTTACAAAAACATCAAGGTAAGAAAACGTATCACGATTCGCTTGCCGAGAACCTTCAAACGCCCCCAAACTCCAGTGTAGCAATATTCAGTCGACCACTCTGACACCCGAGCCTCAAGATATACCAAAATCTGTCACATATAGAACTGTGTTACAGTTTCGCCTTGACTCCTTCACCGGCAGTGGCCTCGAGGTTGACAGTAACCTCACCTGTCTTCTCGCCATGGCCGAAGAAGATGACTTGCACAGTCAGGTCATCACTATACATTTGTTAGTAATGGAATACATGATCATGAATCAGGCTCCTTACCGGTAACGTCGCGAGAAGGGAGAAGGTAGGGTGAGCAGAGCGCACACCTGCTCGTCATTGTTACCACCAAGAGCATTTCGGACGAGATGAGTAGCAACGTTCTTGTCCTTCACTGCGAAGCGATCCTTGGCATCAGGATCGATACCCCACTGTTGAACGCGAATAGGGGTCTTGTTGCCATCAGGTCCAGCGGTCTTACTCTCCTCGACGGGCAGAGGTGTCTTTGACGATCCGAAGATCTTGTTCCAAGCAGCATCAAACTGTGAATTCGTTCCGGACTGTCCTTCGGTTTCGATCCACTTGCCTACAAGACCGACAACCTCTTCGTTGGTAAGCATTTCCCACAGACCGTCGGTAGCCAAAACAAGGAAATCGCCATTCTCGGGGTGAACTTTGGTTGTCGTAACGATAGGCTCAGCTGTGACATAGGGAGGAGTTTTCAGAAGAGGCGAGGGACTACGACCGAAGAAGTTTTCGCGCAGTTTCCAAGCGACATCTCTGCTCCATTTGTAGACAGCATCGCCAAATGCGCGGCTGGGTTCCAATCCACCAAGAACACGACCATTGCGAATAACGTTCTCTTCTCCGGGGTGCTCTTTACGCATACGATCGACCTCCTGAGGGTTGCTACCAGTCTGATCATCTGACAGAGCAGTAGCAATCCACTTTCCATTCGCTGCCCGACGACCCAGAACAGCGCGAGAATCACCTGTGCAGGCAACGCGCAAGAGGTTGCTACGGCTGTCGTAGAATGACAACAGAGCACATGATCCAGAAAGAGCAGGCTGTAACAACTCTGCGGCTATGGTCTTGGAACCGCCCTTGAATACTTTCTCAACGCTCTTGTGAACGATTTCGTTATCCAGATTGTTGAAACCAGTCTTGATAGCCAGGTTAACCGCATCTTCAGAAGGCAGCTCACCAGAAGCCTGCTTGTAGGTCTCGTTGAGTTCACGGGCGACGTAGTTGATCAAGCTTTCCCTCAATGTCGCGGAAGTAGTCCATCCCCTAAATGGTGTAAGTAAAGACCGTTTTTGTTATGCTGTGGCGCAAACTGTATCCTGTAATGATTACTTACGAGTGGCCGTCGAAAACACCCCAGAACATCCAGTCGCTGTTGTCGGTCTCTGCAGAAGACCTGCTAGGAACCTGAACAATCTTCTCGGCGTGATCATCCTCGATGGGGTCGTTGCTGGGCAGCTGGACCAGATCATAGCGAGTAACTCCCTGGCCTCGGCCGACAGAGAAAGACTGCTCAAGGCGACGTAGCTTCTGCGTTGCTTGATCGGGCGTCAGCATCTCAACAATGCGACGACCGTCGTCACTAGTAGCCTTGGAGATTGGACCCTCGCCAACAATTGTGCCCTGTCGGAGTTCGTCGGCGCCCACTACAAGGACGGTGCGAGTTGGCAGCACATCAGCCGTCTGGGTAGACGTAAGGCTGTTCTTAGAGCTCAGGGTGGAACCGGCCGCGAAGTCAGAGCTATTATAGGAATACCAAGCACCGTATCCGACGACGATACTGGAAACAAGTACGGCGGGCAGGCGCCGGAAGTACATAGAGGACTTCAGGGGATTGCTTTTCGTGGAGTTGCGATGAGCGTTTCGAGCGTGCGCGCTGGCCTTGGATCGGGTTTGAGCGAGGACCGTGGAAGTGGCAGAGAAGCCGCGACGTGGGGTTCGAGTGAGAGCGCGGACGGTCGAAAGAGAAGTCGTCCGAAGGGCTTTAACTGCAGCTCGATTCATCGGGGCGGCGGGCAAGGGAGCTTAGAGCCAGCCTAGCGGAGAACGATGGTCAAGGGCTGCGAGCGGATGTCCTCGAGTACTCGAGAAGCTTAAGGAGGAGCCGATGACAAAGGAGACAGCGACCACAATGATACACAGGGGAAAGAAAGGTCGAGGTACTGCACTGCACTGAAGCTAGGATTGTGATAGGTACGTAGTGTAGTCTAGACCAGGTAGTGGGTGGATAGGTAGCGGCGGGGAGGTTCGTGATGGATGGTGGATGAATGTCGCCTTGTGTGGGTCTGGAGAAGTGCTACGCTATCTTATCTTGACCTTTCCCCTCTGGGGCAGCAACAGACTGCGATTACCGGAGTCGAATGAAGTATGTATGTAAATGGGATTTTATTCTTCATGTCCTTCTTCCATTCTCTTTTTTGAAGACTCATAGTATCGCTTCCAAACTACCTACAGCGAATTATCCCGATATTTCTCGCATTTACATGGTCACGTCTTAGACCGTCCGCCCCACGTGAGCCAACGGAGCAGCACCCGACCTGAGTTTAATTCTCAATCATCTACATATAAACCGACTTCTACCGAGGCTCATCGCTTGTTGCTGTTTCAGGCACTTTGGACTGGTTGATTGACCAAAACCCTGAACAGGCCAAGTTTCACTTGCCCTGTCAGCTTTACCAACCCTGGGCTTGTTTTCTCACATGTTAGTGGGATCCCTTGCATGCGTAGCCTGACTACACTCATTTGATGGATTTCCGTACTAGTGTCTGTTTCTGAAGTTGAAGCTTATTAAGATCTTCCAGATATTTGATCCCCTCTAATCAAGACCTTTCACAATGGACCAACAGCAGTCCTCACAATCGCTCACTGGAGCCGATCGTATTAGAGCCCTTAAAGATGACAACGCCATATTCACTGCTTTTGACACCTATCCGTGGAAAAAAGACAAAAGTTTCATGGTAAATACATCGTCTGATGTTTGATGTTTGTTTCAGAGATACTGACATCTATCACCAGTCCGGTCTCAACGCGATCCTGGGCGAACCTAATCAGCAAAATCCGCAGGCCTCTCTTGCAGATATGGCCATCCATGCCCGGATCTTTTACTATGCGCAGCGAATTGGTGTCAATATTGATTTCGCCGCCTACAAGGCCTGGCTAGCCAGCAAAACAGATTATCAGCCCCCGGATGTCCTGCCAGAAGAGTACCGTCAGCGGGACGAGGCCAATGCCACCTCAACTCCGGCTTTAGACTGGCAGAAGGCTGCACCGAAGACTGACCTCTATATCGACAGAAAGGCTGCTGCAGCGCAATCTGGTTCACAAGATCAGCCTAGTTACCCCATGGGATTTGCTGAGATGATCAAACTCATTCAAGAAGGCAAGCCTGTGCCAGGAATTCGGCAGATACCAAACACCATTATTAGAGATCCTGTAAGTTCAGCTTTAGATAATCCCACCCCTCTCATCCATGTTTCTTTACTAAACTCCGCACAGGCTGTGAAACCAGTTGGAGCCAGAGCTGTTCCTAGGAAGCCATGGGAGAAAGATGTTAGCCCTGATGCGCCTCCTCTTGCAGACCTACCAAAGGCGCTTGATACCGAGTTTCCGCCCCTTCACGATGATTTGGCGTCTTCCTCTGCTGCTGAAGCTTCGTAAATCCGGATTACTGTTGTCTCATTTATATAGCATTGATGGCGTTAGGGACCATACAGCCACTGGCATTGATATGCTTCATCATGAATATGAGCAAGACAAATGACTGGAATACTGTGACATTGGCTACCTCAATCATCAATCACAGCACACGATGAGGGCATTTGAGATGATAAAAGCATCAATCATTTATTAAAGGGAGTTTAATAACTACCGTAACAACCCGTGTGTTATAGGAAGACGCCGAAACCCAGCATCCGCATAGAAAAACGACATACAACTTCATAAACTCATTCCGACTTCCAAGGGAATCCTTCCAGACCACCATCATTCATACCCGTAGATTGACTGAAGAAGTATGGCTCTAGTACCCCATGAGATATGGTCCCGCTCACCCTGTAAGAATGGCAGCCCATAGTCGGTGGGATACAAATGTCAGCGGTGGTTAGTAACTGCCATCTCCTCCATATTGCAAAATCGATAACCATAATGTGTCCAATGCACCCGAGAAGGCAGTAGCCAGCTGGGCGTAGGATGACGTGCGATCTGTAAATTACTTGCGTGGGAAGATGTTTCTTAAGAAAGGTCGACAAATTCTGGTTTGTTACGTGATCTTGGCGAGTGGAACGATAGGTGATTCAGATAGGGGCTCCTCGACACGGATGACAATGAAAAAAACAGAAAACATAAAGTGGGATGGGAAGAGCTCTGCATCCTTCAGCAGAAAGCTGTCTTCGACGATAAAAAAGACCGATCGGCAAGGAATAAATGAATTTAGCGGTAACCGTTGCTGTAGCGTGGCCCAGGTCCCATGCGTCCGCCCATTCCCGGGCCAGCACCAGGCCCAGGACGAGTTGCAACAGCATGGTTGGTGCAAAGCATACCGACACGAGAACCGAACTTGGATCCTCGCAAGGACACCATGTGCTTTCGAATGTGAGCAGCAACAATCTCGCGATGCTGAGGAGAGGCGTGGTTGAGGATCCATTGAATGAGGTAGTTACCGTACTGATCACTCGCGATGTCAATCAGCGGAATACGTGTACGGTTGCGGCGGCCCTCACAGACTCGGTCCAGGTAGCGACCGAGGAACTCCGATCCTCCAATCTTGAGGCACTTCTCGACAACCTTGGAAGCGAACTGATCTGTGCTGTACTCGGCCGCATAACGAATGACATGGTCAATAGCCCGACTGCGGTCAGGAGGAGCACCGTGTTCGCAGATATGCTGAATGCACCAGTTACCGAATTGGCCATGGGCCACGATGTCGATATTGGCAAGAACCTCTTCGATACAAGGCCGCTGTTGAAATGAGTTAGTTCAGCAATTTCGACAAAAAACAACTCAGCCTACCTTATCCTCTTCAAGACAGTTCTCGAAGATATTTTGCACAACAAGGCTGCCGGTCTCTCCAAGAGCCACTTCATGCCACATCCCGCCCAGGGCCTCGTTGACATACTTCATGATCTGTGGGGGTGACTCGGTCCAACGGAGCTCGAAAAGCTTCTGCCAAACATGGCAGGCATAGCGATGGATAACCGTCTCTGGAATTCGCCGCAACAGTTCGGAAACCATAATGGCCTTGAAGTTTTCCGGAACGGAGTCGAACGCCTTCTGAACAACATGGCAACCAAATGGATCCATCGAGAGATTCAAGGTGTTGCCTCGAATAGCTTCGGCGATATGGATGACCTGGTCAGGCGTGCCATGCTCGAAGCATCGCTGCACCAAGAAGTTGCCAAAACGGTTGACCATTAAAGGGTAGGCCTGTGCTACGATCGCATCCACGATCTCAAACTTTTGGTCTGGAGTTCCGACCTTGAGTTTCTGCTGCAGGAAGATAGAGGCTTGCTGGTCGTTGTTGCAGACGATCTTGTCAACGATGTATTTCCAGTTGCAGTTGACATTGCGATCCAGGAGACGGCGATAGTTCAATGGCTCCGTTGGGGGAAGGTAAGTCTGATCCTCGGGTGACAAAACCTCTCTCGGATTCAGTCCCCTGTTTGTGTACATGGCAGGTGGACCAATTTCATTCTTCCATCCAGACCCAGAAGTGAACTCGGAAGCGTGAGGAGACAGAGGTGTTCCGACAGGTGGTGGATAAGGTGGATAAACACCCATGGGACCGAGTCCTTGAGGGGCGTTCATAGGTGCTCCAGGAAGAGGGCTGCCCATGTATTCGGATTGATTTGCGGGGCTGTTGTAACCTCCTCCGTAGCCAGATCCAAATGGCTGAGGAGAGTTGAACCGAGTTTCTGTACGGTTGCCACGGCGTCCGTAGTTAGAGCGCATCATTTCTGCATCGGGAGTCAGGCGTTCACTGCGGTAGCCATCCATGATGGGGTAAGGCGATCCATTAGGCTCTGGGCCTGGTGGATTAAACCCGCGACCTCCGAACCACTTTCCGGGAGCTGGTTCAGCGGCCGGTGCCTGAAGCGTATTGGCAAAGGGGCCAGGGTGATTTCCCCAGATCTCTCGAGTACGGTTGAAGGTAGAAGCGGACATGGCATCACTCGTATCAGAATGAGCATCATCCGGAGATCCCCATGCGTTCTCGCGAGTAGGGTAAATCGAGCTGTTGATTCCAAGCGCAGAGGTTTCAGGTCCAGACTTCACGACACGGGTCTCCGCCAACTCTTGGCCAAGTTTGGAGATCTTGCTCTCTGCTTGAGCAAGTTGCTGCTTCAGACGCACCACTTCTTCGCTTTCGCTACGAGCATCGTCGATAGTGGCGCTGGCAGGTCGTGTAGTAGGAGCCGTGCTTGGGAAGGCATCGGTAGCAGGAGTGACAGGTAGGGAGTTGCTTGAAGATGCATGATCAAATACTCTTGCGTAGTGGATCCCTTCGTCGATGGCTTTAGGGGGATCGCTCTGCTGGCTCATGGCAGCTTGTTGCTCAGAGAGCTTGGCAAGGAGCTTATCCACAGGGTAAGACTGCTCTGTGGTCGAGTTGTCGTGACTGATTTTCATCTTCTATAATGGTCAGTAAATTGTATATTGCGAATGCGATGGCGAGTTTCACCTTTGGGAGGCCTTGGTTTGCAAGCTTCGAAGTGGTAAGAGCCGAGATGCTCTTCTTTGACAAATTGGTTTTGCCTGTTTCCTTCTGTGTTTTGTTTTAGTAAATAATTCTTAAAGGGAGAAAGAAAAGAGAAGAACGAATAGGAAACGGTATGCAATATCAAGCGACTGTATAGTGAATGTACAGGGTTGATAGAGTTAAAGTATACTGACCGGGACGGAGGCAAGCGGCGAACCGCTGGAATTTTCTCCTTGCACAATAGCAGTAAAAATAGGAACGATCTTCTCAGGGGATCCCTGAGATTGCCCAGGTGAAGACATGATATTGCACCGCTTGGGCTGAGGTTTCGATGCAATGAATCTGGTGAGACCACAACGGGATAAGAATCTTAGAAAGGGAGTGGACTCAAAGTAACGGGCGATGTAATAGAGAAAGAGTGCGAATGTGCCGAATGTACGAACCAAGAATAGGTTGATTGATTGTGATGAGGAGGGTGTGAAGAAGAGAGTGAAGAAGTGGAAGAAAGGAAGAGGATATGGTGACGGAAGGGGACTGGAGGTTAATCACTGACGCAGCTTTTTCGGCAGTCCAAGCGGAAGGAAATTGAAGATGGAAGGAGCGTAAAAGTGGCAGGTGCCAACAGCCGTAGGAGCAAACCAACCACTGCTGTTCCTTCCATTTTTGCCAAAAGTGCCACCTACAGCTGGCAGTGGCAGACAAAATGGGGGTCTATTGACTTTGAGTGCACCGGCGTGGCGTCTTGAATCTTGAAGCCATCGTCACTTCTTTTTTTCCCTTCGGGCGAGCACGTTCTTACCTATAGAGTTGAGTTGTTCAACACCTGTATACCATGAGGTATGTAGGGAAACCTCTCTAAGGAAAATCATCTAGCTTAGACGTGAAGTGTTCATGCCAACCTTGACATTCCTACACTGGTTAATAGGGATTACGCATGAAGGACTTCGGCTGGAAGTTCTTTCTGTGACAAGGCATTATGTATAAGACGCAAGGCATCAAGAGGTTGCATGTCAAGTACAAACAACACAGATTGTGAAGGAAGGCTTATAGGCGGCCCAAAGAAGTTCCCGATTGAGCTTGCCTCTCTACCTACCTTAGGTAGTGTGACTTGTTACTCGAGTGCCATATTAGGCTGTGATCGCTGCGATTCTTGCAGCTCGCAACATGAACATATTAAGATTAACATGTTATCAGGAGAGACGGTGTTGGGTTATCGAGCAGATCAAGCTACCGGTGTTCTCTTCGTAGTTGGCAAATTTCCGATCGAACAATTAGAACCAGTAACAGGTCGAACCACACACAAACTTTCCTAATCGGGAATTGAACAATGCATTCTTTGTGGTGATACAAGTAATTGTACATACTGAATAAAAAAAGCCATAAGAAATGTCTTGGCTTTCTTCGTCACCCCTGCCCTAGCACCATACACAAGGAGTCGTAGAATCGGGATATCGTTCAGTTTTTGCAGTCCATTCCTAGATTTTTCTACGCTGCCATGATTGGTGTCGAATTTGTCATTATATTCATTGTCTGATTTATCGCTTCTTGCCAGTAGGAGCTGGAAATTTGTTAGTAACTGATCAGGAACACTGAACAGCCTGAGCATACCTGGAGGTCCCTTCTTCTTCTTTGGCGCACTCTTTCCGCGAAGCTTGAGTCTGAAGTCATATCGTCAGCACTTTTGCATCTGGTTCCTAGGCCGCAGTGTCTAGCTTACTCCTCGATGTACTCGAATCGGTCTTCCTCTGCCTCATCCCAGGTCGCTAGGGTCGGCCCGAACTCGCGCTTAAGGTCCTGTATCGTCGCTGTCTTTCGAGGGTAGTATGCTGCCATGGCTGGTCCTCGTAATCGTTGTCGCAAGATCTTGTTGCCCATGCGGACGCCCTCGGGGTTGTAGGAAGTCGCAAAGACCTGGCATTGCGCCTGGACAGTATCAGTACAGCAATCGCCAATCCGGTTTTGGTAGAATCACCTTCATCAAGTCCAATATCCTCGCGCGTGGAACACTCATCTTGGCGTAGTTGACATCCAATGTTGCTCCCGTCAACTTTTTTGCTGCTTGATGGATTGACGTCTGATGCGAAGTCCACGCAAAAGTTGAGCAAAAGACCCGATTGGATGATGCGATAGGTAGGTGGATCTGCGAGTCCCCAGAACGAGTTCACGCAGACCAATGAAAATGCAAATTTATGAAGTGTCACTTGTCTTTGATATGAATGAATGAATGCCCCAAGGTTATCATACTTCATACAATGCTCTTTGCAAAGTTGAGACTGATTTCAAAAAGTCCGCTAGCATTAAAATCCGACCTCGCTTGTGAGTACCGTCGTGAAAAGGTTTACCAATGTAGGAAATATAATCGAACTTAACAATTGCGAGAGGTTCTGTGAGAGGTTCATACGAGCCCAGAGCATAACAGAAAAGTTGACCTCTAAAGAGGATACAGGCAACAAATTAACTAAGTATATAGTCTAAACCAACTCACTGATTTTGTCTCTTATCCTCTTTGCAGCCAAGTTTTCTGATGCCCCGAGACTAAGATAATATTCCCGTCGCTGGTCGCATGTGGGGCACATTGGATCCTTGCGCCTCAACAATAAAGAAAAACAACATACAATACTCATACCTCCTCAAGACTACAACAACATGTCCAAGAGACCAGCAGAGCCTCCGGAAAGAGATGAGCCACGCAAGCGCGTCCACACATCTGTGAATACAGCTGTCTCAGTCACAGCTACTTTCGTCGCCTCTGTTGCGCCCGGTATCTCGCGATGGTCTTCCGCAGAGATACCCGACAGCCTACCACCTCTCCCGCCAATCAGACCTGACCTTGAAGAGCAAGTCTTCAGACATCCAGGGCTTGGAGGTCCAAATTGGGAAAAACTGGAATGGTACGGTGACGCGACACTAGAAATGATCTCGACAGAATTCATACTCGAGACCTTCCCGCATATTCCAACGGGTCGATGCAGTCAAATCCGCGAACAGCTTGTGCGCAATAGCACCCTCTCAGAGTACTACCGCCAATACGGCCTGGAGCACAAGACGCAACTGCCTGACGATATCGGCAGAATGACAGACCTAATACGCACACACAAGAACAACAAGGATATCATCAAACTCCAAGGCGATGTATTTGAGGCATACGTTGGAGCAGTCGTCAAATCGCATCCTCACGGAAACGCAGACGCAGTTGCTTGGCTTAAGCTGCTATGGGGCCGTACAATCAAAGATCAGATCAAGCGAGCAGAAAGACATCACGAAGCAGTAGCCCGAGCACAGCCTGCTGACCAACCCATGGCTCAACAATCTCCTGCCAGGCAAGAACAACCTGCACAGCCAGAACCCAAGGTGGAACCCTTAACAGAGCAAAATGCGAAGGGTCGTCTGAGCGCTGCGATAATGGTCCCCGGAACCAAACTTCGCTACGAAGATATGCCATGCAAGAAGAAAGACAAGGACACAGGTCTCCCACTGTTTGCTGTTGGAGTATATCTAGATGGGTGGGGAGAAACAAACAAATACCTTGCTCATGGTGTTGCTAAAAGGAAGACTGAGGCGGGCGGAAGGGCGGCGATGCAAGTACTGGAAAACAGGAAGCTTATGAAAGTGTACGAAGCCAAGAAAAAGCAATGGGTAGATGAGAGGCGCAAACTTGAGACCTAAACTTAGAGTGTGATAACTAAATAAACTAATACTCGTCTAAACTGTCATAATGACAAATTGTTTTATTTCTTATGATACCGCAGACAGGTGTTATGCTACCTATTCTGAAGCCAAACTTATCATAAAGTCTTTAAAAGTTATAGAGGTTGACGATCTGATGTACAGGCTGCCATCTTCACGTGTTTCGGTTCGTCATGCAGGGGTTAGTTTTCAGGTCCCGAGATCTCGAACCGTTCAAAGGAGGGGAGAATTAAGCTCGGTACAAGCACACTAAAATGCAACCGCGTCAACAAGATCTAAGAGAGGCGTCTACATATTGAGAACCGTGACTTTTGTAATTTACAGTCTAGACAGTATACAAATTAGATCAAGCGATAGATATCATGTCGCAATGTACGGAGTATTAATTTCAAGATCCATCAGTTTTCTGTCAAATCCAATGCCCCAGATCCTGTCATTCCCTTCCCTTCCCCTGGGGACGTGCCTTTTCTAATGGAGACGGCCCTGGAAGCGCATCCCCCGAGCTGGTGCCCGTCACCTGTGGGCGCCGAGGTCAACCTATGATTTTACCGATAAACGGGCCTCCGCAGGCCCAGATCTAGCATCATCTCATCCTCCAATTGCTTCTGATCGAGCACTAATTCATCATCTTGGTTTCAAGGACCCTCCTTTCTTTCCCAATGGAGTCATAATACACGGGCGACTAGGCATTCTTAACTGCCTCCTACCTTCAAACTTATTCTCTCTCTTATCTAATTATTTCGATACATATTAAAATCAATCGCTTCTTCGCTTGAATTTCAGTTTATTATTCTCCTTTCCATTCCTGGCTTGTGGGGTCCCGTTATCTCGGCCATCAAGCCGCGGTCCGGACGGCCCAAGGTCCGATAAAGGACCCCCATATCGAAGCTCGACTTGGACCTCGACGCAATCGCCACTCGCTCTCATCGGCCGCAACTTGCGTGTCGCAAGTCGCCTTTTTACACAAAACATAGCCGCCAAAATGGCGGATTCAGTGGGTATGTCGCATCACACACTTAGTACTCAGCTTGAAGGTGGTGGCTGACGTGATGATACAGATCGCGTGTTTGTACACGCTCTCAACACCGTTAAAAAGATACCCAAAACAGGTGCATCGAGACCACCGCCAACCGATCGACTCCGACTCTATGGACTCTATAAGCAGGCAATGGAGGGTGATGTTGATGGTGTAATGGAACGACCGACTGCCGCCTCAGGAATGGCATCCGACGACCTACAGCGCGAGAAGGACAAATGGGATGCGTGGAATCTACAAAAAGGATTGAGTCGAACAGAGTCGAAGAGGAGATATATCGAGGCGCTGATAGATACGATGCATCGATATGCGACCACGCCGTAAGCGCTACACTTTGAACCCGGACTTCGTGGATGCTTGGATCGGACTAACATGGACTATTAGGGACGCCGAGGAACTTGTGTCAGAGCTTGAATTTGTCTGGGATCAGATCAAAAACAACAGCCCGAGCTCATCACTATCGTCGCCGAGAGCCAACCGATCGACTGGTGCTGGCGCGAGCCAGCCTTACCAAGAACCCGAGCAAGCAAGCGATGATGAAAGTCCCTTGAAAGAGCTAAGGCCGATGAGCGAGTATGACGAAGCGGAACTACGGTCCCAACGACAATTAGATGAAGACGACGAAGTTGAAGTACCAAATAGCGACCGAAGTAGTGGTCGATGGCAGCGAAAGGTGGAACGAGCACTGACAACCATGTCTGCTGAGGTAGCTGCGTTACGAGAACAAATAACAACGGGTCGAGAATGGCGAACAAAGAAGGAACGCAGTTTTCCAGCATGGTTGAAGTGGTTTGCCTGGTTGTTGGTCAAGCATATATTTGCAGATCTCGTCATCCTCTCCGTCGTGCTATTATGGTTAAGGAAGCGCAAGGACAGACGGCTGGAAGATCTTGTGAGAGCGGCTGTCGGACTTGTGAGGGAATACGTTCGAAATATTCTACCATCGCGAGGTTAATGACTTGGATATGCCGGACAGTCTCCTAACATGAGGCTACGACACTACCTCTCGGAAAGACCTTTTGGTATTGACTCTGCTGGGTCATTTCGGCCAGTCCATTATGCACCTGGTCATGGATTGTACATACGAGTACATTGGAATGCCCGCTGGTATCAATTTCAGTAACCAGCCAAGCATTCAAACAACGGTTATCCTTAGGTATAAGATAATCGTATGAATTATAAGGCGCTTCTTGGAGCATGGGGTTAGCATTGTATTTATATAGCCAGAAAGGGGCGGTCATTGTGTATTAAGGACATGTACTAAGTAGATATTTCATGCTTAGAGGAGTCATTATGAAACTACCTTAATCAACCCTGTTTATACATTTACTAGCTGATATAGATTTTCTGTATGCATGCCCTCCGTTCATTTGGTGCGGTTGGAATAGAGAATTTTGGGATGATTCTATTTCTATCAAAGCAGCACAGACAGTAGGCTCTTTTGGTCACCCCTCGTTAACGCTCTGTTTACAAAATACTTCCATGATTGGCCCCATCGCAATCCTGTTTTCTTTCACCTTCATTCATTTCCACTTATGCAGGTACAGACGCAGCCATCAACCCTTTCACCGTCTTGTACACCATCGGCCCTCTCTCGTCCTTCTCCACCCACTCATCTCAACCATCATCGGCCGCTGTGCAACAACATCAGCTGCAGCCAGCCACAAACGTACCAACTTTTTATGACTCTGGTCTACAAAGCACAGTATATTTCAATAAATCAATAAAATCATGGCGCAGCCACCACCTGGTCGCCCTGGCTCGGGCGCAAACCGTTTGGAGTATCCCAAGCATATTCCTGATCCAGAAGGCCTCGCCATCATTCCCCCATTAACCAGCTTTGCACCTGCCATCTTCCGTCCAATAGGCGCGGACGAGACTCTCAGCGATGTTACATCCGTCACAAAACTCGATCTCCTGCAAGCAGAGCTCGAGGAACTTGAAAAGCATGCCATCAGCACTAATGAAAATTTCCTCGCCCTTTGCATTCGCGAGCACGAGCGCATTCTTCAGGAAGGGCGGCGATACGAGGCCCTTGAAGAAATAGACGGCGTTACTAAACCAGATGTGCCACGAGGAGTTAGGCAGGAACAATTGACCAGTATGATTGCAAACATGGAGGCCAAGCCGCCAGATAATGTCTACCAAGACACAAGAGACATACCTCCACCATCATTTAACGTGGAACCTCGGTCGCTGCGCGATCATCAGGCTAATGCCATGATGGATTTTGTATTGTTCTCTGCCCAGATGGCTGAAGCTCGTGATAAGGAATTGGCTGCATATCGCGCACGCATCGACGATGAGATAAAAACAGAGCAACTAAGACGGGAGCGAGAGCGCGGAGCCAACTAGGAACCGGCTCGCACACCTGCACCGCAACCCCAGGTTTCACCGGTCAAGTACGTCAACGGGGCTGGTGGAAACGACAAGAACATGTTCATGTTTCTTAAGAACGCAAATCGAAAGCGGAAGATGTGAGGCGGGAGAAGCCATGGAAGTGCACATCGTAGTGAAGGAATTAGGTATTCAACTTATCTACCTTCAGCCCTCCGTCAGACGTCCTATATGTACATATACTACGAACTTCCCAGACGCATTAAAACAGAGCAAATCTTTCTATTCTTTTACCACCACCTCCTCATACGCCATACTCGACCTGACCCATAGGCTTATCCTCCTCCATACCAGGAGCCATAAAGTTCGTCCTGGCATCGCCAGTGGCCTTGGCCGCTGAGCAGCGAGCCATTGTGGGTGAGCTAGAGAGGTTGTTAGCGGAGATCTCGAGTACATAATGAATCAAGTTTACACACCTTCGCGAGATAACATCTGTGAAGTAAAAGTTGTCGATAACCTTCTTGAGGGGAGTTCCAGTAACCTGGGCACCCTTGTTCTGGTCCACAAGTTGAACCTTGCTAAGAGCAGGGAGGGCAACGGGCTCAACGACGTCGTAGGCGGCCAGAGCAGGGCTGATCTCGACCATGCGGTCTCGGACCATGGCGACATCGTCGTAAGGAAGGGGAGCACCAAGGAACTCACTGGCAGCTCGAAGGATCTTCCAGTCAGTTCGCGAAGCACCAGGCAGAGAAGTAGCAGCTCGGGTCATCTGAACACGGCCCTCGGTGTTGATGTAGGTACCAGCCTTCTCAGTGTACGCAGCACCGGGAAGAACAATATCAGCGATCTGAGCACCCTTGTCACCGTGGTGACCCTGGTAGACAACGAAAGCATCCTTGGGGATATCGGCCTCGTTGACGTCGTCGGCACCAAGGAGCCAGACGAACTTGGGCTTGGTCTGGGCAACCTCAGCAGAAGGGGTAGTGAAGCCAACTTCGAAAGCACCAGCGCGAGAAGCCTCACGCTGGAGGACGTTGTAACCTTGCCACTCCTCAGTTTGGAAGTTAGAGGCGTGCTTGTCAACGAAAGAACCGATGGTCTCGTAGTAAGCCTTAGCATCAACGTGGTCAGTAACACCAGAGCCAACGATAATCATAGGTCGCTTGGCATTCTTGAGGGTCTCGCCGAAGGGACCGGAGAGAGCAGACTTGAGCGCAGCGTGGTCGGTACCGAAGTGCTCGAACTCAAAGGTGGAGTCGAAAGTCTCACCAACATAACCAATCTCAAGATCAGATCGGAGCCACTGCTTTCGGATACGGGCGTTGAGAACGGCGGCCTCGTGTCGGGGGTTGCTGCCAACAATCAGGATAGCGTCGGCCTCCTCAATTCCCCAGATCCGAGAGTTGAAAAGGAAGTTGGATCGGACATCAACACCGTGGGCAAGAGGCTGGCTGCCAGTAGGGGTATCAAGAGCCAGGTTGTCAGAGCCAAGCTTGTTAGCCATATCCTTGGCAACAACCAAAGACTCAACCTCAGTCAAAGCACCAGCAATAACCTTGAACTCATTGCCCTGGGGGTTCTTAATTTGGTAAGCACGGCCAACCTCGGTGAGAGCCTCCTCCCAGTCAGCGGGTTCGAAGCGACCCTCGCGGCGGACTAGAGGCATGGTAAGTCGTTGAGTCTTGAGACCATCACAGGCAAATCGAGTCTTGTCGTCGATCCACTCCTCGTTCACGTCATCGTTAAGTCGGGGGATAATACGCATGACCTCAAGGCCACGGGAGTCCACACGGATGTTGGAACCGAGACCGTTCAGAACGTCGATAGACTCGGTGTGCTTCAGCTCCCAAGGACGGGCTCGGAAGGCGTAGGGCTTCGAAGTGAGAGCACCAACGGGGCAGAGGTCGATAACGTTACCGGACAACTCGGTGTCCAGGTTCTTCTCGAGGTAGGTGCCAATCTGGATATCGTTACCACGTCCGGTGGAGCCCAACTCCGGTGCACCGGCAATATCGTTGGAGAATCGAATACATCGGGTGCAGTGAATACATCGGTTCATGGAAGTCTTGATCAAGGGGCCAATGTTCTTATCCTCAACAGCTCGCTTGCCGCCAACCTCGTGGAATCGGCCTCGGTCCGCTCCGTAACGCATAGACTGGTCCTGAAGATCACACTCACCACCCTGATCACAGACGGGGCAGTCGAGAGGATGGTTGGCCAGCAAAAATTCCATAACACCCTCACGGGCCTTGTGAGTAAGGGGAGAGTTAGTCTTGACAACCATACCGGGCTGTACAGGCCAAGCACAAGAGGCAACGGGCTTCGGTGCCCGCTCAACCTCCACCAGACACATTCGGCAGTTACCGGCAATCATAAGCTTCCTGAGCATTGTCAGCGATGGTTCGTTCGTAGGAGGGCTCGTAGGTATCGTACTCATGGTAGCAGTATCTAGAGAAAGTTAGCCAGGTTATTCAAACTCGCCACAACTGCCTTGACTTACCGAGGGACTGTTGAACCCGCCTTCTCACAGGCTTGAATAAGGGCAGAACCAGCTATAATTCTGTCAGAGGAGGTCGACCAAGCCACCCAAACATCAAAGCATACCTTCAATAGAGACCTTCTTTCCATCTAGCAACAGTATTAGCCTCTCTCGAGTTGTCAATGGTTCTATGCACAAAGATGCTCACCAATTGTCAGCTCCACCTCGGCCGGGCGCTGGCTTGTCGTCGCGAAGGTTCGCGAGACATTGACCGCCCGCCGGCTCGTCCGCCAAGCCGAACGTGCTATAGTATTTCGGAGCATCGTGTCGCCTTGACGGAGGGAAGATGAAAAGGGTTGCAGGGTCGCTGGCGGCGAATATATGCTCAGTCGTTGACGTCTTGAAAGGGAACCTGCTGTTCGGGTGATGGATTTAGTGGCGCTAGTCCGCGATTAATTTACGTTAATGTTCATTGGTCAGCGTCTTTTTTCTGCATGCCTCAGGCCACAGCCTCGGACCTAATACCTCTTATTCCGCAATTCGCGGCGAGCTTTTTGAAATTTTTTTTTCTTCTACCAAATTAATTGTACACGGGCACACTTTATTGTAGGTGAGCTTGCGCAACAGAACTGCTTCGGCAGTTCTGTTGCTTCAGTCGAGTCTTCCTCTATCTTGTGCTCAAGATAAATACTTTTACGCCGTTTATGGAAGCATGGGAGAGTAACCAATCTCCATGACCGCTGCCTCTTACCGCCGGTCGTAACATACCACCAAATCTTAGGATAGCTTGTAGACATTGTGCGAGACGTAACTGTGCTAGTATTGATTTAGGGATTATTCTATCTCTACTTTAGGAACTGCAGCTGCATTGCATAGCTCGCTCAGTCTGAGGGGGATCATCCGTCCAACGAAGTTCCTCGTCCTTGTCACCATTGTATGTCTTTCCATCGAAAGTTTCGCCATCCCAACGATCTTCGAATGGGTTGAGCGACATTTGCATGATGCGGTTCAGCACATCTCGCTCACCGCCCTTCTCTACGCGCTGGATGAGTTCATCGAGAATCCAACCACGAGGCACAAAGTTGGGGTTCACACGCTTCATGGCGTCGATTCTCTCACTGTCCTTTGCGTCTGACACGTTCTCTCCCTCATCCTTCCAATCTTCGACGATGCGCTCCCGCCAGCTCTCGAGCCAGATGGCGAGACGTGCTCGGGCATCTTCTTCAGAAACGGTGGTTGGGGGACCTTCTTTGTGGAAGAAGACAGACGCCTTCTCCTTGCGGGCTTCTTCGGTGGTCAGATCCTGCAACTTGACCTTGCTAAGACGACGGAAGAAGTGATGGAAGTCGAGCTCCAAAGCTTCCAGGGTGTCGAGAGCCTCGCTGAAAAGCACATCGAAATCAGTATCCTTGTGCGTTTTGAGACCCAAACGAGCAGTCATGAGTCGCTTATACTCCGCAAGGAACACAGCCTTAAATTCTTCTCCGGCTTGTGTGATGAGCTTTTCAGCCCTCGCCACGATTTCTTCTTCCTGTTCTTTCTTGACGCCCTCTGTGACAAAGGTTTCATCGTCAACATTGGCGCCTGCTCCCATCAGCTCACCGATGGCCTCGCCAAAGCGAACGAGGTTCCACCAGATAATGGTGGGCTGGTTTCTATAACTATAACGAAGCGCATAATCATCGTGGTTGGGTGTATATGCAGGATCAAAGTTATCCATGAAAGCAAAAGGGCCAAAGTCTATCGACAGTCCATAAATGGAGGTGTTGTCTGTGTTCTGTTAAACGTTAGCATTGTGTCATCAAGGTGAGAAAGAAGTTACTCACCAAGACACCGTTCATGAAGCCGTAAGCTTGCCAATGAGCCACCACTTTGGCATTGCGACGCACGACTTCACGGTAGAACCTCGTAAATCGGTTCTCCTCGGAACCATCTGCGCCCTCAATGCTGTCGGTAGCAACCCCACGCTTGGGTTCTGGAGAATCGACAGGCTTGTCTGGGTCTTCCAGTCGAGCAGGCAACTTATCCCAGCCGCCAAAGACATCCTCGGCAATGTATGTGGCGAGTTGTCTAATCAGCTTGCGATCCCCTCTCGCTCGCAGAATATCAAAGTTACCGAGGCGTACCCACGACTGCGCAAATCGCAGGACGATGGCGCCTGGCTCGATCCTCTCTCGACGGACCTTGGAATTTGGCAGAAGTGTGAGCGATAGCGCTCGGGTAGTGGGAATCTTGAGAGCATTGAGCGCCTCTGAAACAACGAATTCTCGAATACTTGATCGTAGGACAGCCTTTCCATCGGCAAATCGGGAGTAGGGTGTCAAGCCAGCACCTTTGAGTTGAAGCTCATATCGCTCGCCGGAGGCAGGGTTGGTTGACTCGAAGAGGGAGATAGCTCTGCCATCACCAAGCTGACCAGCCCATTGTCCGAACTGAAATCCTCCATAACATTGCGCCCAAGGATATCCGCCTTCGAGCTTCTCTTCGTCCCAGCCATATAGCTTGTTTCCCGCTACCAACTGTCTAAACTCGTCCGTCGTTTCTTCGCCGAGCTTGATTCCCAGATCGCGCATGGCGGCTGGGCTAACAGCCAGAAGCTCTGGGTCCGTCTGTTCGGTTGGGCGAACCCAGGTGTATATGGCGTTGCGGACTTGTCGAGGACCTATCTGGTCTCGAGGAGTCTTGTGGGAGTCGGCAGGTGTTGGGAACATTGAATCGGCTGGAAGGGATTCGGTGAAATGCCATGACTTGGGGATGTCCTGGAGTGTTGCGCCTTCAAAGGCAGACGCAGACGACAATGCGCCATTGCCATTGGAGAAATGAGCAGCCATTTGCTTAATTCGTCGTAGATTTGAACTTGGTTGTGAGCGCGGGACAGCTCTGCGTAGTGCGTTGCGACAGAGCATCAACGGCAGGAATTTATATGCGGGGAGAAGTTAAGGTTAAAAGAAATATGTGAGCATTAGGAATCATTTGCTTCTAGGATATATCCTGAGGCGAAATTTTGTTGCCTCATCAATGGTGATAAGTTATGACGGTGTTTGGCTGACAAAAGTGGCAATTATTGAAGGTTACCATCGTCTACGGTATCTTGACATCACTTCCGGAGCTTTAGCGCCGCCCCTCCACGATCAGTTCTAGATCTGTTTACTAAATCTGACAGCTCCGGTAATATCAAAACCCCTGGTTCTTCAGACGCATGTAAGACGGAACCGGAACCGGCCCGAAATTTAACTTCATCAACTTACAATCCAGTATTATATAGCTAATGTGTAATCAATCTATTATTCAGAAGAAAATACATTTGAATAAGCGGTGCTCGGCCGGTCACTTGACCTGGTTGTGCCGTAAATTTACCCTATAGCCGTGAGTGGTGATCTGATTCTTCGCATTTCCATATAAATGACATGGTTATGATGGTCATGACGTGCTGCTGTAATAATGTGTGTAAGTGTATACAGGTAAGGTACCTAGATACACATGAATACAAACATTTTCTGTTTGTGATTGCTGCTCTTTCTCAGTTACGGGATTTCGACACTAGAGAGGGAAAGCCACCTTCATCCCCACCTTCCAAAGATCAGGTTCTCATGCCTGTATTCAGAGCAGTTTAAATTGCTACCTATCCACGGGGAAAGACAGAGCAACACAATACTAGTAGTGTGTTTTCCGAGGAAAGAAGGCACTTCGTCAATCGAGATTTGAGTTGCCTGCCACGAACTCGGTGGATCGACACCTTAAGGATAACCGTTGAAATGGAGGTTTAGACTAAAACTGGCCGCTATGTCTCAGGCTATATCCCATCATTATCAAGGTCAAACTCCTGCCCAATTTGGATATTTGGGTGATGACTTGACAGACAAACATCCAAGGACGAATAAATCAACAGAACGTATATGAAGAGCAGAGAAATGTTATACACGGCGGTACAGCATGTGCAACAGTGACACGAAATGTTTAGCCCAAATCAGAATGTCGTAACCAACCGTTGAGCAAATACCATATCTCCCTATGGAATTAACAATCGCGGAAATAGTCCCGCTTCAAACTGCCTCCCGAACAACGATTGATAGAGTGTGGGGACAATACTTGAACGTTACCTGGACTTTCCATCTTCGACAACTCTTGATCTTCAACGAAACCTTTGAAGGTTTATTAGTTTACTAACTACACTTCTCCAAGACATCAATTCTTACCCAGTAGCTTTGCTCGATAAATCGTCAAAATGGGCAGCGTTACTACCTCTCACGATATCCCCAGCTACAAGTTCAATGACGGCAACGAAATCCCTATGGTATGTTTATCCCCACCTCATTCAACATAGCACTCAGAAGCTCGAATCACACTCAGTACACGAAAATAACATCTGCCAGCTTGCATTCGGCTTGGGCACAGCTCAATTCAAGAGAAACTCCGAAAGTGGACTCGATCAGCATGTAGTCGACATCACTACCAAGGCTATCAAGACCGGATATCGTCATCTTGATGGCGCCGAAGGTGAGTTTGCATATATTTACCAATATCATATCATTTATAACGAATAAACAGTATACGGCAATGAAGAAGAGCTTGGACAAGCTATCAAGGCGGGTAGTGTTCCACGCGAACAGCTTTATGTCACCACCAAGATCCCTGCTGAGAAGAAGGGTTCCGCCATTGACTCGTTCGACGTCTCCCTCAAAAAGCTTGGTCTCGAGTATGTGGATCTCTACTTGATCCATGGCCCCTGGTTTGCCGAGACCGATGAGGACCTTCAGCAGCGCTGGGCTGAACTGGAGCAGATCAAGGAGTCAGGAAAGGCCAAGTCTATTGGTGTATCCAACTTCTTGCAGGTGCACCTCGAGGCCATTCTCAAGACAGCAAAGGTAAAGCCGGCTATCAACCAAATCGAGTACCACCCGTACCTTCAACATGGCGATCTTCTCGATTTCCACAAGAAGCACAACATCGCCGTGTCTGCTTACGGTCCCCTGACTCCTATTGTCACAGCCAAGGGTGGCCCCGTTGACCCTCTCTATACAAAGTTGGCAGAGAAGTATGGCGTGACGGAATCAGAGGTCGGTCTCCGATGGGTTATTGACCAGGACATCATCGCTCTTACTACAAGCAACAAGGTCGAGAGACTTGAAGGTTACCTGTCCAAGCTTCCCAAGTTTAAGCTGACACAAGATGAGATTGCTGAGATCTCCAAGCTCGGCGCTAATAAGCATTTCCGAGGATTTTGGAAGAACAAGTTTGATGAGAACGATAGATCCTGAGCTCGAAGCAAGACTACTATAAAGTTTATGTATCTGGCAATCAGATAAATAAAAGAATTGGCGAGTATGGAATGATCAAAATCTGATATGTGAAGTGTGTTCTCAGTCTAGCAACATGATGTGCGACGCCATGCTATGGAAATGTCATAAATCGTCATTCATAGCTCGTCGTCCGAGTCAGTCTCGCTCCCGGCAGCCGCAGGTGTAGGAGCAGTCTTTGCAGTCTTTTTTGTTGCAAATGGAAGAGCCCGAGGCGGGGGAGGCTTTTCGCTAGCCTTTTCAGAAGCCTTTTCTTGAGAAGCAGCTGCGGATGCGGGAGCACCAATTTGCTGAGAGGAGCTCGAGTGAACGTTAGCATCCGCATCAGCATCACCCACATCATCGTCGCTATCGACTGATGCAGTTACTTCTGTTGTGTTTCCAGGATCTGTATCCTCAGCCTCCTGTTTAATGTCGATATCCATCGTATCAACAGCAGCATCGTCGTCCGACTCTTCCACTCGCCTTGTCGCAGGCGCCTTTCTCTTGGCAGTCCTAGACTTGCCAGCTTGGCGAGCAGGTTTCTTTGGCTTTGGTTGTTCGACTTCAATACCCATAGCTTGAGATGGTTGTGATTGACCTGCCATGCTAGGATTGGTTGCCAAAGCTGCTAATGATTGCTGTTGCTCCCGAATCTTGATCTTCTTCTCATTCAACAGGTCCCTGAACTTCCTCAGTAAAGCGGTTTCATCCACATCCTTCGCTTTTATCAATTCTTCTAGTTGGGATTGGAGTTGGGCTACAGCGGCCTCTGCTTCAGACGATTTAACCGACAGATCGGCCGCAGCTTGCTTACTGGCAGCAGAAGATTCAACAGCTGCACCGCACCACTCGAATAGTTCGATGGCTTCATCTGGATCATGGTTTAAAGTTATTGCACCAAGACGTTGCTACGATCATTAGCTACAAGCCGGGATTCCAGAATGGCATTAGTCTTACAGTAATACCCTGGATCTCCTTTCGAAGAGTGATTGATATAGACTTTTCGCTTTGCACCGTGGCTGTAGCTTGGATGTCCGGAAGGGGTTCCTGCTGAAACAAGCTCTCGAGGATCTGTTGCCATTCACTCTCCGATGCGGGACAGTTGTTGACACGCAGGGACATGATCCTATCATGTTTCACTAATTTCAAAGTCAGATTCAGGGGTCGAATGAACTGTCATCTGCGTTGATGCTGGAGATTGAGGTTCCAGATTGCGATGTAACGGAGGGGAATGAAATGACTTACATGAAGCGACATATGGCTCTTCACCTTCAGTACCCACTAGCTTCAGGTCCAGCGGTTTTGAGCCCTTTGAGGTTACCTGTAAAAGTACGAAGGCAGCCTTATCATCGCTGCGAGAGAACCTTAAAACGCGCATTGGAGAAGCCATTGGAAAAGGTATAGGTAGTCTCGTATACAGTTCGAAATTCAGGGAGAGTCTGTTGTATGTGTTCGTTCTCCAACACTAAGGGTTTAGATCAAAAACAATGGAATGATGGCAGATACCGAAGCTGTGATATGATTCGGAATAGATCAATACAACTCCCTTGTAGGGATAGCGAGATATCGGATGAGACACGGCACACGGGCCGGAGAGATCAACGCTTACTAGTTGGTTTGTTGTGGGAGGAATGGAGGCTTTGACGAAGTAAAGCTCGTAACCGTATGGGCTAAACGAGTGTACCTGGATTCGAGCGGCGCAGTCAAGTAAACAGAGCAACGAAAGAGTCCCTCAAGGGCGTGAGCGTTTTGGTGTCCGTTTAACGAAAGTCGATCGTGCGTAGTAGGATTGGATTCCGGCTAAGTCGTCAGGGACTGTGTTATTGATGATGACGATCAGTTGTTGATGGTGCTTGGACCATTTGTTAAGTTGAATGATCTGCAGGAGCTCAGCGGCAGTCCAGTTTTGGCGAGGAGCTCGTGCGCAAGACTGGGCAACGAGAAGAGGGAGACAAGTCAAAGGGCTAATTAACGTTAGAGAAGAAGAACAAATGTCTTTGTTGGCGTATGTCTTTGTCTGTAGTTATTTAATAAGATGGGAGCAATTTGAACTGACTGCAGGCAGCCATAAGGGAAATACATGTAGAAGCTGGAGGCTGCAGGCTGCAACCGGTCTCGAGCCAGGGCAAGGCACCTCATCTCCAGGCCACATGGCGACCCGTTCTAGGCACCTGCCGCTAAGGGGAATAGGCGACCTTAACATTTAGGCTAGGCTTGAACCGTGATTATTTCCACAGGCACTATCAGTCAATGAAAGTCATGGATTAGTAGTTACAATCTTATTGACAGCATGCCATTGTAAAACCCAGCTAGAGACACGGATAAATTGTAGTTGACTTCAGTTGCTTGGTAAGAAGAGATTTAATCAATACTTTGCTTCAATCCATACCATTCCACCTCAGTACTTCGAAGATAAGATGGCGTGCTCCAAAATAATCTACGTCCGGTCCATTGGGATGGAGTTCATCACTAGTGAGATGGCCTGCATCTGAAGACCCATTAGCTGTAAACTGGGCCTTGGACGTGAGGGAGATCGTTCCTGAGCCTGGCTGGTGGAGTTTGTAACCTGTCAGGCCTGTTAATAGTTACATAAAGTCATTTCGTGCAGGGACAACATTTTCCCCCGAGACATGTTGGAGGGGAGTCAATCTACGTGATACAGCCCCAAGGAATTGTAGAAGAGATCAACACAAACCAACAACAACAACAATAATAACATCATCATCATCGTCAGCCGAGCCCAGGTTGTCGTACGGTAGGAGTATACTACCTACCTACTTGGCCCAGCAAGTTTTTTAGCTCTGAGATCATCAAAGATCGTCCAGGCACACCAGGCACAAAATATGGAGGCAGAAAAGCTTGGAAACATAGAAGTTGAATTCTTAGATCAACCAGCCACAAACTTAACTGACGTCCCGTCCGGTGAAGAAAGCTCTTTTTACCTACTATATCTGTACTACGTACTGGTTTATCTGTACCTGCTTACACGTCGCGACCATGACGCGTGAAGGTTTTGAGCCAATCGGGCTCCCCCCTGACTGCAAACGGTTCAGTTGTTCATTGTTTTCGCAGCTAGCTTCAGTCCAACAAGCCAGTCACGTGTAGACGGAATACTTCAAGGTAGCGCTTAGTACACTCAATTCTCAAACCAACATCCCAATATTCCTCAAAAGCTCCCCCAAGAAGGAACCATTTCAGGTGTAGTGTCATCAAGCCTTTTTTTGTAGTGTTTAAATAGCTCAGAGGCCAAGAGTGAGCACTTGCCCTGTGGGGATCTGCCCATAGCGATCGTAGTGCCCAGCAACAGATGGTACAGTGGGCATACCCCTTAGTAGTTAGCGGGGACCACCTCCAGCCACGCTTACAGCAACCCCCCCCAGCCATTTTCTTTTCCATACTTGCAGTCAGGACAGCCCACCAAGGCAAAGCAAAGCAAACAAACCAAACCATCTTGTCCACCATCGACCGCATTCCTGACCTTCGCATCCTGTTTCGCACGTCACCCTCGCGACCATCGAAAAATTCTTTCCTACAAGTCCAGTATCAAATAACGAATACCCTCCTCTTGCGCTTCCTTCTTGTTGATCTTGCTTTTTGTTTTGTCTGCCCGCTCACGTTGCTTGCAATCCGTCTCCATACGGCGACGTTACGACGTCTTTTCTTTGTTCCTCTGACTACCACCACAGACCTCTGCAGTTTGGCTTGTCCGCCAGCACATCCAAGGTCCCATCAATCATACGCAGAAAGCCACCAACCAGCTGTCAGAGCACCTGCAGGATCCACGATACCTACATTTACGACTCTTGGTTTTTCTTGAATTTCTTTGACGCTACTATTATTTAAACCCGCATCATCCACGCCGTTCAACGCTTGGGGGATATGCTTTTGTATGCGGGGAACAATTGCCGTTGACAAGAATGACTGTACGCAATTGACATCGCGTCCCCAACAGTCAGGCCGAATAACGCTTTTTGCCAAACCTTGGCCCCAATCAATAATTGCGAATTAAATTTACCAACATAACCGCTACCATGGAACCTTTACGACTTAAACCACGACAACATGTGGAAGCCGATATAGAAAATTGGGATGATGACGACTTTGTTGTGGAAGGCGACGACCTGTCCTTTCGCAGTCCATCCACGGCCACAAATATTCCATCACGGCCATCATCTTCAAGACGTCGCGATTCTGGCTCTTCGCACTTCTCATTCCGATCTGAGGCTGAGGGAGAGGAAGAAAAGCATGTTCACATCCCAGGAGACGATGAGAAGTCAACTCTAGACGCTATCGCTGCTGCACAAAATGCTGGCATTCCCTTGCCAACTAATGTTCCATCTTCTGCCCTCATGGGGGGCACGATCAAGCGCCTTGGTGGACGCAAGATTCGAAAGATCATTCAAGATGATTGGGAACACGATCTAGAGATCCCTGATTCATCTCAAGGCCTCAAGATAAAAAGACCAGAGCAGCCTAAATCCCCTGAGACTTCGCGACATGTCAGTTTTGGATCAACTTCTACTCACACAAGTCCTATCAACTGGGGCAATTCACCTCCTACTTCTCCTTTTGACAAAGATAACCGACGGGAGTCTGCTCAATCTATGCAGTCTTTCCAGAGTATGCAGTCCATTCAGTCTGCCACAAGCAATCTTTCGGCAGCTATCAATTTGGACAGATTTAAAGACGGTGATGATGATGACGATTTCTTTGATGGTGGCGAGACTATCAGAGCCTCCAAGAGCCGTCAACTTCCAAAACCTGTTTCATTCATTACACCTCCCACTCCTCAGAGAGAATTCAAGCCCGCCGATGCCGCCAGTACCGAGGATGATTTTGAGGCGGACCTTGAGCTTCCATCAGATGGAAAGCTGAAGCTCTCCATGAGAAAGGAGATTCCGAAGACACCTGCTAACCAGTCTGATGATCTGGATTGGGGAGAGGGAAGTCTGGGCACTCGATGGGGTGGAACCCGGCGAGACGCACGCTCTGCTCGAAGTTCTGCTGCTTCCGCGCTTAGCCCGAGTATTTCGAGTTCTATTACTGCTGAGAGTGAAGATGAGACGTTTGATGGGTTGATTCTACCCGCCGGTCCTGTTAACTGGACCGAGAGGCTCCAGCAACGTCGAAAGAGCAAATCTCCTAACCGAATCTCCGAGGAACCCATTGTGCCTCCGAAGAAGACTCCAGCTGAAGCTGATAAACCCGATTTTCTTGATGGGCTCGACATTGGTGAAGGAGACGTGTTTGACTCGAACAAGCTCACTCTGCACAAGAATGTTAAAGTCAAGGAGACACGACCAGCCAGCCCGGCTCGTCCCAAAACGGCACTGTCTCTTACATTTACAAACAAACCAGTCACCTCAACTCGGATACCCCGCCTGAATCACCATGAGCGAACTCACTCGACGTCACTGGAGCCAGTCTCAGAGAGTGGTGGCCCTATCCCCAAGCGTGCCCGTCGTTCACATTCTAGAATGGGTCACTCGGCTCAGTCATCCATCGCCAGTATGCCGACTCCTACAACAACTTCGCCATCTCGTGGGATGCCACCCCCGCCCCCACGTAGGAGGGAAATTGGCACGCGAACCTCTACGAACTCACTTCGCAATGAACCGACAACAACTAGCGCTCAGCTTCTTAAGCAGAAACGCTCGCTGCCAGCCATCCGAGCATCGAACACCCCGGCCAGACAGTCGGCGTACCGTCATGACAGGCCACCATCGAGCTCGGAAAACAATCGCCCGTTGTCAGGAATACGACCAAAGACGCCTACCGAACGTCAGCGACAAGGTTCAATGGATAGCCCAGCAACTGTCCGCAAGTCTCATCTCCCATTTCTGCCAGCTGGTGCTTCCCAGGCACAGTCGCAGCATGTTGCTACCAAGCATACTCGTGGTTTCCGTCGTCATGACTCTGACACTTCCATTGGGTCTATTGACTTGCGACCCAACTCTCGCACAATTTCGCGATCCACAATGAGGTCGCCTAGCCCCAACCATCGTCACCGGGCGACTGCTGATACTTGGGAGCGTTTGAGTAAGCCAAAGAACAAGAAGAACTTTGGTGATGGTCACGAGCTGGACGGCTTCGACGATCTGCCAACATCTAGAGAAACCGAAACAAAGTACCTGAAACAGCCTACTAGCTCAGGACCGAAGGTCGCCATGCGCAACAAACTCTATCAGAACGTTCTTCCAGACAGGAACCTGGCGAGTTCCCCATCAACTCCCCCCGCCCCTCGACCTTCCTTTACTCCTCACTTTGCCCGTGACACCGCTGCAAGTAGAATTGCGCGAGAGACCGCACTGGCGCAACGAGTCCCTAGCAATGGTCCGTTGACACCCTTGAACTCCCAGCGGACTACTCAGCTTTCCTCGAGGAGCAACTTGACTCCCACCATTCCCCACCATTCGAACATTCGATCAAGGAAGCATAAGCGACCCCAACAGACAAAGCCGCATTTGATTTCGAACCTGAATAGTGGCAAAGAGTCAAAGAGTAAGTTTACCGAAAATGAAACGAGTACACCCGCTAACAAGGATACAGTGGTCAATGGAATGTTCTATAACGCAGACACATACAGATGGGAGGGCAATGAAAACGCCCTAAATGTGTTTGATCCCCCAGTACAAACACCAACTCAAGTCGTTGCGTCAACCACCACGCGCGAGAAGGAAACAGCAACACCTCGTCCGGCATTGATCACGAATATTAGCGCTACCAAGGGTGTCCAAGTTGTCGGCGGCATGGTCTTTGACCCCCAAAACATGTGCTGGCTCAAACTTGACAACCCTGCCAAGCCATCTTCAGAAACTAGTGACACCATGGATGGCTTCGATGCGCTAGACGACGAGGATGTTTTCAAAGATATTCCAGATTTGGAAGATAATACCGCCGATGACGAGGGCGCCCAAGGTCGCGTTAGCGATATTAAGGATGAATGGCTTGTCGGCGAAGAGTTCGACGTTGGTCCCGAGTTCATCAGACGACAACGCGAAGAAGAAGACCGGTGGAGAAGAAAGTGCGAGAAATGGATCGGCCGAGGATCCAGAGATCGCGAAGCTTGGCGGTGGACGATACGCGAGCTTGTCTCACAATTCGACGATTTGGCGATGTGAGAATTACGAGCCTGATGGCTCTTATCATTCTTCGGCATCATTGTTTAAGCAACAATTTGTAATACGAACACTCATCATACCGAGTACTTGTGGATACACAATACGGCAGAGTACCTACATCACATCATGTAAGGAACGAGCAATCGGTTGTCACGAAGGTATTATGACTGGATACCCCCAGGTGGTTTAGGTTGTTTTCATGCGTTATGACAAGGTAATGGATTTTCTGCGGGTTATGTGTTCTTTTCCTGCCAGCGCCAAAGGGATAATGATGATGACCATGTATTATATGGCAACAATGGATTGGGCTGGCCTTGGGTTTTGATGAATGATAGAAAAAACTGATGGGAAGCAGCAGAACCCCGCCTTGCGGAAGGGGAACTGGGCTATTTATGACGAGACGAACTTGACGACTTACTTTAACCGATACGTTCTCTTTTAGATTTCTTTTGTGACTTAGTCAGCTCTTATAGCATAACAAATGAAGTTTCCTTATAACATTGTTCACTTAATGTGATGCTGTGATTTATGTATGACCTGCTCAGTAGATATAAAACAATAGCACTTTCTCATGCACCCCCTTCAAAAGAATAACAACTTTAATCTCTTCCCTGCACCCAATCTTGTAACTTCAAAAACACCTCTTGTTTATTATCTAACGTATAAGATGGAAGAATTTCTACATGACCAACGCAAAAAGTCGTCAAACCCATAACCATTTTTAGAACAACAACAACAAACTCCTGCCAACGGTAGAGAAGCTGGTATCTACTTTTTGCTCTCTTTCTCCTTCTTTGCCTTGGCCTTTTTGCTGTTGCTGTTGGGATCCAGACCTCTTCGGCGCATGGCGTTCCTTCGTCCCTTCTCCATGTACTCCTCATCTTCCTCTTCGTCCCAGCCACCAAAGTTGTCGTCCTTCTTTGCCTTTTCGGATTCCTCCTCGTCATCGTCTGTGGTGATGGGTGTCTTATCGATAACCTCGACCTCGTCAGCAGGTCCAGTAGTGCGATCACGAGCATTGGAGGCACTGGCGGGTGTAGGTCCGATCTTTTGGAACTTGGCAACGAAGAAGCCGTCGACGTTTAGCTGCTGAGGATAGAACCGTCTTGTCTTTGCAACGGAGGGATCGAACTTCTTGCCCATGTAGCTCGTGAAGCCCTCCTTTCCGAAGGTAATGCCAGTATCGACCAGGCGAACGTTAGGGCGGCGGGATAGGGCGTACTGGACAACCTGCTCGTTCTCCTCGACGGTGACGGAACAAGTGGAGTAGACGATGTAACCGCCTGTCTTGGAACCGTGGTTGACAGAGTCGATGGCAGACAGGATAAGCTGCTTTTGGAGATGAGGGAGCTGCATAAAGTCAAGCTCAGTCTTGTTGGTCTTGACACTGGGATCCTTGGCAATAACACCAGTTCCGGAACAGGGAGCATCAAGAAGGACACGGTCAAAACCACCCATGGGTTTAGGGAACTCTCGAGCATCGTAGTTGGAGACAATAACGTTACGGCAACCCAGACGGTGGATGTTACCAATAAGACCCTTGGCACGAGCCTTGTTAGGATCGTTGGCAACAACGATACCAGTGTTCTTCATCATAGCAGCCATGTAAGTGGTCTTTCCACCAGGAGCAGAGGCCATATCAAGCACGCGCTCGTTCTCCTGAGGATCAAGAGCCATACAAGGGAGGAAAGATGAAGCAGCCTGGAGAATATAGTGACCAGCGAGGTACTCGGGAGTAGCACCAAGGGGAACGCTGCTCTCGAAGACCTGAAGACCAACCTTGGACCACTTGCCGATGGGCTCTAGGGTAACACCACGGTTGATGAGAGCCTGAGCAAGATCGCGACGGTGAGTGCGCAGGGTGTTTGTGCGGATGACGACGGGGCGCGGCGTCTCGTTGGCCTCGAAGAAAGCGAACGCCTCTCGCGGTGTGAAGAGGTTGAAGAGCTTCTCAGCCAGGTACTCGGAATAACCGTAGTAAGAGCAGATATCCTTGATAAGCTGTGTTACATACTCAGCTCTTGAGCGACCCTCCTCTGAGAGTTTGGCAAAATCATCAAGGACGCGGATGTTCTCGGTAATTCGTGTTCGCAGAAGCTGCAAATCGGGCGCTAGGAGGGCGTTTGTCTTGGTAGCGAGCTCGTCGTCGGTATCCTCGTCGGAAAGAATGTGAGGCTTGTCGCCGTCGATGTTGGTCTGGAGAGCCTCTTCGGCCATCTCAGCGTCCGCTTCAGCGGCTTCCTCTGCCCTTTGAGCGTCCAGTTTCCTTGAAAGACCCTCAATGTTGGCTGCTGTGAGCTTCTCCTCGGCGTCTGACTCGTCCTCGTCCTCTGAGAACATAGCCCTCGTGTTCTTGCCTCCAGCATCTTCGTCAGAGTCGAATACAGAGTCATCGTTGTCAGAATCGAGGAAATCGTCCTTGAGCCCAGCGCCGCCGAGGTCTGATGAGCCGTCCTCCAAGTCGTCGAGGTCGAATTCATCATCCATCTCCTCATCATCAGAAAGGTCTTCTAGTGCCGGACCTGGGGCCTTCTTGTTCTTCTTTGCTTTACCATTTGCCTTTGGCGCAGGAGTAGGAGCAGGCGCCGCAGCAGCCTTTACAGGCTTGGTCACCTTTGTCTTCTTGATATCCTTCTTAACAACGCCATTCTTCTTGGGCTCGACGACCTTCTCCTTGGTGACAGTTTTTCGCTTCTTCTTCTCGGGCGTCTCAGCGACGGGATCGGCAGGTAGACCGGCCTTGCGCTTGAGCTTTGCGAAATGTTCTTCGGACAGGGGTTGGGGAGGACCCTGCTTCTTCATGCGACGACCGACACCCATTTTGAAAGATTATGTCGGATTGGAAAATTTGTTGAAGAATTGATTCGACCAAGATGCAAAATAGATCTGGTCTTGTTTCTTGGGCCTAGGAAAAGTTACAATAGATCGCGCCCCGCCGAAACTTTTTTTCTGCGCGCGCCGATAGCAAGGGTCCGATAAGCGGCAGAACTTCGTATCAGAAGATAGCGTATCATGGCCTCTTAGTCAGCGTTCACCCATCGATTGCTGCGGCGTGGAGCTTGCTCTGGAAGTGGTGTTCAATGACGATAGTTGAAGCTGTCCACCCACTACTGATTACACTCCTATTATTGCGAGTTAGAGCACAGACAAACCCTATCAAACATCTTAACGAAAACTTATAACGAAATTTGCCTTGGTTGTCGTCTCGCATACAACACACCTAAACCACATCCTTTCCATCCAAGCTTAACCCCGCCTTCATCAAGCTTACAGTCAACTTCAACCACGAAGCTATCACCATGTCTGAAGCCGCTTTTGCTCAGACATTTCTCGCATCGCTCGAGTCGCGGCCAGTTCGACTTTCAGCCGATCATGTCGAAGACCCTAAGTCCTTCCCAGCTCGACCACCCGTGCGATCTTCATCCTCACTTTCGAAAGTCATCTTCTAACGCCACTTCTAGTACATCATCCCCCGCATGTCCAAGGCCATGAGCAAGCCTAACAACCTCGCCCCGGGTTCCGAACGAAGCATCACTGTCTCACTCAAGTCCCTTCGCAACCCTCCTCTGAGCATCAAGCTTACCTCTCAACCCCTCGATACCTCAATCCTGGATATCAAGAACAACATTCAGAAGCAGACGAGGATACCCGCCGCTAAGACGAAGCTGCTGCACAACAAGAAGCCTATCCCCGATAGCAAGATCCTCAAGGAACTTCTGGGGGAGACAGATATGTCTATTGAGTTTACGGTCATGGTCATTGGCGGAGCTGCTGCCATTCCACCCGAGGAGCCTGAGGCCGCCCCTGAGGCCCAACCTACGGGCGCAAATGCGCTGGAGACTGACGAATTTTGGAGCGACCTCAAGGGATTCTTGATGCAGAGGTTAAAGGATGAGGCTGAGGCAGAGCGTCTTTCAGGTCTTTTCAAATCCAGTTGGCAATCGAACCAAGCAAATCCATAGATTTTGAAGCAAACACAGCATGACAGGAACACACGATTAAATAGATAATAAAATGCCAATGATTGCCATATACCAGCATGCGGTTTTATTTCCCGGGGGTGCGTACGATACATGGTCAGGGCTGGCAGTAATGCGAATTTACGTTTCGCCTCTAGAAGCAAACTCGTTGGTCCACGTCCCCAGAGGAAACAAAAAAACCATCGTCCCATCGCACCTGTTTCCATCTACTCACTATGCACTCCTACTCATTTGATTTGCTTGCTTATTTTGGTGTCTCAACTCTTGAAACGACCGTAGGTATGTTCAAATTCCATGACCACCCGCTTCTATAAGGGAGCGCGAGGCGGCGATTGGGCGGTTTCGTGACAGCGCGCTTAACCAGCAAGACCCTTGCTGACGGTCTTGAGGATGGAGTCGTATTCGATGTCATCAGTGTCGTTGGCCTGGAGCTCGGTGGCAATGCCGGTGAGCGATCGCTTAAGAGCCTCCTTGGAGGAAGCGTAGATCATCTTGGGCTGTAACGGGGGTTAGTCATTAGGTACTTGGGGGTAGGCCGGATTGCAGGGGTCCACGTACCTGGATACCGGCATCATCGGGAGACCAGGCGATGAAGGTGATCTTGTTTCTGCCCAGTTGTTAGTATGTCGGGCTACAGAATCGGGCCGCATGCAAGACTGCATACCGGATACCATCGCCAGAGGCGAGGCTGTACTCGAAATCGTAGACGGCGTAACGGGGACCCTTGCCAACGGCGCCCTACAACAGAAGTGTCAGAATTGGCGATTCGGCTTTTTTCATCCTTCTTATTCGTCAAATTGGCATGCGTACAGTTCGGCTCTTGGAGGTAGCGTTGACGAGCTTCTCACGGAAGTCCTCCCAGTCGTTGTTGTCGGAGGCGTGCTCGACAACAATCTCCTTGTAGTCGTCAGAGAGCTTGTAGACAATGTACTTGTACTTCTTGTTAAGCTTCAGGTCGTTGAAAGCAGTTATGCAGTCCTGGGAAACGGTGGCTCTATTTTAGGAAAACCAAAGCATGAGGTTAGCGCGGTTGTCTCAGAATTGGCTGTCAGGCTGCTGCGTGTTGCCCCGCGGCGGGCGTCATAATCATGATCGAGGGGGAGGGGAGATGGAAGCGAAGCGAGGTCAAGCCGCAGGGGGGCAAAGTGAATTTCTGAGGTCGCGCGCGGATTAAATAATTGAGCAGAAGAGCGAGAGTACGAACCCGGATTGAGACTGTAAGGTATTGTTAGTTTCAGTGTCTTTTTGGTGGCTTTGTAGAGAAGCTTACCATGGTTGCGGTCTACGTCAGGAGACGGGATCTTTAGGATGAGGGGTGGTCGGGCTGTAGGGGAGCTTAAAATTAGCTATCAAAAGTAATAAGGAATCAGAAAAAGAGGGAATATTGGGTGTTATGTAGGCTGATGAAGACAATAAGGGGATATTAACTTACCGAAAGTAGAGTATGGAGGAGAAAAGAGATCGATAATCTCACGATGCGAAAGGACAAAGTCGTTGGAAATGGACGCTCGAGAGTAAGAGAGAATGAGAAGTGGGTTGTATCTTAGTTTAGGCGGTAGAGAGAGAGAATTGTCCTTGTCCCATAGAAAGGCGGGGCCGTTGCGGGAGAAACTTGAGTCGAGTCTGGCTGCTCGTCTCCTCTCCTTCTCCTCCTCCTCCTCCCGCTCCTCGTTTCTTGGTGGGGGTTGCCTGTGAGATAGATCCTCCACGTGACTGACCAAAAGTGTGTCAGTAAGCCATTAGTCTATATACCGCTGTTTTCCTGATCAAAAAATAGATATAAATATGTCAAACATACAATGTTAAACTCAGACCATACGTACGGTCTATTCCTTCACGTTTCATGTCTACTTCTGTCTAAGTTATTGAGAAACAAACTGAACCCTTGCTCGCAATTCGTCATCCTCTCCATGCAACTAACCCCTGCTCTGTATTTCGGCGATTCGGAACCTGTTTTTAACCCACCTGAGGTATTGAGTACCTCAAATAAATACTCAGTCCTTGGATAGCTCGAAACGGTTAGATGTAAACAATGCCAATCTCGTATTGATACCTCCATAGGTAACAGCAGGCAAGCAGACAAGTGATAGACTGTCACGTAGAGCAGTGCAAGTAGATTTACTGTTTTGCATTTTCCTCTCTTTTGTATCTCATATCTTTTCATGCTAGTGCTACAATCAATACTATTATACATGGCTATCAAAACGTAGCCAGAAATTCCGTAAAGGGTATGAAGACAAATGTCGTGGTCCGACAACCGATAGAGAGGAGATGAGTTTGCAAGACCACTACACCCGTCCCGTCATAACACGCAAACCATTGTGCGCCGTTCATCCGTCCAGCTTTTGTTTTTGTTATACAACACAACGTAAAGTCATATTATCATTCCATCTCTTACATCATACCTCCCATACCACCCATACCGCCCATACCGCCCATGCCGCCCATAGGAGGACCACCGGCACCCTTCTCCTCAGGGGCGTCGACAATGGCGACCTCAGTGGTACCCAGAAGAGAGGCAACACCGCTGGCGTCAATGAGACCAGTTCGGACGACCTTGAAGGGGTCGAGGATACCGGCGTTGATCATGTCAACGTACTCGCCCTTGGAGCTGTCGAAGCCCTTGTTGAAGTCAGCGGCGTGCTCGTCGGTGAGCTTGCCGACAACTACGGAGCTCTCAAGACCGGCGTTCTCAATAATGGTTCGGGCGGGGCGGGTGATGGCGTTCTTGACGATGCTGACACCGAGCTGCTGGTCGAAGTTGGCAGTGGGGACCTCGTTGAGAGCGTGGGCAGAGGCCTTGATAAGGGCAGTACCACCACCGGGCAGGATACCCTCCTCGACGGCGGCGCGGGTGGCGTTCAGAGCATCGACAAATCGATCCTTCTTCTCACCGACCTCAACCTCGGAAGAGCCACCGACCTTGATGACGGCAACACCGCCAGAGAGCTTAGCAAGACGCTCCTGGAGCTTCTCCTTCTCGTACTCAGAGGTGGTGGGGTCAGCAATGACACCACGGATCTGCTCACATCGCTGAGCAATAGCGTCCTTGCTGCCGCTACCGTTAAGGACGATGGTGTCCTCCTTGGTGATGGTGATAGAACCGGTGGATCCGAGCATATCGGGGGTGGCCTTGTCGAGCTTGATGTCAAGCTCATCAGTGAAGACAGTACCGTCGGTGAGGATGGCGAGATCACCGAGGATAGACTTGCGGTTGTCACCAAAGCCGGGGGCCTTGACAGCAGCGACCTGGAGCTGGCCACGGAGCTTGTTGAGAATGCAGACGGCGAGAGCTTCACCCTCAATGTCCTCCGCAATGATGACCAGAGGTCGGCGCTGCTGGGTGGAGACCTCAAGAGCGGGGATGATGTCTTGAACAGCAGAGATCTTCTTCTCAGAGAGGAGGATGAGAGGGTTCTCGAACTCGACCTTCTGGGACTTGGTGTCGGTGATGAAGTAGGGGGAGACGAATCCACGGTCGAATCGCATACCCTCGGTGACCTCGAGCTCATCGGCAACAGTCTTGCCCTCCTTGCAGGTAATGACACCCTCCTTGCCAACCTTCTCCATGGCGTTGGCAATCATCTGACCAATGTGAACGTCGCCGTTGGCAGAGATGGTAGCGACCTGAGCGATCTCAGCGCTGGTGGTGATGTCTCGCTTGTTCTTCTGGAGGAACTCGACAACGGCCTCAACAGCAGCCTGGATACCGCGGCGGAGGTCCATGGGGTTGCATCCAGCAGCGACGTTCTTGACGGTCTCGGAGAAAATGGCACGGGCGAGAACGGTAGCGGTGGTGGTACCGTCACCGGCAACCTCGTTGGTCTTGGAGGCAACATCCTGGAGGAGCTTGGCACCAAGGTTCTCGAACTTGTCCTTGAGGCTCACAGCGCGGGCGACAGTAACACCATCTATAATGAGTTAGTTTGAGGTTTTCGAGCAGTTTCTATAGCTTGTACGAACCCTTGGTGATCTTGGGAGAGCCGAAGCTGGACTCAATGAGGACATTTCGGCCCTTGGGACCGAGTGTGGTAGCGACGGCCTTAGCGAGGGTGTCGACACCAGCGAGGAGAGAGGCACGACCCTCAACACCGAACTTGAGCTCCTAGATAGTTTGTTAGCAAACAATTCAATGGCCATGACATCCGAATGTCATCATACCTTGTGAGCAAATCGGACCTGCTGGCTGAGGCTACCAGCTCGGTACTTGGTGGCGGCCGAGGACAGGACAGAGGCTCGGGCCCGGGTGCTCAATGCGCGCTGCATGATTGTGGAATTATGGGGGGGTATATGGTAGAACTGCAAGAAAAGGAGAAAAGAGAAACGCTCGTGAGGAATTCGACCTTGGGATAAAGGACGGACGAGGAAAAGAGGTTGGGAGAAGTGAGGGAGACAAAAGGTTGAGTTCATATGATGGCGAGCGACTGAGAAGCTCTCAAAAAAATGGAATCGTCCCGTCGCTCGGAGCGTCGGATTCGGTAAAACCCAGAAGCGACGCTAAGCCTGATAGGTGCTAACCCCACCAGCCATTGACTTCTACACCTTTCCAACGACATCTGTGAAGCTCTCTGCTAAACGCCCTGAAGGCCTGTAAATGGGGCAATTGAAGGCCTGGAACTCATATTACCGGAACCATAGCCGAGGACAGCAGTTCAAAGGGCGCTTCTGACTGGGTTTTGACGGGTCACGCGCGGCCTTCAATGTCCAGATCAATTCTCTCTCTCCACGGCAAAAAGACTCCACTGCCGATGTTGCATGACAAATGAATTGTCTGGGGTTCGCCGATTTTCCATGGGGCTCAACCGTGTAAGTTGTCTGGCCAGTCAGTATCTGGGTTGAGATGTTTCTTGGCTACAAGATGCCGAGTCTTTGGTGTTTATAGCACGAATAACACTACCTAAAGGAATCACCTAAACTTGAAATCATACTTGATCGTGTCTACTACCTACTGGAGAAAGCCTTCATATATTCAGAAGTCTTGCGAACAACGTCAAAGCAATGAGAATTCTCCTTTGTGAAACCCAAGAAGCACTGTAGTTGACAAATCAAGGGTCGGATGGTAGTCATGAAAGAATCAGAGCACAAACATGGTTACGATGCCAACATATGACAACATATGACATGTATCGTGTTGCGGTATTCAAAGAGTCACGAGTCGAAACGACCAAGTACAATTAAAAGCAAATCAATTCCAACTCTGTACCCGTACAGCCAACTCAATGGCTATGACAAGTATGTGATCTTACTGCTATATAGGTACATCAAGCTGATCAAATCTGCGCTCCATCTGCATTCATCTTCATAACGAGTCCCCAATACTCAGTTCCATCCTCCATCTAGTTGCGCGCAATGCGGCGGCGCTTGAACTTGCTGACCATACGATAGAGGGAGGATCGCTCAGCTCGTTCGATAACCTCGGAATCAGCAGTGGCCTTCTTCTTCTTCTTCTCGGGCTTCTTAGCCGCAGTGGCCCAAGCCTGGGTGTCAAGTTCGGACATGTCGCTTGAGGACACGCTTTCGTCCAGAGTCATGTCTCTGCGAACTCCCTGCTGCCAGAGACCAACAGCAGACTCGAGAGCCTGACGAGCGTGAAGGCGGGCAGTCTCTTCGATGGTATCCTCGACAGCCTTCTTGATGACTTGAGGCAGCTCGTTTGAGAGGTTACTGACAAGCTGATTGGCGCTGGCAAGATTCTGGGCAGTTGCATGGTTGTTGTAGGCTTGAGGCTCCAGAAGGTCTTGCATACGAGCAATGTGGGCATGCTGGATGTTGAGCTGCTCTCGCACGGCTTGGTTTTGTTTCTCAAGAGCGTCGTTTTGCTTCTTGAAGAAACGACTCTCCTTGCGAAGGGAGTAGGACTGGTTCTGGAGAAGATCGTACTGCTGCTGAAGAGCCAAATCTTGTCGCTGGAGAATACCCGTGTGGTGCTGGAGAGCCAAATCTTGTCGCTGGAGAAAACCAGTGTGATGCTGGAGAGCCATAGCTTGCTGTTGAGAGAGCACTTTTTGTTGTTGGAGAAGTGCAGTCTGGTGGTGGAACATCTGGCTTTGCTGGTCAACATTGAGAGCAAGTCTACCAACATTCATGCGAAGAGGCCCAGTGGCATCGGCAATGCCCTGTTCAATAGTGTGCTCGACCATAGAGCACATATCATCGTCGACGTTGATGAAACCATGTTGGGCGGAACGCTGAACCATGGTATTGGCAGCATGAAAGTAGCGCTGCTCATTCTCGACAGCCTGGAGGTAGTGGTTGACACGACGGGCGGCTTCTTGTTGGCTCTCATGTTGCTGAGAGGCGGCGCGCTGCTGGATACCCAGGGCAATCTGTTCTCGAAGATGGACATAAGAAGGAGGAGCATTCTCCAACTGGTTTCCCCGGACACGTCGAAGATGGACTAGTGAGTTGAAGTCGTCGGCAATAGCATTGGCATCAAGAGTAGTCTCCGTAGTGTCAGGAAGCTCTCCGTTGTGTCGAGCCTCAGCGACCGATAGAGACATCAGCTTGATCTCGGAGTTGGTAAAGACTTGACCATTGCGGACAGTGACCTTTTCCTCAGGGTTCCAGACGCAGTAGCGCTGCTGGGGTGTCTCGGGTCGAAGGAGGAAGGCCTCGATGGGTGACTCGAGAGGAGAGTTATCCCCGAAGAGAGTATTGCTCTCGAGAGAAGCGCCATACTCAGAAGCGGTGCAAACCTCAACATGGTCGTCCTTGTGAGTGACAGCGAGCTTCTCAAGGTGAGCAACGACGGGAGACATGGTGTCGTAGTCAGGTATGATAGTACCAGGCTCAGAGCCCGAGTCGCTATCCTCAAAGGTGACCTCAAGAGGAGTGCGAGGAGGAGTAGAATTCCACATTGCGAAGAATCTAAGAACAGCAATGAAGCCTGAGCGTATAGCAGCAAGATCGCTTTCTTCAGCACAAGTGCAGTGAAATACGAGAGTGCTTTAAGGGCGTTAGCTCATGGTCCAAGGAGATGCAGAAGATGCATTGCTCACTCACAAGAAGCAGATTCAACTCGAAGCTATTGAGAAGGGCTCTTCAAACAGAATAATAGAACGGCTTTCGTTACGAAGTTCAGCTCGTATAAAATGATGATAGCGGCGAAGCTCGATGTTGGTGAAAGAAAGAGCCGACTGTGAGTATGCGAGGGGGGTTGGAGAAGAAACAGGGCTCAAGGAGGAGAACTGAGCTGAGGGTATTGGAGTCAAACGTAGTTCTAGAGCCACTAAACGCTCTCAATCGGATCAATCAACAGAATTCCTATTGTTCTATTCATGTTTGAGTGCGACAATAGGTTCTGCATACACGCTGTGGGGCTTTGATGACTGCACTTGCGCTGGCACTTGCACTGGCAGTGACCGGCAGCTGGCAAATAAATGCTCACTTGCTTTTTTGGACCGGTGCCCGCGGTTTTGGCAGATTTGTGCATTTTAAAACCGGTGATGCGTTGCTTCTGTGTGGACTTGAGCGGTTCAGGCCCATGTTGCAGGGAGTGTGGACAGATTACGGTTATCACAGGAAGAAGACAAAGTTTAAGAATTAAGTATGGCCTCTCACATTAATAGTGGCCCATCATATCGCGACTTAGTACTTGGGTGTCCTGAGACGGTCCTCAATCAGTTGTACTGCTACCCCAACTCTGCGCATATGCTGTCACATCCTAATCAGATATCTAGCTTGCATTGAGATCGGTAAAATCCGCAGTATTCCTTTTGTTCCAAAACTCATCCTCCCCGGTGTGTGCCACTGTTGGATGGACTAAGCCTAATCAGAGGCGGGAGGGTCTATCGTGGGTAAGTTAGTGAATGATAAAGATGCATAATGTTGGATACGTACCAGATAGAGAGCCAGAAGACTCGGCAGAAGCCTCCTTCTGCTCATCCTTCTCGTCCTCTTCTTCCTTCTTGACCTTGCGCTTGGCGGCAGAAGCCTTGGGCTTGGGCTCCTCGTCTTCATCAGACTCCTTCTTGGCCTTGGCACGAGGAGTTCGAGGCTTCTTGGCACTGCCAGTGGTCTCCCCCTTGGCCTTACGCTTGGAGGGCGTAGCGGGGGGAGTGTCGGTGTTGCCATCGCCGTTGTTGGTGGCAGCAAGGGCACCAGGGCGGGCGATACCATGTGCCTTGAGCATGCGCTCGTATCGCTTCTGGCTGTGGGGTCATAGGTTAATATTTGAAGTTGGAGGAAAGCAGAGGGAAGTACTTACGCAGCGGCCTTGGTCACGATATCGAGCTCCTCAGCGACGGCCATGAAGTCAGGCTATATCCTTCAGTATTGGAAAATGAATTGCGAGAACATGGATGAACTTACTCGGCCGTTGCTGCTGTGTTTAATGCAGGACACAAGGAACTTGACCTGAGCGGCGTCGTCTTGCTTAGACATAATGACGGATGTTTGGTCTGTGTAGAGTAAGCGAGAAGCACGAATTAAATTCATGACAATGAAACATGGGATGAAAGGTTGGAAATGTGCAAGAGACATACAGTGTTTGATGTTTATGTTGTGGTCGAGTGTTGTGGTCGAGTGTTGTGGTCGAGTGTGCTGATGAGCAAAACGTAAACAGGAGGGGAGGATGGTGGGAGGATGAAAGATTTGGAGACGAGACGAGTCGGAGGGAGTCAAAGCTAGCTCGAGTAAACAGAGACTGGACTAAAGAACAGGGTAGTGACGACAAACACTGGCACAGGTACAGGTAACACTTTGCTGGCAGTGACTTTGAAGACGGGACGAGGCAGCAGCCAAACAAGACGCTTCACAGTTTCTTGTACGTAACATCCAGGAAAATATATATGGAACGTAACAATGAATTCAAAGTCGCTGTAGCTACCAAGTACCGGAAACACTTGCGGTAACTCTTTTCTGAACGTCACTGGCCTGGCAGCCGTCACCAGCTGTCAGCGTGGATGCCGACGAGACGTATCAAGAACAGCTGTTCGCCTGTACACCATGCCCTAACAAGAAGCACAAATGATTCAAACGCAAATATGCGTTTCAAAAATGTGTCACAACATATGGATAATATCTCTTCTAATCGTGGATCTCGAGACAGTCACTCAGGGGTAAGCCCATATGACATCTACTATAGCGAAACTCAGCGATATTTCTCGTTTTCAGTACATTGCATCACCAAGACGTATTCATGGGTGATCTTAATATACTGGGACTGTAGTTAATGATATCCCTGGGTTTGTTTGATAAATATATGGTGTACGGCTTTGACACCGACTCGAGATCAATGGTCAGTTCTAAAACTATAACATTTCATGTCACTTCTTAGAACCACTGTCCGGTTTAAAGCTTCAAAGGGATGTTCCATGTTTCCATGTTCAGTGTCTCAATTTCATTATCGTAATAGCTCGGGGATATTCCTAGCCAGATCTCTCAGATCTCAGCTCTGTTCGTGATGTAGTGGCGTAATCCATGGCACAATACACAACCCACAGTACCATGTTCTCACATTCTTCATGTGCATACGATTTAGTCGATATCCTCGTCCTCATCCTCAGATTCAGCCTTGACCTTCTTGCCCTCGGACTTGACCTCCTCCTTGACATCCTCGTCATCGTCCTCCTCAACTTTCTTGATGGCCTTCTTGGCGGCAGGCTTGCGGGGGGTGCGAGGCTTCTTGGTCACTTTGTCTGCAGCAGTCTTTCGGGGGCTGGAGGCAGCAGAAGCATCGCCGCGCCAGCCGTGGCGGACAGACATCTGGCGGAAGCGTTCCTTGGCGCATTTGGCGTCCTTGAGACTGAGGGCGTCAGCGACCGCACTCCAGTCGGCATCGGGCTTCTGGGTCATGTTGTCGAAGATGGCCTTGATGAAGCGAAGCTCGCCATCAGTGAGGCCAGTGGGGGAGCCATCCTCGCCGGAGCTCTTCTTGGGAGGCATGATAGATAGTCTGCGTTTGTGTTAAAGCTTCATAACAGACGAGGACATTTTGAGACGAGAGACGTACTGGTAATGAAGAGTGTTTGAAAGGTGTTGATAGGATCAAGTGCAAAGTCCGTTTGGTAGTCAGGACTGTTTTCTCGTGTTGGCAGAGAAGTGTGTTTGTGGAGAGATGAGAAAGTTGGGAGGGGGATTTTATGGATGGGGCTAGATAGGAGAACTGCCAGAGCTGGGGAATGAATTACGAACTAGCCTGGAAGAACAATAGGAAACAAACAGTGAGAGTCACTGTTTATCAAGTGCAGTCACAGCGACAATGGCTTGTAGTGCCGGTCACTAGCGAGCAGCTGCATAAACAGCGAGGGCAGAGCGGAATAACCACAAGGTGAAATTGACCGCTCTAAGCAGACAGAAAATAGGGCCATTCCATCTGATTCTGCATCCATCTAAATAATACATGATTGGTCTGTGTGATCGGTCGAGATGATGCCCAGATCGCCCTCAGTTCCCACTCGAGCTAGGATTAATGACTGTTGACACTCCCCAACCACAACTCATTCTCTACGTTTCTCATAATAAAAACTAATTAAAACATATCACAGGTTTCTGAAGATGCTCTAAAATTGCTAGACTTGTCAATTCAATATCGTGACTTTATTCTGTGTGGTATCATGTTGCTACCCATAGCTGCCACATCCTCGATATACCATTCTCATCTCATCAATCATTCCAGAATTTCCACAACCCCTATAGATCGTAGCTCCCAGCCCGTAGCCGTAAGTTTCTGGATATCGAAACGAAGTTACTGGAAGAAGGGATAGTCAACGCCAACGTCATCGCCAGAACCGTTGTCGCCCTCGGGAGTCTCATTCTCGGGAGTTTTCTCCTCGTCATGATCCTCATTCTTGACAGAGGGTTTGGGCAGCTCCTCTTCCCCGTCATCGAAGATATCGAAGGACTCTTCCTCCTTCTTAACCTTGCTATTCTTTCCCTTGCCCTTGACGCTGCGGGGGGTGGACTTGGCGACACGGCTGCTAGCTGGCTTTCGCGGTGTGGCGGGAGCACGAGCGGCAGTGGTGGTCTCGGTGGAAATACCCAGCTTACGCTTGACCTGACCGAAGCGGACCTAAAATTGTTTGAGTCAGTACATAGTTGGGACGATAGATGGGGGTTGGGTTGGGAGGCGATGTCATGGGGAACGGGGATGGGATTTACCTTGGCGACATCGGCATTCTTGAATCCAGCCTCTTCAGCAACAGCGTTCCAGTCAACGTCGGCCTTGTTGCGAGTATGCTTGACAATGCTGAAGAACAGCATAGCCTCAGCGGCAGTAGGCTCTCTCTTGTTGTCGGCCATCGTAGCGATCTTCTATAAAGTGTCAGCTTGGAAATGTCAAGTTTAAAAAAGGAAGTATTGAGTATCATTACATTTGTCTTACAAAGTGAAAGTTGGTATGTATTTCTGGTATGGTTGTTGGGGGAGAAAAAAGAAAGGAGAAGAGTGTTTGGTGTGGAGGGGATGAATAAATACACTGAAGAGTGAGGAGGTTTGGGCCTAAATCTTGGGAAAAAAGCAAATCGCAATTGCAGGGAAACTTTTAGACCTAAGATAACTGTAAAGCCAGTGTTTGATCGGAGTGAATGCTGAAGAGGGCAGGCGGTTTACTGAGCTGATGCGCAGGCAGCCTTGCAATAGTGAGAGCCCGTTTGTAAAGCTGAGCAAGCTCGATTTGCTCCCCCCGCTTACGCGGTTGATGATATTCTCTCCCCTTTCTGCATTTATTCTAAGGTGCTATAGCACTGCCAACTGGCCAGCATTGTTATTAACTGTCTGCTGCACCAAACCAGACGTATAACCCATATATCGAGAAGGTCTAATTATGAATGAATATCACATAGCCATCTAAAATAACTTGCAATAGGAGCATAGTATGGAGATGTTTCTCATATTATATTGTATATAGAAACGCTAGTGTACAGCTCTCGGAGCTACGTATGAGTTCCAGCAAGGCGAATTCCAGTAAACTAACGACTTTTTTATCCATAGTTTATCTTCCGCCCATATTCAACCACAACAGCTGATACCAGTGAGCAGACCTAAGTAGAAAACCAGAGCTGAGTAATAACATGACAGTAAGGAGATAAGAAAAGTAGCCATATGTAAGAAAAAGTCATTGTCATTAAGTCATGAAAGCAAACGCATTCTACCAAAGCACCGGTTTTGTACATCAACAATCCTCTATCCGTATCATTTCGTTCTCCTTTTTTCGAGTGGGTATCAAAAGGACTGGTCATTGAAGTGATCCATCCATTCAGGGCTGAAATCTGCAAGAGATGGGGCACCGTTGGCGTCGAGAGCGACAGGGCTCTGAGCGTCGCCGATAGCAGACTTGTAAGAAGTCAAGTCGTAAGGGGCGTCAAACGTATGTTGAAAGGGGGACTGTCCCACGACGATGGGGTCATGAACAGCTTGAGCCATAAAGTCAGGGGCAGAGTCCATCGAAGGACCAAACCCATTACGCATTCTCAAGTCCTCAAGAGAAGCAGGGTTGATGGCAAGACCCTGAGCCATGTCATCACTGCAAGGAGTGAGGAAGCGATGGTTGAAGTCGTCTCGGTTGTCGGTCAGATAAGGAGATGATGTCGAGGCCGGTGAGAACTGCGCCAGATAACCATGTTGGTTCTGTTCCTGTTTGACGATAGGACTTTGACGGACTTGAGCATAAGACACGAGGCTCGCTCCCGAGTCTGACTTGACAAGACTGTCTCTCTTGGGCTGTTGCGTCTTTTTCGACTTTGTTACTCGACACTTGTCCGTAGGACGAGTCCTCTTCTGTGGCTCGTGGCCATTGACAGTAGACCTGAACCGAGAAAAGCGCATCCTTGCAGCATGGCCATTCGTAATGGGTTGAAGGAGCACAGGATCCGAGGCAACTTTGTCCCAGTCGATCTGGGAAGACTGTTAGAGATAGTTTCGAGAGGATACCCATAGTTGAATCAACTCACATCCTTGAGATTCTTCTGGTTCAAGATGGCCAGAAGGAACCGAGCCATAGCATTCTCACTGTTGGGAGTCATTATGAATGTTATCTAATGTAAAAATAAAAAGATAAATAGAAGTGAATAAGGGTGGTGGTATATGGCGAGGACGAGGCTGCGGATGCAGGCAGAATAGAGATAAAGTTTGATGGATATATAGATTAGAAAATGTAGTAGTGAAACTAGGCAGCTATCGCTTATGGATGCCTTAGGAAGCTTGAATTTATCGAAGCGGGAAGTTATAGCGGCCCGAGAACAACGTTGGGAAGTTTCAGATGAGGAGTTGATTCGACTTTGAGTCACTATCACGGTGAAACCTGACTCCGTGAACTCGACGAAATGGTTCGACGAGGCTGAAGGACACCCGAGGATAAATCGAGTGGATGGAAGACGGCTAAATCTTAGCCGTTTATAGGGAACTTGCAGGAATCAAGGATTCTCCTAAACCAACAAGATGGGCGAGGCGGAAGGGGGCTGGGTCGAGAGCAGGCGTATCGGGAGAAAACCCGTCGCTGGGAGGGGAAGGATCAGGGTCAGCTGAGCCAACGTAGTCGATTTATATGTGCATGTGAGTGAAGCTTCTGAATGATTATGGATGTTGAGGAGTTTGTAGCCTAAGGAAGCGTGCAAATGACACGATAGGCAGATGAGGCAGAGAGAAGGGAAGAGATGGAAAAGAGAAGCAGCACTAAGAAGAGGGAAAAGAAGAGGAAGAGGGGGGGATCGGTGTTATATGTATGTATGTACGAGTCCGCCGTGCAGTAGCTGTTTGCTAAGATCCAACCTAAAAGTGATGCCACACACACCTTTACAGTACATCTACACCCATGCCATCCCAACTCCTTGCCTGTGGGGGACAGGCAGATACAGGGCAGGCAGGGGGAGGATCTATCCCAGTCCAGGCACAGCATGGGCCCTGTAGCGCACGCATTAGAATGTACCCCAAGAGCAAGAGAAATAATTGTCTGAGAATAGACACAGAAAGGCAGGTCAATGATGGCGACGACGATGCTCCATAGTTGCCTGAATTAAAATCTCGTCCTGTCGGATTACAAGACGATCCTTCCCGTTGATGGAAAATGGGGCGCGACGAGGGGCTACGTTCGGCGCGAACACCGCGTAAAGTGGTTGCTGACCCCCCGCTGAGCCCACTAATTTTGAGTCTAAGACAGCGCCCCATGGCCCCCGCTGCCCCCTGTCACCGGAGCTAGGGGGCGCTGCAGCCATTACGCTCCAGTGGGTGCGGCAGGTCCCATTAATCAATTAATGGATTGATTGTTTCTAGACTCGAGAAGGCATGAGATCAACCCATTGAGACAGATAAATCATCTTTACGATATTATTTGACTTGGATGTCAATTGGAATGCGATCGAGAATCAAAAGCGACTCACGCTTTCCCTGCTCAAAATCTCAATCGTTCCTCAAAAAGGTAAACGGCTCTCGTAAACTTAGAGACAATCAAGGACGATTCAATTAACCAAAGACAAGACTTCTAAATCGATCTATTATGACACGTTAAGCTACAGCAGGCTTTTGACAGGGGTGGCAAGCCCAAGAATGGAGTGAAGCCACAAAGTGTGACTCATTTCGTGGGTCACCGACGAATTATCAACGGCACTTGAGGCATACGAATATACTACGACGCAGGGGGAGAAAACTTGAAGCCAACCTGGTTGGACAACTTGGCACCATGGCGAAAGCTATAGTTGTTTACATACGTCTCGTGGCATTTTATGGGTGTCTATTCAATCGGTTGATCATTTGAATCGAGCTTAACTTTGATCTTGGCGTGCAGAGAAGCTCGCAGTGATGTATGTTGAGAATGGATGTAATTGAGACGAGACAAGAGGCAGCAAGGACTGGGATCCAGATCAATGGCCACATTACGCCCTGACACTCAAAGAATGAAAGAAATTGCAGTATGCGGGCTGATCCGCCGAGGTTTGCTTTGCCCTTTTGGCTATCGACGCGCAGCTGAGGGGTGTAGCCTAGAAAAATGTTGATTGATGCAAGCTGAGACGACGAGGACAAAAAGCAGTAATTCAACAGCCAGAAGGGCTGCGAGAGTCTGGAAAGTTCATGTATATATCATTCTGAGGACAATAATACATTTCTCCTCCAATAAATTGCTTCTACGGTTGCGAATGGCTTTCTATTCAATCGTTGGTCATTATGGAGGGCATGAGATGAAGTGGGTGGGAGACGCGACGGGCGCGAAGCTGGTGGGACCTTGCTCATCAGGAAATGGGAACGAAAGCACGTGAGTGATCATGGCCCACTCTATGTCCTCTTTTCTTGTCCCCTCTTTCCCTCTTTTCTTGCGTCCAGAAAACAGAAGGACCCCCTTACTTCAAACTGTGGCGCAACTCTGAACGCCACTCCGTCAGTTCAGATGATCCATTTCAATTAGTTCCGTTTTGACTACCGTTTCGCTTACATAGCTGCACCGTTTCGAAGAGCTGATTTGCTAGCTGCATAACTCGGCTTGGATTGTTGATTTGTTGGGTTTGTTTTTATGTTGTGATGATTGCTACATTCGGCCAAGCTGCCTATCATCGGCTCAAGATCTAATGGATATCTAGCTCTACGCCTGTTTCCTAGTTTGGTCGCTTCGTTTTTATCGAGGATCAAATTGAAGTAAATAAAAAATGCCAGGTCAAGATGCTGCCTACTAACAACTAAACGGCTTCTCCATGAGCATAGTCACCATCTTTAACCATCGTCATCCAACAAATAAACCGGTAAATGAGAACAAGAAAAAAGCAAATACAATCTCGAAAAAAAACAATCACAATGATATCCTGACCAGTTACATTTCGATGTGTAGATGATAAGCTATTCCCCCAGCTACATCGGAGCTATCGTTCATCCGAATCCGAGAGCTGCCTTTCTCCATGCCAAGAAAGAAAGTGCGATGGGGAGCTTGGACCAATCTGTCCACTCCAGTCCGCTACAGTCCAGTCCACTCCAGTCCGTCTCTAGACTCTCCTTAGCAATTTCTCACCCAACTACACTACACTACACTATCAATTTTCCCATTGATCCAGTTGTTGCCTTAACAGCTTCGAACCATCTAAAGCCGCGTTACCGCCTCAACAACCATCAATTTCTGTCAAGCCGACATTGCCAGTAACTTCCCTTACTCAGTATGAATAATAAAAACTGGAATGACAGAGCAGACAAAGACTTGTTCTTTACTATTCTCTCTGTTAAGAACATTGGCGTCATAAGCGGTTCGGAATGGACCACTATTGGTAACCATATGAGAAGTCTCGGCTATGGCTTCACCAATGAAGGCTGTCGGTAAGTCCCTGGTACTTTTATTGTCGAATACTTTCTGTTCCACTCAATTACAATGTGATCCTGCTCAGTTGAACCATGAACTGCCTATCACGTCTTAACAATTGGTGTTTGGTGTTGGCGCATTCATTCTACGCGTCAAAGTTGACTTATACCCGCTGTTATATCACATATACCCATTCATCACCCAAACATATACAACTTATCTCAAACATCGGATTGACTTTACATAATATTTTTAAACTTCAATTAAACAGAAGACTAATTCTATATCAGCCAACACTTTCAAGGTCTCCGTCGAGCTCAGAACAAGACAGAGACTACTGGCCCCAATGGAGACACAGTACGGCGCAATGATCCGACTATGAACCCGATCACACGTCGTCCTGGACCTGGAAGGGGCCGGCCTAGAAAACAACCTCCTGCTCCAGTGCCTGGGACTCAAGGAGAAAATGCTCCTCATCCACCTCTAGCACCTGGTGTCGTCTCTGGACCTCCCAACTCTGCGCCTCCTTACACCCAAGCTGCCCAGCCTTACGGTGCTGCTCCTGCTAATCACCAACCTGTACCACTTCAACCAGCCCAGGCTGCTATGAGACCTGGTAGCTTCTCTTCTACACCACCTGCTTCACAAACACCGACTCCTGGCAACGCAGCCCCTGGTCCAGGCCCGGTTACGTACCCAGGCCCTCCTCGTGCGGATGCGCTTCCACAGAACTCTCCTCACCTGCATCCTCTTCAGCATGGACAGCCTGGTCAATCTGAGCAACAGCCTCAACATGGGCAACAATCGCAACCTGGGCAGCAGCCTCAGCCAACTCAAGATCAGGCTCAACCAGGTCAACCATCTCAACCGGACCAACAACCTCATCCAATCGCGCAGCCTCAGCCTGATCAAGACATGCAACAAGACTACCAATCTCAGCAACTCCAGCAAGAACCCCCGCAAGAGATACACGAAGCCACTGACACAAGCGCCGCGTCTCAACCTCAACCAGTAGAGCAGGACCATGAGCCTCATGCTCTCATGCCTCAAGAACAATTGCAGCCAGAAAACGAAGACATTGATGCCGATGGTGACGCAGACGGCGAAGCGGACGTCGATAACGACGAGCCCAGTGCTAAGCGACAACGCCTTGCTTCACCGGAACCTCCCAAAGGTGACGACATGGACGATGAAGCTGTGTTAGCCCTCGCAGCTCATAATGGCTCCACAGATTTTGCTTCCGAGTAAGTTATCGTTACCTGCCTGGTTTGAACCGCATAAACTAACAATTCCTAGTTTTGCTACTTATGGTGAAGCATAGTGGCTCCCCTACTAGACAAATTTGATACCACAGGCATGGGCGTTAGAAACCAGGAGTTGCTCAATGGGTCCTTGTTTTTTTATTGGACAGATTAGATACCAATAAGCGTGGGACAATATGTTTTGCGCAGTGTGTTACAGTAAGGCGATATATTGTATAAAAGCGGGAAAGCACATAAGACTTCGTCGTTGCCAAGATGCAGAGCGGAGAAGATAAACCATTATTTATGGATTTCAATTGTTTGGACTATACAGGTAGACAGGCAACAATCAACCTTGTTTGGAGGCGAGTGGCTCGTCCCGCTTCTGTTCATTCAGAAAGCAGCTGTCTTCCATGCACTGCGGCTGGTCCCTGAATTATCACTGCCTTGCAACAAAGCAACAGCAGCGCTAGCTCCTTATTCTTCTGTGAATCATTCACTACTATTGTTCGCCTTGGCCTATGAATCTTCAGTCACTCGAACCCACCTATTTATTCCCCGTTATCATCCTCCTCGAGATCTTCAACTTAACATCAACACAACCACCAACCAACGTCTTTCCCTTGGCTTACCATCACCAACCCAATATCATCATGGCTGGAAAAGCAAGCGACTGGGATAACGCCGATTTCCTTCTGGATCTCGTCATCGGCCTCTACACTGGTGCCCAGACCAACAAGGGCTTGACTCCTGCTATCAAGGAATCTATCGAGGACTACCTCAAGGCTCGCGGATACACGACTTCCTTTGACGCTGTTCGGTATGTATTCAATTTTTCTTTGGTCCAGGTTGCAAACTTTAGTGCAAGCGTACAAGGCATCTTCACTCCTCATCCTAAGCCCAAGGGGAGTTTCGGATAAAATCCCCTTGCTTAACATCTTCTCCCCCTTCAACCACTTCTCATCTGCATCTGAGCAAAGAGCAACACTGCACCAACACTGCCTCATCTCTCTCGCTTCGCCAGCCTCTATCACTTACCTTTTTCTTCTGCATCTTGTTTTCTTGTCTGTCTATCCATTCGACATTATGGCCAAACGTCAAGTGATGATTTGGGACGCCAATGTCCATGAAGATATCCTCATCAGCCTTTTCCAGCACATCAAGCCCACCTCGGATGACTGGGCCAACATCATGCGAGATCTTCACGAAAAGGGATACTCGTTCACTGAGAACGCTCTTCGGTACGGCTTCCACTTCACTGGGCGGGGTGTTTCTTTTTGTTTGCATCTTTTTTCAACTCTTCACCCCTCACTCTTCACTCTCCCCCCACATCTTTCGCATCCTGTCCCAATCTCTCTCACATCCTCTTCCATATTTTTGCACTTATCTTTCATATATCTCCATCCTTCTTAATCCTTTTCCATTCATCTTCCAACACTACCCATCTCGCATCATCTATACCAAACAACACATACTTTCATTTGCTTTCCTTTTCCCAACCCATCATCCATCATGTCTTCCAAGCCTACTCGCGGATGGGATGCCAATTCCCACGAGGATCTTCTCCTGACACTCTTGGAGGAGATGAAGCCCAACAAGACCATCCTCACCAGCGTGGCCGACAAGATGCGCGCCAAGGGTTACACTTATTCCTTTGATGCGATCAAGTACTTTTTATTCTTCTGTTTCACGCATATCTTGATGAAACCAAGCTAATCTTTTCTCTCAGCCAGCACGTCCAGAAGCTTCGAAGAAACCGCGACACCGTTGCGATCCAGAACTCCGGTTCTGAGCCTGCGACTCCTCGCAAGCCCCGTGGCGCTGGTGCTGCTGCCGGAACCAAGACTCCCAAGCGCACCCCTAAGCGAAAGGCTACCCCCAAGTCTGCTTCTATCGTTGATGACGAAGAAGATCTTGAGGATATGAAGCTGCAGCTCAAGATGGAAACCGACACCATGGACGAGGACTTCCTGTCCCCCAAGGGTGCCAAGCGTGCCAAAACCGTCACCCCCAAGTAAGTCCACTACACAAGATATCCATTCAAGTATGTCGCTAACTGAATCCCAGGGCTGAGTCTGAGGGCGACGAGGAGCCTGTCAGCAGCGAGGTCTAAATTTCGGCATCGGTAAGTTAACGCTCATTCCCAAGTGACTAATTTCTTATGCTAACGCTTTTGCAGCTTGTCTACAACGAACTGCCCATTTGGCAGTTCTCCGACGATACGAGGTTCATCATGAATGAAGGGGTGGATATACTGGCTTTGTGGCCCATCGCAGAGAAATAGGGGATGGAATTAGGCTATGATAATCTGCATATGCCTGCATGTAACGGCAAGTTATGCCATTTGGGGCCGATAGTATGAGCATGTCTCTGCGATGAATTGAATAATCCCACCCATACCTGTAACAATTGCATTTGGTTCCGTAATGCTAAAATATCCATGACTGAGCTGTGACAACTTGACACTCTATGATATCTTCCACTTCAAAGTTGGAAACGAACTCGAGATCAATTTAAGTGGCATAAGGAAGCCTAGATTTAATTCTTAGTACCTGTTTGCGCAGTCTTTCTCTGTCAATTTCTATCAGCCAAGGCAATCAAGTGCCTCTGCCAGCTGCACCGCAATACTCAGCCTACACTCACCATCCCATCTCCCTCCCTCCTCTCCACGCCTTTTTCTCTCCCGTTATTTTACCATCCATCCACTCCTAGATCTCTTCACACATCCCCACTTACATTCTTCCATCTACCATTCTACACTACTCATCTACCTCTCCCATCTTCGCACCCCTCCACCTCCACTACTCGACTCTCACGCATCATCTCCTCTTTAATACCAAAACATTCTCGCAACTATCATCATGCCTCCTGCGGAGAAGAAGTGGGACTCCAACGCCGAGCGCGATCTTTGCGTCGCCATCATTATGGGCGCCCAGGATGGTGAGCGTATGCGCTACAACTGGCCCAAGGTTCATAGCTCGATGGAAGCTCTTGGGTATTCCTTCACCAAGGATGCCATCTCGTACGTATCTATCCTATCTCCTTTTATCTCCAACCTTCTTCTTTCGTCTCTTCTTCGTTGCCCAACTCTTCGGCATACCCACAACCATGCCCATACTTACCACCGGAGCAGTCAGCACTTCAACAAGTCCATCATGCGTGATTTCAAGGGCCGCCATGGAGAGACCTCTGCCAACAACTCTCCTGCTCCCACTCCCAAGAAGACTCCCCGCAAGCGCGCCACTCCTGCCAAAGGTCGCAAGAAGAAGGTCGATTCGGACGAGGAGGATGAGGATGAGACCACTGTCGATTCCCCTCTTTCCAAGAAGATGAAGCACAAGAAGGAGGAAGAGAATGAGGGTGTCAAGGTGGGCAAGAATCAGGACATGCGCAACCGCAGGTACGTTATAGCTGTCTTTGGGTCTGGAATATGTTACTGACTTCTGTTTAGTGCTACCCCTGAGAAAGACTCCAGATTCGAGAAGTGGATGGCGGGTGGCGATGCTGTCCAGGATTAGATTGATCTCCATGGTCAAAAATGAAGAAGAGTCAGAGATATGGCAATGATGGAGGATCAACTTGGTGGCACTTTGGTGGAAGATGAAACAGGAGATCTATAGCCTTGATGGGTCGGATTGATAGCCACCATAATAACATCACTCTCTGATTCTTTCAAGCAACGACATATCGCATAGCAAGAACCAAGCAGGTTCCACTTAGGTATATATTCTATGATCTGTTGCCTGAAAACTACGCTTTTCGAGGCTTCCGTGGTGTCCAAGGGCTTATCTAAAGCTAGGACTGACTTCCGAATTTGTGCTAAACATGAGTTTCAACCGAGAAATAATGCACTGGTTATCTCATCAGTCTTCTTTCAATTCTTAGAAGATTGAATATCGCAAATCTAGCTTCGTACTCACAGTTCCAGTTGGCGCAAGAACGGGTTATCTTCTGTCTTTGTCCGTAGAATCCCTCTACCTAAAAACACCCGGGCCTTCAACATAGGTACCACAGCGGATGGCCATTATATCGAAAGAAAACCATCATGGAAATCGAGATCAATAACACCAGTAAGAATCTGGAGAAGCATCTTATAGCACACAAATCCGTGGCCAGGTCACCACGTCTCGATCATAATCTCATATACGAGCTTCAAGTAACCGGCTTATTTATTCATAAGGCAACAAGCGCTACCGTAGGTATCCGACACAAGACTACCTAGCATGAGTTCATCAAGTTCTAAGACATATGCATTGCCTCCCAAACGCCGCTTCGAATCATCAGAAAACCATCAGTTACCTCGGTCGTCGACCGTCCAGTCTGTTTCCTTCGCTGGTACCCTTCTTCTCGGGGGCCTTGGTCTTGCCATCTCCCTCTCCCTTTCTCTTAACCGCACCTCTGAGTGTCTGACCCTGGCCAGCAAAGTGAGGCCTGTTGGCAGTCTCCTTCTCCTTTTCCTTGTCAGCATCCGTCTTGACAGGCTTGATCTCATATCCGAAGAAAAGCTTGTTGGGGGGCAGACGGAGAGCTGCAGGCGCACCGTCACGCCGCTTAGGCATGCCTGGAATTTCTACTGTGGGGACTGGAGTCGCTGGCTTGGGTGTTGAAGCCTTGCTACCCTTTTTGGCAAGCTTCTGACCCTCTCCGAGGAAATTGGTCACATTGCTGGTTACTGAAGGAGCAATGGCGCTGTAGTTGATGGCCTGGGCCATGGTTCCTTGGTTGTGCAATAGACCTCCAGCGGGGGCACCGCCCCGTGTACTTCTGGGGGTGCTTGTTCCGCTCTTGCGTTCAGGCTCAACGTATCCGACTGGAGGAGCAAACTCTACCGACACATCGGTTTCGATCATACTGACTCCCATCTTGTCCGTCTCGGGTTTGACGTCGAGAACAGCCACATCGTAGACTTCATCGTTATAGGCGAAGTTGAATATGTCGCCCTTAGTCAGGGTGGCAAAGTTGCGGAATGCCTTCTCCAGCACAGCCTTTGGGTCGCTAATCTCAAGGAAGTTGACAGACTGAGGCTGCAGCTTGACCATCTTGGCCAGTTCCAGGGATGTAGTACGAATCTGAATCATGTCGCCAACGTCCATTCCAAGAGTTTCCATCATCTGCTCAGCGTTAGCAATATCTTCTGGGAAGAGGCTATTATATCATACCCATTGGGGGATGTATGCTCGCCCTTCCTCTGCGATAAACTCCAGCACACCGGCGTGTGAGTGTCGACCCTTCTCCCCGTTAATCAACTCCATAAGCAGAGGCCACTGCACGTGAAGCTTAGACACTTTGTCAAGAGCCGAGGGTGGAAGAATGATCTTGGAGCCGTAGTTGAGTTCTGGTCGTTCGGCACCGGGGGCCATAATAAGGGGATAGCATCGGTAATATTCGTCGAAGCGTTGCACGATGGGTCGTCGTCCATGGCGAGCCATGTTGTAGAGGTGCTCCGGGTTAGCGGGGTCATACCCGCCTCCAAAGCCTGAGTACTGGAACGGTTCATTAGATGGGTTTGAAATGCCAGGGCATGAATGAAGTACGAACCATGATGATAGTGGTTTACTTTTATATGTAGTCTGCTTAGCGATGTTGCAGGATGAAGGTGTCGAGGTTTGGGGCGGTCAGCGACTAAGGCGGTTGTCTCGTCCCGAAATTATGGTGTTTCAGCTTCTGGTGCCGAGAACGAATACTATGTTGTGGATAAGACGAATTGACGGACACTGTTGTAAAGCCCGGAAGTTGAAGGACTGAACTTGTCGATGCACGTTTGAAGGTTCATAGCCACAGGTAACGTGGGGGCATGTGGACGCTAAGTACAGAGGCAGCTCTTGATGACGCAGTTTAGGCTGGCAGGCACTCAAAAGTGATTAACTAAGTGCAAGCCACCCTAGAGTACTCCGTACCTGACAAGTGATTCACCAATTAGGTACGAACCGCCCAAAACTGTATTAGATAAAAAAAACTCAAAATAAAATAAAATATGACATAGAAATAATTTCAAAGTGTTTTGTTCATTATTGATAGATGAATTATTGGCGTTGCAGATGATACTTTGTTCCCTGACACTCACATGTCTAAATCCTAGGCATGCAGTTCTGAAGAAAAAAAACTAAATTATCAAAATACCCTTTAATATAGTAAATGCTTACATGTATATTTTCTTTCTAATATATACTTATGATAGGCTTCCAATACTATAATTCTCCTAAGAAAGAGTCTAAATTAAGGAGATTTATGATTTTTTATGAAAACTTCATCATAAGACTGATATTTTTCTTACTCCAGAGTCTCCCGTATGAGATAAGATATTTTTAGTGTGTTGCTTTATTTTTTTCCCGGACCGCATGTATTGGAGCTTGAGTGATGGAGATCACTGCCTTATTGGGCGTAATCCAGGTACCCAGTATCCATAGAAGTTTAATGTAGAACATTCCTAACCTACCTGGTACCTAGACATTCAAGCCCCATCAAGCTCCCTTTAACCTTTACTTTGCGCAAACACTCCCAGTGAATCACAACACTTAGCTTTTGAAAGCCTAAGAGACGAAATTAGTAAGTCAGCTTATGCCATCTTGGCTCAGAGGCTTAGGTCATTTTACTTACGTACCTTGAAGCTTAGAGTACCCTAAAGCTTAGAGAATATGGCGTCACGTCCATCAGCTCGTCCCAAGCGTGACGGCGAGAACTTTGCGCGAACACATCACCACGAAGACGTGTCCGATTCAAAAAGAGTCAAGTTCGATTTGCGCAACCCTTCGACACTTGCACCTGATGCTCGCGAAGAAGACGCCATCCTTGACGCCGACGTTATTGGCGGGTCTGCGGCAACCAAGCGCGGAGCTGTCAACCTCGATGGGTATGATAGCGATTCAGATAACGAGAACTTCGACACACACGCTGAGAAGCGCGCACGAGAAAACGTTCCGAATTCTTCAGCCAAAGCCTCAGGCACTACAGCGACTGACGATGACGATGACGATGACGACATGTTCGCCGCGGATGATGGCGATCAAGACAAGGAGGTTCCCGAACAAGGCGATCTTGATAATCTTGATAACGGCAATAAGAAAAATAAAGTTCGCTTCCTTGACGCAGAACAAATCGATGGTGTAGATAACACCAGCAGAGATAAGGAGGGCATTCGACTCGATGAAGGAAGCAGCGACGACGAAGCTGATGTGGATCTTGCTATACAAGAAGAGGGTGTCGACGAGGAGGTTGGCTTGGGAGGACTCAAGAAGAACGCCCCAAAAGTTGAGGCATTTAATCTGAAGCAAGAAATGGAGGAGGGTCAGTTCGACCAAGATGGCAACTACGTTCGCAAAAGTGGCGATCCCGATGCTGTACACGACAACTGGTTAGATGGCCTCAGCAAGAAGGAGATGAAAAAAGCAGCGGAAGCGCATGAGAAGCGCGAGGCTGAGGCGCGGAAGCAGCGCTTGGAAGATGACGAAATCCTCGTATCCGAACTACTCAAGACTCTGATCCTCAATCTTGAACGCGCCGAGACGCCGCTCGAGGCCCTAGCTCGGCTAGGTAAAAAGCAAACAAAGCCTAAGAAGATCCCTAAGTGGAAGCTCAAGAAGATGAATAAGAGCGCCGAAGGCATGGATGTCGACGGCGCGGATGAGACGGAGGACCCGGAGCAAAAGAAAATCAAGGCATCAATTGATGCCATTACGGAAGCAGCAGATAAGCTCTTGAGCCGAGACTATGAAGAGATCTATGAACAAGAAAGAGAGCTACTGGTTCGAGAATATCGCAAGGAGACAGGAGAGGATTGGGTGGAACCAGCAAAGCAGGATGAAGTTAATGAGGGGCAAAGGGCGGCGGTGAAGCCGGGAACAATGTGGGAGTTCAGGTGGGCAGATGGACGCGATGGGAACTCCAAACAAGGACCTTATGACGGTGCTACGATGAAGGCGTGGAAGGATGCCGGATATTTTCCAGACGGCGCGGTTGAGTTCCGGGCTGTGGAGGGACAGGATTGGACGCTACATGTCGATGCCTTTGAGTAAAGAGATCTAACTTGGAATTTGTCCGTCGCTAATCATCCTGCGATAGACCAGCCAGATAAAAGCTGAGCCGCACATGGTACCTGCCTAGAGGATAGCAGAAAGCTTGAGACCTAAGCTTAGGGTGCAGGAAATAAACAGCCTAAGAGTGTACCTAAAATGGTATAAAGTGGCTGAATTCTTTTGTCTGTTATGCTGATAAAGCCAAGTTTTCTGCGACTCCGAGGCCTGCTCAGCCCGCACTACCTTGATTTTTGTGCTCCTCGGCTAATCTTTCATGCCCGTCGAAAAGGGCATCACGACTTTGGCCGTATTACGGAGATGAATATCCGCCGCGTCTTGTTGTGTATTGGGTGCTCGGTTAACCAGTTTGCCTGTGTGTGTATATGGGACAAGAACATGACGATGTAAGTGGATGTTTGAAAGTCTGATAAGCATGATGGCGAGTGGAGACCGTTTCACTTCGAGAACTCGGCAGAGGACGAATGCATGACACATATAGCTTCGGCATTGCGAGTCCGGATCTGGAGACAAGGTTGAAAGCTAAGGAAGCAGTTTAGATGGCCACGTTCCTGGGCACCTTGAAGGGGCGCGACGATCATGCTGCATGATGGTGCCGCGGGTACATGACGGAACAAAGAGACTAGGGACAAAATGGGACATCCAAAAGGCTGGAAAATCTGGGATTAGATGGACATGATGGGTCCTAGTGTGGCATCTGGTTCCTGGGGATCCCGATGCGCGCCGAGGACGGGTGAGGCCGGGCAAGTGGGATCTCGAAAAAGAGGCTGAGAAGCCGGGGCAACGAGTCGAGTATGGAGTAAAGACGATGGAGCACTGGAGCCCATCTGGGGTTGCATGGGGTTATAC
>JABCQV010000010.1:0-44333 GCA_013186375.1 Fusarium aywerte
TTATAAGGGAAATCCTTATAAATCTAAGTCTAAAATAAATTAAATTACTATCTACTCTTTAAGATTAAATAGTTTCTATAAATTTAGCTTAAAATTGCATTTTAATTAAATGCTATAGTAGCAGCAATATAATCTATACTTAGAGATCTTATATCTCTTTACAGTATATTAGATACTTAGCTTTAGTTTATTTTAAAGGGCCTAAAGTGTAAGAAGGGTTTTAGCCTTAATTAAAGGTTGTAATATTATTTGTAGTTAAGAAATAATTAATAAAGAAAAGTGATAATGTAGGAGGGAAAAGTGCAACGCTCGCTTGTCTGCGACGCTCGCTTATCATGCACGTTAGCTAAAGGAATTTGAATCAGGTACATACGACCAAAGGTAGTGGAAAATACGGGATCCCGTCCGCTCTCCCATAGTCAAGCCACTAACCGGCGGATTAGTAGTTGGGTCGGTGACGACCAGCGAATCCCCGCTGTTGTATGTCTATTAAATCTCTTTTTTTTCTTTCATATTTTGAGGAATATGCTTGTTAGCCCAGTTTAGATAATCCTTTGACTAGATGTTTCTGTAAGCCTCTAGTGTCTATTCTATTGGTACCTACCTCCCCGTGCGCTGAATTGTCTGCTCTGGCAGCAAAAAGAAGCATTTTTGGTCTAAGCTACGCTGGACTGCGAGTTGTACATTGCATTAATTGCAATAGTTGCTCGATGCGTGGCGCCTACAAGAACCTGGCGATCAAGCGTACCCAGGTCTCTACCAAAGCCTGTTCTTGTGGCTAATCCTGATAGGTGTAGGAGGGTCTCGAAATAAGAAAGATTCATACCAGGTAAGTATATGGACATCAGCGACAGTCGTGAACCAATATTTGTCACGCAGCACTTAAGAGCTACCGTAAAATTCTCAATGGACGTTGAATATGTTGTTGATAAAGTAGAATGGCCATCGTAAATGTCGACGCAATGGTATATAAAACAGAACTAAATCAAACTATGCTACGTAAATGCTCTTTACAAACGTGAAGTGGGTGCAAGACCTAGATCCTTGATAATGATATCCGCAGCCTTCTCACCAATAACAATGGCAGTGTTGTTCGTATTAGCACCAACGTTCGCGGGCGCAATACTCAAGTCTGCTAACTTGAGACCCTTAGTGCCCCAGACATTCAGACGCTCGTCCACGACACCATTCTGCTCACGAGGCGCCATCCTGCAGGTGGCAATGGAGTGCCATGTTGTGCCAACGTTGTTGCGAACCCATTGCTCAATCGCCTTGTCATCCTCAGCAGAGTACTCAAGATCCTTGACGTCGCTTAGAGCCTCGCTGATGTCGGCTGAGGCAGCCTTTGATCCTTCGGGCCATGTTGGGTGGCCAGCTGCGACTTCACCGCGGTACATCTTGGTACGACGCATAATCTCTCGGGACTTCTTGTAAGCCCAGACCTGCTTCTTAAGATCGATGTCGTGCTCGTCGCTGAGGAAACCAACGTCAAAGTCTAGCTGATCGTCAAGCCCAGGGCCTGTGATGTGGATGTGGCCTCGGGAGTAAGGGTAAGCAGTGTAGTTGCCGACGGTAACGTATTGCTCCTCTGGTACGGTAGAAGGGTCTCCAAGGAAGCTGACGTTTTGTTAGTTCTCGTTGGCCACCAAATTAGATGCAAAAAGCACTTACCAAGAAACTAGGCCCATCAGCATCAAAGGTCGGTTAGGCGCGTTCTTAAAGTCCTTGTCCCACTTCTTCTGGAACTCAGGCCCGAGAGCAGCAACGTCGGCGTCTGAAGGTCGAAGCTTGCTCGAAATATCGATCGAGTTCCAGCCTAGTACAGAGTCCTTGGAATCAATCAACTCTTGGCGCTTGTGGGGGTTTCGCAGGACCCGGTCAATAGTCTCGTGGGGCTGTAGAGCAGTCCTGAAAGGATAAAGAACGAGGTGATGATCCTGGTACTCGTGACCAACACCAGGCAAGTCAAGCTTGACATCAACACCAGCCTTCTTGAGAATCTCAGGGTCACCAAGACCTGATCGCTCCAGCACTGGAGGTGTGCCTAAAGCGCCACATGAGACAACGACAAGTTTACGCGCCTTGACGGTCAACTTGGGGTGTTGAGTTGGCCCTATAGTCGCTTGGAATGCAGGGTTGGGAGTGTACTCGACGCCAACGGCTCGCTTCTCATCGTCAAGAAGGACGCGAACAACCTTGGACTCTACCAGAACATGGAGGTTGGGATATTCGCCATTGCCGATCTTATTGTGAAGGTAAGCTGTCGCGGTATCTTGTCGTCGACCATCTTTGGAGACATAACGCAACCACCTCTCAACACCGTTGTTGGCTTCTAGGGTTTGCAAATCATTAATCTCAGGCCAGCCCACTTGAGCGGTAGCGTTAATGAAGTCGCTTTCCGAATCCTTGGAACGGTATGTGCCGTCTGAGATCTGGACAGGGCCATTGTAACCGTGATGTGCAGGGTCACCACGTCCGTGGTATGTCTCAAGCTTGTGAAGAGTTAGTTACACATCAAACCTTGGGTTAGAATATAGGGATTTACCTTCTTCACAAAGGGATAGATCTCGTTGGCGGTCCAACCAGGTGTCTTCCACGAGTCAAAGTCTGATCGCTGAGCACGCGTGTACATCATAAAATTGATTGAGGAGCCTCCACCCAGTGTCCCACCGCAGGGAACGATGGACTCGCGGCCACCCAAGTGCTCTGACTTGTTGGCCTTGTAGAACAAGGTTGTGGTGGAGGTAGGTAGTAGGTGATCAAGGAAAAACACAGGATTCTCAATGTTCTGGACTCCACGGTTATCTTGGCCTCCCTCAATGAGCAGGATAGACAGATTTGGGTCAGCTTCTGCTAGCCGACCGGCAACAACACATGCTGCTGTTCCGCCTAATAGTGCAGTTGAGTTAGCATTGGCGTGGTCGGCCACTTTACTAGAAGGCAATAAGCGTTATACGGACCTCCGGCGATAATGACATCAACCTCGCTAATGTCGCTAGCGAGCTTAGTATAGAGACCCATGGTGAGCTAACGATTGAAGATCTTTACGAAAACAGGCGGTGCAAAGAGGATACTGGGGGACAAGCGACTGGGAATTCAGATTAGGAAAAAAAATGTGACCCTTAAGCGAGAAGGGATAAGTTATATGTTCGCAAATCTATCTGTGCAACGGCCGCGTTTAGCCATGGGTATGTCACCTGCAAATCCTTGGGCATATTACTGCGTGAATTTGTTGGTTGGATGAGAACCCCAGAACCCTGAAATAAAATACAACAATCTTGCCTTGATGAACGACGTTTCATCCGGGGTTATGGAAATGCTGGTCAAACGTCGATCTCGTCGGGGCTGGTTGAGTCCAGGCCCTCTGTTCTCCATATTAACTAGCTGTATCAAGTCTGGCGCCTAAGGATAACCGTTCCGGCGTCGGTCCGCGGTGAGAGCTAAAAAGCAACTGGTCAGCAGAGGTCCAAGTTGCACTCCACCAACTGTACGCTTTATGGAAGTCTAGCAGTTGATCCTTTTGTATTTGGTCCAGCTTGGCGGCTTGGCCTACAAAGCAAGGCTTTCTGTATGCCTGATGCTTGCTTTTCGGAACGGTGATGCCCAAACTGTTACTGCGATGTAACAGTATGCAAGTGATACTAGTCCAGATGTGTGGTAGCACTTCGGCGGCAGTGTAGACAGTTGCCTCGGCATGAGAAACCCAAGGCCGGCATATCGAATGTTACGCCGCACAATAACCAACACATTACCAGTATCCGGGTCGCATGGTGAGACAAGCTTTGAGCAGTCTAATCTAGATTTTAATAAGAAGGAATCGCTCCTTTCTTATGTCAGCCACCAAGTCTAGCAACTTGTGTGTGTTACTAGGACAGATTCGAGTCAGCCACTTAACCAAGTTTGCCACTGCAATCACCTTAACCGTAACTAACTCTGTGTTCGCGCAGCTAACTGCTTATGGCTTGATGAGCGAAGGTGCTCTAGACCCAACATTGTCCACAACCTGGCCCTGGAACAACTGATTCACCGTAAAGAGAACCAACTGTTCTAGCACGCAATAACCAACATATGAGCCTAGCGGAGGTCCTGGCTCCTGGTCTCTACTTGTGGCGAGTAAGGTCTCGTTCTTCAAGTTCACCATTGGAAATTGCGCTTCATGACGCTGGGGAACAATCATTAATTAGTTGCATTACTGATACGTAACGCTCAACGCTGATAGCCACTCAAAAGGCTGTCTAAGTTCTAACGGTAGTATATACATAGAATTCTGGAATAATTGCCCGAGAAGCATTGGTCGGTATGGATACAACCAACAGTTACCACACCTAGCGCGACACATCGCTTGACCCTGGCGAGCCGGGTCTAGAATGGATAGTTTCCATCTTTAATACTCCGCTGTCAGCCTTATTATTTCATGGATAAGCATACGGCTCCTTTAGGTGCTGTGTTGAGGATTGGGAGCTCGCGTCATCCTCTTCGTGCTTGCCCATTACCTGTACGTGGGTCTGTGTCACTTTAGTGATTCCTGGACCCTGATGAGGCCTGTTTTGGGTCTCGTCGTTTTGATCGCCTGCATCAATGCGGACTTCGAGGTTCCTTCCTGTTGTTGAGAACATGGGTCCTGCTCTGGTCGAATGGGTCTTTCTGGACGCATGTGCCCGGACCTTGGAGCGAAGCTCTGTGTCCTCGAAGCCGTCGGGGTACGAGCTGTGGTCGCCCGTCGCACGGACGACTCTGACGATAAGAGCCGAAATATTCATCTCAATGTGCAGCTTGAGCATGTAAACGAGAGGATGGAATTGCACGTAACTGCCTCAGTTAGTGTCTAAGACAGGATGATGGTGATGAATGTCCAACTTACATAAAACCATTGCCGATAGACATACTACCGATGAGGATAATATCCAAGCTCATCGAAATGAAAATCATGACAAGGTTGTAACGCATCAAGGGTTGGTACTTGGTCAGACCATTGGCAATCAGCTTGATACGAATAAGGTAGACGAAGTAGCTGTGAAGCATAGCATCAATGATCAAGAAGAGGCCTTTCTCAATGCGATCCCAGACTACGTTGATGTCGTGGTACCGCTGAGAAATCTGCAGCTGGGCGGGAATCCAGATACAAAAGACGCTGATGTTGATGCATCCGAGAACGATTGCTGTTAGCCATCTGATCTTAATGGCTTCTCTTCTGTCGACCATAAGAAGGGAAATTCGGTTAATGATGATACCACAAATGCACTGAATCTGTACGACCCAAAAAGCAACTATCGTATAAAGTTAGTCGGCGCTCGTTCGTTTGAAATTTAGGGGACAAGTCGTACGGAAAGCAAAGTAGATCCAAAAGCTATACGGCTATAAGTCAGTAATCCATTGTCTTGAGCTCGAATATTGGGACAATAGACATACCTGGGGGGAATATAACCGCGGAGGTAGCACCATGACAAGACTCCGATAATCATCGATGCAAACCACTCAGCCCAAATCATCCACACATAAGCCCTGAAACGTCCGGTTCGCTTGTACTGCTCCCATGTTTGCTTTCCAGCCTTTTGTGCCGAGAAGATTCCCACAGCAATTGTGAAGCCCCAGATGATACTGGCGACAAGCTGGTCGGTGGTGCTGGGTGCGATGACCTGGTAGCGGTCGGGCACTAGAAAGCCAGGCATGACGGCAAGTGTATGTGTGTGTGTGAACGGGACGAATCCTTCCCGGGTATAGTTGAGATGCCAGAAACTAGAAAAAAACAGACACCAAAACCGGTGTTTAAGATATAATGAAGGAGTGTGCAGGGTCTGACCAGATCAAAATGGGAAACAGTCGGCAATTGTGGTGATTAAGAAGAAAAAGAAGGAATGGAACCCCTGTCCCAAATCCCGAGACAGATCGGAACCTTGCAGATGAAAGTGGCTTTTTCCACCTGTCTCTGGCTTAGCCTTTGGTAGAGGTCCCAGAACACTACTTTAGCGTTTTAACGATGAGATTTTTGAACTGGTCTATCTGCTGAAGTCAAAGCAGATCCTTCAGAAGCAAAGGCCAATCAACGCATTGGATGGTCGCCGGAATGGAGAGAGGCGCCCCAATGATCTGGTAGACTAGACCCGATCTATGCTAAGCCTTAGCGGATGGCGCTCTCAGATCCCCCGTACTAGCAGATAGGGGCTCTATTTAGGTGGAAAAACGGGGGACACCGTGTGTATCGCGTGCATCCTTCGAGTCATTGTAGCTGGTTCTAGTCTGTCTTGATTCTGCTAGCATCGCTTAGTACGGGGACTTCCTCGGTTCTTTCGCAGCCTAGCTGATGTATCATCCTAAGTAAAATGAGATCAAGAACTCGAGAAAGCATTGAGAACAAGTTTTCGGGACCCATCGCAATGGTTAGTTTGTTGCGCCGTTCAATATCGTTTTCTTTTGTAATCTGAGAGTGGAACTTCACGGCGATCATATGGAGTATCTGATATTGATTCGCATTGACAGAGTGCCTTCTGACTCTCTCGGGAGGCCGCTTTTCCGGGAATCCCATTTCGAGGATCCATTCTGAGGGTGGCTTTGTCCTCTGTTCTTTCAATCTCTTTTCTTTTGCGAGCCGGAAATTATGCTCCAGTTCGCATCTGTTGATCATCTAAAATTCGACACTTGGCCAGCTTCCCCAGGCATATCTCGGAGACAACTACAGGGAATGGCTAGGCTGCAGCAGTAGTCAATGTGTCGCGATTCATACTCCGTAGTCGCCGGAAGCATTCTCCTGTCAGCAAATCCTGCAGGGGGTTATGTACAGTACTGCGTGGTTTGTTATTGGCTCACAACGTAATCCCAGGAGACTGGGATCAACAGAGTGGGCGCCGAGACAAATTTTATTCCGAAGTAACCTAGTGAATAATGCCGCCCAAGTTGGCTCAAACTCAATTTTCTCGACTTTCTCCCAGCTGAAGCAAGCTAGTCTTCTGTCTGCAGGCTAGCACAAATGCTGACTGACTCAACACACGTGGCTTTCCTTCACGAAGAACATCTTAGCTGTTTTTCCACGCGTGGCAACACGCAGCTAAGTGTGACGGCTTGGTCCAGCGTCTTGGCCGTCGGCAGAAGTGCCGTGACATGTTCTGGAGGCAAAGCCCCTGTGTGTCCGGTGAAGATACGAACTAATAAAGACCCTCGTCATCATCGTTGTGACCCCCGCAGTACTCCGAGCCAGCGTTAGACGAGCTTAGCCCGTTCAGGAGTACAGCGTCGTAAAGAGAGGCTTGACATGATACAGGGTAGAATGGCGATCTTAACGCCAAATTCCTAGAAACTGACTCGCAGGAACAGAGTACAAGCAACCGCCAGCTGGGCAATGACAACGACATTCTGTAGCTATGCGATGACTGACTCTTAGTGTGTTTATACTTGTAGCCACTGCCACGGTATCTGTTTCATTCTATTAGCGCGCTCAGCCATGAACTGTGGATCGATAAATGTTGGAACTATTGGTTTTGCTGCGTAGGTTGATTATTGTATGTTGAGAGAGGAATATATGCAAATGTGATCAGTCATAATCTCCTGAACGTGTTGATCTGCCCCCTTCCCGGCCCAACGGGCCAGGGTAACTGGGGTTATGCTTAACCCTTCATTCCAGACTGTTGACGATCACGGGCTGCATGATTGCGTTCGGAGATTTCCCCAGATTCCCGCAGGACCGAGACCTTACGGTTCAGTGTGACAGAAATGTCTGAGCTCCCCTCGGCTCTTTTGAGGCTACGACTTCACTAGCCTTTCTGTCCCCTTTGGTGGGTTTCGAGTTTCTTCGTGTCCACTTTCGATGCAAAGCCCGAGTTATTTCGAACTGTTACAGTAGGATTTACAAAGATAAGCGAACACAACCTGTAACCCTTGAAAAGCGGAGGGCATGGAACTGGAAACGGTGAATTTAGCAATCCGATTTTCAGCCATTTTATGACTGAAATGCGTAGTTCTCGTGCGGAAGGGCGTGACGGCAATGACCAACGGACAAACGCATGCAGGAATAAAAACAATCTGCATTACGCTAAAACCACCATGGGTAGAATGATGTAAAGCAAAATAAGGTTTTTCTTTTCTTTTCTTTTTCTTCAAATGTTCGTTTTCCTAATAGACAATTTCAGATGGCGTTGTAATGAAGAACAAAACCATCAGGCCCGCGCGATATGAAAAGTTGGTTTACTACCCTGTAGCCTGGTGTAGAAGTTACTGAGCTTTTCGCTCTCGCCTCCTGATTTTTCCGATCTTCACAGTTGATATCCGTGGTAAAAACGCGGACTAGAAATAATAAACGCTCCGGAAGCTAGAGTCTCCGTCCGGCTTTCGACTCTCAGTGTTATATTATCGCTAGAACTCGAGCACTTTTCTTACGAAAATCCGACCAGATTTGACTATATACTTTTGAGGGCGGGCCGTAGCTCGATATCTGGAATATCAGTCTTAGCCAACTTCGACTAATCACTGAAAGCCACAGAGACACATGCAAAAGATCCTTAGATCTGATCGTGTGCAGCAAAAGCGAGAGAATGGCAGAAACGGGCACTGGACGAAATAGCTGGACCCTTGAGAAATGAGCTACGAAGGAGGTAGGGGAAAATACGACAATAGACGATAAGTTCTTAGGGAGGCCGTTTCATGAAGAAGACAGAGATATCATTTAGAAAGCGGATTGAATATTTTGGTAGCTAAGCTAGGCTTTGAAGACGATGCCAGGAGCAATGGTGATGCGCCCAAAGTGAAGTAGAACAACAAGAAGTTTAAGTAATGGGCGAGCACCTTGGCAGTTGTGGATTTTGTGGGTTATGTAAAACTATCCGCGGCTGGGAAGCATCCCCGACGGGCGTCACCCTTGAAAACCATTAAAGCATGAGAGCTTATTTCAACTAATCTTTATAATGAAGCCCTGCTCGTACCGACACTGTTTGTATGCTTGTTTTAATCGACTTTTTGGGCACTGCGATATACTCGCTTCCTCGTCTCTTCGTAAACCCACCAAACCTCTAGCCGAATCATGACTTGAACCATGGTTGCCATGGGTGAGATTTTGCCTTAGTCCTACTCAAGTTACACAGTTATCGAACGATATAAGCATATCGTCAAGTTACTATGAAGGTAACGAGATCATACTGCCGGCATCGTATATAAATTCTGTATAACTTTACTGAGACGTCGGGTCGTGATGGTTAACAGCATTACATTTGTGCTCATTCGGTAACTAGGGGCCGGCGAACTGTCGGGAGGTCTTGGTCGAAGTGTTTTTCGGTATCAATTGAGGAGGTATGTAGCATATATGTCTCGTAAGACGATCGATGGTTTCGTGGATGTATTGGAATTTTCTCGACTGTGAGAACCTTCATGTCGGCTTATCGGAGGTTGATGCAGATTCCGCCTTCTCGGACGACTTAGAGTCTTGGGGAGGATTGATACCATTTGGGAAGAAGGCCATTTGGACACCCGTTATGAGGACGGCGTAGAGGGTGCCGCCGACAAGGATGGACCGGAACGAATCTGGTTTTGGAGGCATAATGGATCGGGACGACAAGAAGTTGTACGCCGAAAGCGAGTATGTTGTTCCCCAATGAGTTTCGTTTGCGGTGGATGGAGAGAAGAAGGGTGGTATGATGCGATGGGAACGCTAACCAAAAGTCCGGAATAACCTTTAGCCGTTCTTCGAAGTTGGCTCAGCTGCCTTTTGGGGAAAGGGTTGGCGGAAGACAGAAGAAAAGGGCGGCCCTCGCCCCTCTGAGCCGGGATTTATTCTGTCATGGGTCGTGCACGACTTTATGTCTATCAATGTTTTTAGCCTTCTCTCAAACTGGCATACGGCTGATGGTAGGCTCACAGCTACTTGTAAATCAGTTCGGCATTCACATTGGTGTCTGTTATATACATACCTAGTGTCTTGGGAACAAAACTCGCCGTTCCCCCTCTGTTGAGTGCATTTCATCCTTATTGATGTTCTCTGTCACTGTAATTTACATGCACAAGGCGACAAGTAGGAAGATATTGCAACAATTCATAATTCAGAAGAGGCAAACTCTCTTTAACCATAATCGAATAGGGTCTAATCCGCTTTTGCCCGAAACTCACTCCGGAGAGGCTGAACGATGTTACTGTTTCTTCTATATTTCCCGTGTCCTGACGGTACAATTCTCACGAATCCCATAGACCTCGGACGCATCTTTCGGTAAACGTGTTTGGGATTGTAAAAAGACCATCTCGCGACAGATTTTGAGAATCAAGTGGTTATCATCGACGAACTGAATGTCCACTTTTTTATCGCCTCGGACCCTAATTTGATGGAACCGGGAGCTGGATGTCAAATAGGTCCTGGAAGAATGCTGATCATGACCTTACGCTGTAGTCTTTATCAAAGGAACTTACGGACCAGAGGAAGTTGATTCAATGCATGGAAAGTCTACGAGAACAGCTGAGCAATATATGGGAGGACGCATAGTGCTCACAGAAAACCATTGATGGTATGTGTTTGACCTACAAAAAACCATGGGCAGTGTGCGCATAAAATTCAAAATTCTCGGGTAAGCCTGACATCGTTCAACGTCTAGGTTTATTCGACCATTTCTGACCGGAAGTGTCATGTCTGTAACCTCTATAAATACCGACTACCCTGCTTCCTGACTCAGAGTAATTGGCATCATCGTCGCCGCATTTTATCTTACCATTTCTGTCGACGGCCGGCCAATCTCGTTCCATTACAACGCTGTTCCGATCGAATACAGAAAGTACTTTTCAGATTTAGGCTGAGGTTGTATTGAGGAATTATCATTCGCAATATTGGGGGTGAATGTGCATATAGCTGTTGAAAACCGACCTACTCTGAGGTACAGGATGATGATTCCATATGGATCCCCCGCGGTCTCCGTCGATAGCACTTGTATGTTCTCTATCATAAACAGATACTGTTGGTCAACAATCCAACAAGGAACAGATGAATCAGGACAAACAGCTTAGAGGTTTTCAAACAATGTCATGGCTTTCTTCACCCAGAGGTCACTGCATACTGGGCTAAAAGAAACTAGTGACTCGCCACCGAGGAAAGAGGTAGGTAAAAAAGTCATTGATCAAATCTGAGCACGTTGTAAGCTGTCCTCGAGATGAAGGGCAGCACAGTGTTGGAGTTGTTGACCAGAGTGATGACTATCGGCTTGCAATTGAGAGTTTGTGTGTCAAATCTTGGTTCATGAAGGACGAAATATCCCTTGCGTCTGCTATGGTATCAATGAACAAGTGATACAGTACTTGCACGTCTTGAAGAATCATGACGTAACTTCCCTTCTTTGTAACTTGAACTGTGCGAGAAGGGCATGAGATATGCGTTGCATGACTCCGTAAGTAGAGCACAGGTTACTGGATCAGTCTTCCAGTTAGCTACGTCTTTGTGGGTGTCACTCTTTGAAGACGCTGGGTGTATTGTACTTCACTTTAGAGGAAAGGTCAAGCTTGTGTTCGTCGTGCGGATATATTGACCGAAATTAGTTACACTGTTCGAATTCAATAGAACACCCCTATCGATAGTGTATTGCCAAAGTTAATGACGGTCTGTTGGGAAAGTTACTGCGATAGGAGAGACGGACATGGCTGAGATGTGTCTTTGGCTCCCTCGACATGTGGACAACGAGAATCTATGCTTCAGTAACTATGTGAGCAATGAACTTTCTCGAAAAAGCAATGATCTACGAGGACTACAAAGATAAAAGGAAGCAGCATGGACTGTTTGATGATACTGTCCTTCTTATCAAAACAGATATCAATCAGCTCATATAACACTTCAGACCCTGAAAACAACAACCTCATCCTTTTCCTCATACAAATGAACTATTAACCGCTTTTGTAACCAATCTATTACTAAAACGACATATATCTTAAACTAACCACAATCGCCCAGCTCGCCAAGATCTTCATCGTCCTTGCTGCCGCCAGTGCAATCCTGGGCGCTCCCGTTAACGGGCCTCGTCAGCTTGGCGGTGAAGGCCAGGCTGCCGAACCTCTCATTGGCGATCTCGACAACGGGTCGGGATATGCCACTGAGAACTCCCTGATCCACATTTCTAACTTCTTGGTGGCGATGCTACTGAGCCCAACGAGCCCGGCCTCGACGGCAGCACTGGAAGCAGCGCTCCACCCCCTCCCTCTGAAATTGACCGGGGAGGCAGACCTTGTTCAGACTGACGGAGACGCTGTTGACGGGCAGTTCACCGGGGATGCAGCTCAACTTGGAGAGCAACTCGGCGAGGAAGAAGTGGACGTTGGCGAGCGCGCTGGAAACCTGGTTCCTACCAAGATGCCCTCTGCTCCCGCCGCCCCCGGTGCTCAAGTCCTTGATAGAGCCTTTAAGGGCCAATATTAGAGGAGGTCGTTTTGAGATTCTCTCGGAGACTAACAAAGCTTGGTTGGGTAGCACTGGCAAACTATTCACTAGCCTGCAGAGTTTTCCAGAAACTTACCAGCTTCGGTAGATATACTTGTGAACATGGTTAGTCATACTGAGAAGCTGTTTTCTTCAGTTCCATTAGCGGGACGTCTAGTCACGGTGCCTGATTTACAAAGTGTACTGTTGACATAGAGGTTTGTGAAAAGTACATATCTCGGAAGCCGAAAGTGTGCATGGCGATGACAGCGGCGGTGAAAGCCATAGCGAGAGTCATCGAGAGTGGAATTGGGTTCATCGGGTTTTGTGGTGCATCACAACACAGGTTTGGACTGACCATGATGGGTCCCATTGAGTCTTATTTACTTGGATAGACTTCAAATACTCCCATTGTTCCAACCAATGCAGACCATTGAGAATTACTTGGTCACCTTCTAGCACCCCACCCGCTCGAACTAGGCTGCAGAAATCCCGGATGTTCCATCGAGGACTGCCATCATCTGATCAGCCAATTCGGATAACAGAATTCGCTCGTCGTATGGCAGACTGGAGACGTTGACACGGCTGAGATTGTTGAGCCTCCGTTGCAGTAGGGCATTTCTCAAGTCTTGCTCAGCACTCCGCAGATTGAGCAGACACCTACTCATAGCCTTATTCAAGACTTCAAGTTTGGGGCCGGCTTCATCATACTTGCGTTCGACGCCTCTGAGTTGCAGTGTTTGCTCCATCTCCAAGGCCTTGACCTTGTGGAGATTTTCCTCAACCGTCGCACGATTAGTCTGGCATGCCTTCAAAGCTTCATGTAACTGTAATGGCACTAAGCCATGGCCGCACTAGATCGCTTCAGTCGTCTTTTTTATGACTTCCTTGATCGTTAACGAGTTTTCATCAAGCCTCGTCCGTTGGCCTTTGGTATTGTGAAGTGCTTTTTGCATGTCTTTGACTGTCTCAAGGTTTCTGTCTTGGGATAACAACGCATGTTCGGCTTTGTGAGTTTGCAAACGAGATTTCCATTCTTCGATACGGCGCTCAATTCCCTTTGTATCCGGATCAGTGGCGGAAGAACATTCCTAGATACGTATCTATTAGCTACAAGCTCTCTGTTATCGTAAAACCTTGGCTGATCAGGAAATTTCGCCAAAAGACATACAGTTGGCTGAATGACATCGGGTTTATGTATCCTTTGTGGCGTTTTATCTTTTGTTGCAGAAGAAACCTGGGGGTCGAAGGATGTGGTGGCTTTACTTTGTCGTTTCGGTGGCGGTTGCTGATTCGAAGCGGCTTTGGTTCTCTTGCGATTTGTGTTGGGAGAGCCTTTCGGAGGAAGGGCAAGCGACTGTGGCGCTGTTGCAGCCGTTTGTGATCTACTCGATTTGGGTATCGGCAGGCCAGTAGCAGGCGGTCGTTTTGCGTGTTTTTTATTGTACTTGGGACTGAGGGTCGTTGACGATTGTCGGCCAGGGCGGTCGACGAGCGCCTTGGATGCCTTAACTGCTACCGTTTTGGGAGGGTCGCGATGATCCATGATTTAACCCTCACAGGTTTGTCGACGAGGATGACGGAACTCAAGTGATTGATCCCAAACACAAGGGCATTTTTTTCACAAGTTCTATTCAACACTGGTGGAGTATGCGCCCAAGAGTGGACAGAAGAAAACGAAGGCGAGCGTTTGCGTAATGTGTCGAACGAGGAGATGTGATGAATAGCATGGATAGAATGCAAGTGGCGATAGAGCTATCGAAAAATAAAAAGGCGGCGGCTTGGAAGAAGTTGCAGAAAGCGAAGGCTTTGGGTGATTGCAAAGCTCCTCTGGGCGAGTATTGCAAGAAGTGAAGAGAAGATGGTGCATATGAACCAGCGCGGCTGCCTGTGTAACGAAAAGCGAAAGATGGCAAAAGCCATCCACAACAACCCCCAGATGCTGGGATTATTTGGGTAGCATAAAATGTAAAGTCAATGGTAAAGTTATTCTCATTGATTTGACAGCTGTCTCGCATCTGCAAAGCGGCAGTTCTGCAAATATTCCTCCAGTGGAGTTACTTCGCTAACCATTAGCACTCCACAGGGCAGAAACACGCCCGGTTACAGGGCTACTTGACTCTGGAACATGTCACCGAGTGAATGTGAAAAATAGTGTGCGTTGACATTAAGACTGTTCTACTAATACCGGCATTTTTGAATACTAAGAGATTGTGTTCTTTGGGCATGACTGTCGGCGAGATCAAGAGGATGCGACAGAAACTACTCATGACAAGCAACTCGAGGAATTCCATAAGCCATTACAAGATGTCTAGGCAATGGTATCTGTCCAAGACACCAAGACTCGAAAGAGAAGTCCAAACATCCACAAAAGACGGCTCCATCGGAAGAAGCATTGAGCTGGGGGCCGTGAGATTGGGGTCTGGAGGTAGAGAAGGACGTAGTTCCAAAACGCTAGACAGCTAAATAGTGTTATCTTATATTATTACTTCTTAGTATCTGAAATGTTTGTTCTCGTACGGCACGGACTAAGATAATAGCTACTCCTGAGCAGCCCATGCTAGAGATGCTGAACATGCACGTTGCCAAAATTCGGCCTGCCGTTTCTCGTGCTGTGTAGATGGCTGAGAGCCGTTTACCGAACGGACCGGAACGTCGATATGCAAAGCAGAGTATACAGGAACTGGTACATACGAGCAGCAAGAACACCTTCGAGAACATCCCTTATGACTCTATGAATATCTACCCTCCAGATGGGGGGTCTCGCATGAGACAGGAGAATCCTGACGGTCTTCTCAATCCGGGACGCTCTCCTGCCGACATAGCCTCCTTACAGGAGCGGCTGAAGATGACTCTTCCTGAAGAGTACAAAGAATTCCTTAGCGGGACAAACGGCCTTGGAGCAGTCTGGGACGGTCAAAATGCTCTTTATTGGATTGCAAATGCGGAAGTTGGTATGTGGCAGGACATAGACTTTCTGAGGACAACGAAATTCCTCTACTACGTGACGGGGAACCTCAGTCATATGCAGGGAATATGCTCTCATGGCCCGTGCCAGAAATATTGCGATGTATATGCCCCCTCAGGCGACCTCAACCAGCATGAGGCAAACGACCATCTCCTTCTGCTTGGACCAGACGTCTTACAGCCTGCCAAAGACTACTTCTTTTCCACATCCTAGGAACGTAAACAATCTCAACGCCGTGAGCTTGACAACCTTGTCCAAGAGACCTACGGCGGCATGGAAGTCTTTAGAAATTTAGAATATGTGATAGTATGCTGGACAGCTTGGGATATTAGGTTTCATCCTTACAAGGGGATTCGGACTTTTTGGAAGAGCTGGCTGAGGTTTCTTTGCAGAAGAATCAAAATTGGCTGAATGTGTTTGAGCCAAGATATCGGCGACTGGTAAATGCGGATACGTTAAATGGCAAAGGACATGGTTTCTGATACAACAGAAACAAGTTACTCGAGGTAGATTTACCATGTTCCAGAACTAGTTCTTAATTATCAAGCAATATTACGCATATTATTCCAACGCAAAGTCTTTTGAGGTCCGGACAATAAGGTCATATTGCTAATAATGCTTTCATCCTTTGTATAGGATAGCAAGTTCTACTGGTAAGAGCCCTAGTACTATTTTCTATTTCTTGTCACCACTAACAGGCGCGTCTCCTGTGTCGTGGATAGCGTTAGGAACAGCTCTCTCCACCGACTCTGGTAGCTTCTCTTGGATCTTCTGAGGCACTACCGACTCCTTGCCGCCACCCTTGGCGTGTGACTTGTTGGTAGATTGTCCAGGGTCTTTGCCGGTGGGATGAATCTTGAAACCTGTTAGCTATGTGTTCTGTGCTACTCAGTAGTATATTCTCACAGAGTCGGGCAGGCTCTCCTCAACACCCTTGGGAACGGCTTCTTGCACACTCTCAGGAACCTTGGATGTGTCGGTTGCATGTGACACGTTGTCGCCATTGCCTCGCTCGATTTGCCTCATCGCGGGCATTGTTGAGAATTGTCTTGGTGCGAGGGATTGAACCCTGACGAGGTTAAGAATTGATCTAGAGTTGCGCATCTTTACTGATATTGACTTTGACTGATGATACAAAATAAAAAGGAGAAGGCTGTGGTTGACCATGTGTAAACCAGTTTTATATGAAATTCGATAAAATCATGAACGTCATGAATATGCCGGTGATTCCATCTCATTGATGTGGTGGGCTCACGTCGTGCACGTCATCCCGTCCGGATTGAGTGCTGGACTCTGACAAACACGTAATCATCACGCCGCACAGAATGACGAACATAATGATCCTAGCAAATAGACGAATGGATGACGCGTTATTTAGGGTTGTCCACGCTCTTGATGACTGAGCATGTCGCTTTTATGGGTCGCTGCTGTTTCAATAGTCCGACCCTTTAGAATACCCAATCTATCAACATGGAAGCTTTGATATCTTCAACAGATTAAATTTATATATACTACCAACTGACAGACTCGTCCTATCCATGGCTATCGTAGGAAAATAATTTATTTGGGCCAAAATATGTAAGAAATGGCGCTAGGTTTTCTACCGTCGTGCAGTAGCGTTCAGGTGTCAACGGTGTGAATTGATGAAAATAATCAATTGCCCCATATCCTTTGTAAGCTTTCATAGACTCTACAGTCTTCTTAGGTAGCTGGCTTAGGTTGACTCAAGATCACATCAATAACCTTGTGATCATCATAAGTCGCAACTGTCCGCTCACACAAAGCCTCAACTCTCTCTTTGCTCTGCAGACCATCGGGACAAATGAGCCAGATAACGTTGGTCATAAAAGACCTTTGATACTCGATCATTACCTCAGGGTCGTTGTGTCGATCGAATTTGGGCCCGCCAAGACGATGCAGCGTCTCAAGATAGTGGTCCAAAATCTCCATCTCGTGTGCCCTGCGGTCTTCCACGCTCAGCATGGCCGTCATATGGTACACCACGTCGTGGAAGCACGATCCGAAGTGGAAGGCAGACCAGTCCAGAAATCCAATGCGGCCGTCGGCGGTAAAATAAATGTTGCCGATGTGAGTGTCGCCGTGAAGTAAGGTCCTGAATCGAGGGTTGCGCTCCGCATAGTAACGATCTAAAGCCTCATTGCATCGAGTACCGTCCATTAGATACTCTGGCAATCGAGGACGGCCGGGTCGTCTGACCACTTCATCCCAGGATCTGCACATAAAGGTCATTGCAGGGTCGTAATTGTTCCAGATCCCTACTATTTGTTAGCTAGTGATAGCAACTGAACGAACTGGACGTTTACAAGGATGATCCTCCTGGCTTTGACCCCAGTACTGCGCATGCAGTCCGGCCAATTGCTCGACACCGTTCTTTACTTTGACAACTGAATAAGCAGCAACCTCGTCAGGAAAGGAGCACCCTTCGCTAACGAGATCGTTCATGATGGCGATTCCTTGCTTCTCGCTCGTTCCGCTCCACCAGCCCTTAGGGAAGACCATATGGTTGATCGTAGGTGCCACCTTTGAGAAGAAATCTGCCTCGCGCTGCGCCAGACTGACGGTCCATGGCTGAGCTTCCATCATCTTAGGGTCAAAGACTCCCTTAACGCAGATGTCTCTTGGTCTGGTTTCGCTATACTCATCTTCGTAAGTGATGGTGTAGAAAAGCTTACTGGCTGTGCCCCAGATGTTGCGCGTATTCTCGACGGATTTGACCTTGTGTCCGAGCTTGGCACTAAACCACTCGGGCGTAAGGTCCGCCGGGAGGGCTGGAAGGTGATCACTGTTCATATTGAATATGCTTAGAAACTTTGATTAAGGTATCCAAGTATTCTGTCGAGTTTCTCGTGGGCAAGTTTAAGTTAGAACTAATGGTCCTTATACCCATGAGTGATGCGGCTTTTCGTTCGCTTATTCACTGCCTGCACTACTTGCAGCTTTGCTGAAATGATGAGATAATACCATTGGATGAAATACCAAGACTGTAATTTCGTTAATAGGGCTGCGATTTATCCGTATGGTTAGCCAAGGAGAGGGGGCAGTCTTAATTACGTAGGTGCATCCGAATCTCACCAGGCTAACTAGATTTGACCAAAGAATGAAGTGGTTGCCCAATTCGCTCGTTATTGTACGAATCAGATATATCCTTCTGACAAGGGTGCTATCTTGAGATGCCATTAGAAGTGGACCATAAGTGAGTGATAACACGTATCGCGTAAGCACAAAATATTTGGCGAATGGGGTAAAAACGGAATGCAAGTGATCGTGTGCCTACGTCTTATGGTTTCGGAGGGGATACAAGCATTGTTGTCTTGGAAGATCACGCAGCTTCTCAAGAAGAACAGTCACAGCGGTAGAGTGCAAAGCGCGCTAAGAGGATATATTATCGGTCGAGCTTTATACTCGACGGTATCTTGAACTATTGTGAACGCCTTACTATATTCAGCCGCAAGATCGTCAATGGTCTTCAACATCCTCATCTCGTCCAGGGTACATGATATCCTGAGTGATGACCGCCTTTACATGACTTCCAAAAACAAACACAAAAACACAGAGAATAACAATCGTCATGCCAGTCGCTACCCAACCGACGGCATCGCTATCAAGGGCTTTGCCGATGGAAATAGTGGCCAGAGTGAATCCTGTGTTGGGGAAAATCATCGCGTACCATCCGAGGTGGAAGAATTTCGGTGGAGAGCGAAGGACAGCAACGACAGCGATGCCAAACCACCACAGGCTCAACGCCCACAAGAAGATAGCTCCGATGATAGCAACAACTTTGAGGATGGCTTTAGTGACAGCCCCGTCACCATTCACGATGTCCCAGTGCTCAGGCATGCCATTTGCCATGCCGATTAAAGCAAGAGCTGTGAATGCGGGTGGTCCAACACACATAAAGAGACCTGGGCGATGCTCTCTGTTGGGTAAGCCTGCTTGCATCAGACGCCCGATAATATGAGCGTACATCATGATTGCAACACTCAATCCAAGACCCTGACATGTAAGTCCTGCGCCGATGATCGTCACAGCAGGAAGTTGAGGCTGGGTTTCGGCGATGACAGATGCAATAGTACCCGAGAGCATGATGGGAAAGATGGGCAATATCCAAGTTGGCATACATGAGTCCAATGAGAAGCTATGGGCTGCAAAGACATAGCTGTATTGGCCTATGGCTAGAAGCAGGGCGACAACCACATATGCCCAAAACGTTGCCTGAACAGCCCAGACAAGATTGGTGTTATCTTTCGGTATCGCGTATCGGTCGGTACTGGTGATAATTGTGGCTATAGATAGGAGAAAGGTAGGAATAAAAAAGCCTTCGCGAGGGTGAGTCAAGGACTTAGTAAATGATCCCGAATGTAAAAGGAACCGTGTGGCCATGGTAACGGTGACGGAGGTGAATATTAACAGGTTGAGAATGTACATGACAAGACCGATGGTCCTGAGACCAGGAAATTGATGTATTTGGGAGTAAAGGAGAAGAGATAGACCACCCGTGCTCATAGGTAGAGTATACCAAGCCCAAGTGAAATGCTTCAGACGTTGACGTAGCTTGAGCTTCGGCCGACTAGGATCGTAGATGTCGTAGACTGTATCGGAAGAATGTTGTCCTTTTCGAATACTAGGTGATGGCGTCGTTGCACCGGACTCAACGTCCGTTGCTGCTTCTTGTTGCATAGTGGTAAGATAGGAAGTTCGGTCTTCGTTCATGTTGTCGAGAATGAAGCTGTTACGATCCATGCTAGGATCTGCTTGCCCTGCGCCCCGGCACGAAGGATGTTCCATCGCAATGACCCTGGAGCCAATCTGTAGTCGACAGAATAATGGAGAAGAATAAAGAGAATGAGGCTTTCAAACCTATATAGTGACTGTAGAGTTTGAATACAACAAGCGGTTTAGAAGTAGAAGTGTTGTTCGGCTTGTTCAAGTCGTTCCAAGGGCGAAGCATATATCGAGGGCTTGGCAGGATCTATAAATATTGGCCCGGTTGACAGGAGACGATAAGAGGCTCAGTGACTCGGTACTTTTAATACCGTAATTACGTGTATCATATCTCTAACAGGGCGCAGTGACGCGATCTTCATTTGTCTTGAATGACACGCAAGCGTACTAGTTACGGGTATTTGATGAGCAATGCCGGCACTCCACTGACCAATCTGAGTATACAGGGTTTCCTGTGGGTGTCTATAGCCAGCGAAAGTCCCTCGAAAGACAAAACCATGTACAAAATCCTGGTATAAGACCCAGATAATAAAGATAGCTCGGGAAGCCCCTTGGCGATCGTCTTGAAGATCTACGGTGAGCCAATGAACCAGCTCTGATAAGGCTCCACTATAGTTTCCATGCCGGCAGTCTTGGTAATGGGGGCTTGACTCATGCTGTGAGGCTTAGGCTTCCCCCCCTGTCAGTGGATACAACCAATGGGAACGTGGAAGTGTCATTGGACATGAGCCTCAATTTAAAGAAAGGGGGAGGATAGATTACGACCCTAGTTGTCTTGGCCAGGAACTTTGAAAGTTTTGTTTGAAGATCATTCTCAGACGAGGCTAGTGTTTGGTGAGCTGTCTGTGCCAGGCATGGAGGCGCTTGCCGATCAGGCTAAAACGCAACCTCTCAGGTCTTTTATCTCGCATGTGAAATGAACAACTTTGATTTGAGCCCAAGTACGAACATGTCTGTTAGAATTGTAATGATGAATCTTCGATACTGAACTCTACACGGCGATAGTGGATCAAGTACCTCCTGCGCTCAGACTGTCAAATGATAATTCTTTGCCACATGGAACTGTGTTTGCTGCAATGAATTGTGTGTAACTTTCCAGAGTTCTGACATAAACCGGTATGTAACTTTCCGGAATTCTCAAGCATAAACTATTATAGACGATGAAAGGATGTTTGAAGATCACGCAATTGCTGTGGAGGCTTTGGAAACATGGTACTTATTGTGTAATGGCTATCTGTAACTTGGGAGAGATGTCAGGCATAGAAAAGCCTTGCACAGACAGGAGAGCACGGCGTTACGTTTTCTTTTCTTTGCTCGTTGTGTATCCTTTACACGTGGGTCAATGGACGTAACTAAGTTATAAGCATATTTTCAAGCTTGCGGAAGTGTCGGCTTTGCAGCAGTTGATTACCTCAGTAACTTTTCAATACAAAAGTTGTTTCTATGATTTCCAGTGACAAAGACTGTCTTGCCCGTAGACTCTTTTAGAAGGTATCGTAGCAAGCATCACTGCATATGTCTCTTTTGCTCAAGAACTGAATGACAATAATGTTGTTTGTGGTACTCAAGGGTAGCTGTACGTGCTAGCATTATGGAAATATTCCGTAATTTCCGCAGTGACCTTCGCTCAGATGTCATGTTCGAACCTGGAAACTATCGGGAATAAGTTCGATTAAAAGAGAATAAAATTCCCACTCACAGGAAATATTAATCTGCCGCCTATCGAAGTTGCCACGGGAAAGGACCCCCGAATCATTGCCACAAGCCTTGTTATCCCCCCAAAAAATCCAATAAAGACACTGCTGGTTAAGAAAGTTGATCGCTTCCGTACGATCCGAACAGACGTGTGCTTTGTCCATCATCAGCCAGTCTGTGAAAAGTCAGCCTCCTGTTTCATCTTGGCATCATCAACGCCCGCACTTCCTACCTTCTTACTTTCCTCGAGCTCCTGCGCTTTGGCCTCCATTCGCTTGACCGCTTCTCCATCTGCGAACTCTATGACCTTGCAGATCTTGCTACCATCCTCGTTTAGGTAAAAGGTCCAAGAAAACTCCATCACAATAACATCGCCATCATGGAACCTGAAGTCTGCGGCACTGATAGCAGATGCTCTTCGAGCACTGACATCAATTACCACATGCTTTGTGACAGCGTCGTAGACTCCACCAACAGCAGAATCTTTAGCGTAACGCTGCTCGTACATATCGTTGGGCATGAGGAAGGACTCGGGAGCGCCAAGCGCTTTGCAGAGCGAGGCAGGGAGTAATTGGCGGGTGCAGTCCGGGGTAACATCTCGATTGATGATGGTAGGGTCGTTCTGCTCCTTTCCCTCCTCGTAAGCTGACAAGAAGCTAGTGATAGTTGCTTCGATAGTCTTTCTGATATCGGCTTCGCTAGTAGACATGGCGCTTGCAATTATGGATATTAGTATAAAGATAAATGAGAAGAGATGATGATGTACGTCTTGGGTCGTTGAGATACAATATTGTGAATGAACTTTGATGTTTTATAGCTGGGTATTTGACTTTCGTTGCCCACATAAGCTGACGTGAGATGATCACCAAGGGAATCCTTCAACACAAATAGCTTAGAAACTCGACAAGTTAGCCATGCCCGGTAGAGTTAAGCCGCGATAATGTAGTATTAGTTCGCTTGGATAGAAGACGGAGATAGGGGATCTTTCTTCCTTTCCGACCACTTATAATGCAGGAAACTTGCAAAAGGGGTACCCACTGGGCGTGGCCGACTTAGCGAGTTTCTACAGATACATGCCCAAGCCGCCCTAGCCGCCGAATCTCGCGCAATAGAGATGATAAAAAAGATTATAAACGGCTATTGGCTATTGTGTTACACTTTCTGAACAACCCTGTATGTCTCGGTTTAGGCAAGAAGAAAGTAAAAAAGTAAAGTCAGACTGTTTGTATGAATATTGCCAGAGTTTATTTGTAATAGGCTGGAAACAATAGACAATGAATTAGCGACCCCCCTGCCCGGCTTTGTAAATAAAGATGCAGTATCTCTGAACGGGGAGACTTCAGGTCGTAGAAAAGGGGATTATAGTTCGATCGGGTGCACGAGATGTCATCAAGAGGACGCTTGATCAAGTTCTTCTAGAATTCCTTCTCATTGGACTTATTGCTAGTGTTTGCTAGTAAAGTCCGAGGGGTACCTGATCGATATATGTAGTCATTCAAACTTGTAGCGCCTTAGTATCCTACAATCAGATTTACTCGAAGAATAAAGAGTATCGGAAAATAATGAGGTAATATTCAAGAACCTTGATGTTCTAATAAATCTTTAGAAATGCGCCGGTTGAGCCAACGTACTTTCAACTGCATCAGATAGAACTACTACAATACCATGGCTACCTAGGGCTCCTTACCGTGTTTTGCTTTAAGGGTATCTAGATCTAGAATTTACTGTGTTAAAATTCTTGGAGCTTGCTTTACAGAGACCCTCTGGCTTTCCCTCTTTTATTGTTCTTGTATTCCCATTGCCACCTACGTATTGTTTTGGCTCATATTCCATTTGAGCAGTTATCAGTCTTGCAGTGCCCAACTTCTACCTCGTGTATCCTGTCTGGGGCGTTACCAGGAGAATTGGGGTAAATGGCGGATTATGTAATATACTAAATACTTGCACTATATGTCACTGTGTTGGTACAAATTGAATTAAGAGTGCTGTTACTTGTCCGGGTGTTGATTGTTCCATCACGGACCACCTCCCAATCCTATCTTATCACCAGCATCAGACTTGAAACTCACCAACGAGGAATCTTCGCTGAGAATTCTGGCTGAAACCTTTTCATATAAGTCGTGTCATCACGCTTCTTCAGTCCACAGTCCAGATACTGCTGATGAAGCTTTGCCAGCCTTTCCCTGTCCAGCTCAACACCCAGGCCAGGGGCTAATGGTACGATCACACCTCCTTCCTTCCACTTTAATGCCCCGTCAACAACAACGTCCTCATCACGGCGCTTCCATGGCCAATGGGTATCGCAGGCGTAGTCTAGGTTCGGAGTTGCTGAGGCGAGATGGGTCATCGCGGCAAGTGAGATGCCCAAGTGGCTGTTTGAGTGCATGGAAAGTCGCAAACCCCAAGTAGCACAGATAGATGCTAGTGTTTGGGACTTGCGAAGACCGCCCCAGAAGTGGTGGTCAGAGAGGATAACTTGTACCGCATTCTGAAGAATGGATGGAGGGAGATGATTGAAAGCAACGACTGCCATGTTCGTAGCCAGAGGCATCGAGGCTTCCTTGGCTACAGCAGCCATACCCTCAATCTCTCCAGCTGGATCCTCCAAGTACTCCACAATGCCCTCAAGCTCTTTAGCAACCCACTTCGAAGTCTCAACAGTCCATGCAGCGTTCGGATCGAGCCTCAATGGCAAATCAGGAAACGCCTGATGTAGAGCTTTGATCGCTGCAACCTCTTCGGCAGGAGGAAAAACCCCTCCTTTGAGTTTGATGGCCTTGAAACCATATTCGTCTATAATCTTCTTTGCCTGCTTTACCATCCCTTCTGGGTCTAGTGCAGCACCGTACTCGTCATCGTCGTAGCCAGGGTGGCCCGCCCATTTGTAAAAGAGATAGGCAGAGTATTGTACAGAGTCTCTGATGCGACCTCCGAGTAGGTCGCTGACAGAAATGCCTGCCAATTTCCCCTGCAGGTCGAGACAGGCGACTTCAAACGGCGAGAAGACCTTATCGGCAACAGAGGCTGTTACAACCATACCACCCATGCCATCGCCTCCAGTGTTGGTGTCATTGCGAAGGGATTCGACGCATTTCTGATAGATAATATTTGTGCTGTATATAGAGAGACCTTTGATCTTATCCGCAGCCTTTTGCAACCGATCTAGATGAGCCGAGTCTCCATAAGATTCTCCAAGACCATAAGAACCTTCCGTGATAATTTCGATAATGCTGCGTAGTGCAAATGGCTCATGAACTCCCACGCTGTTTAGCAGTGGCATATCATGGAAGGCCACGGGAGTGATAACAATATCCTTGATCATACTGCGTTGAGACATAGTTGCTGTCTCTTTGTAATTGCTGAAGCGGTCGAATGGGATACCATGGTAAGAATGTTTGAGTGGTGGACTATTTATCCCGAGATGGACGAGGTCAGACGAGTAACTCGAGCCAACTTCTGCATTGAGTGCGGGGTAGTCGTCAATTCTTCCATGTAAACATCACGAGTATCATGCGTGATAGTTGTGTAGTATTACATGGACATATTTCCGTATCACCTGCATAAAGAAAGAATAGGAAAAGGAAATCTCGGACATGTTTCCTTGAGAGGGCTGCAAAGTGGCTTTGTTTTGCATGGTTCGGATGCGGTGCGGAGATATATATGATTGGATGCTTATCCGTACATAACCAGATCCGTAGTTCGGCACGTTGTCTAGACTAAGATAATTTCTGAAGAGATCATTTTCCGTGGAATGACACCTTCAGCTTTCTACCCCGCACTTTGGTAGCAGTTCAGCAAGGGTAGCTCCCGCGCCAAGTCTGGGGTTGGTCTGGGGAAAAGGACGATACGGGGGCACCCATTTTGAACTAATCTAGCCAGTGGACATTTCTCCCATTGCTTTTCCAGATCGGAAGACCAACTATAATACCCAGCCTTGTCATTCGAACCACCATCTCGTCACTCAGCATCCACCATTCTTTCATCTCGAGCTTGTATTGCACTCACCACCACAAGCTTTGCTACCATGGCTCACCGTAGCTCCATCTCCAAGAGCGACGTTGAGGTCGGCGACCAGAAGTCATCTCATCTCGAAAGTCCCAGCGAAGCCATCGAGATCGGCGGATTCCGCGTCTTCGGTCTGGACCCTGACGATGCCGACTTTTATAACAACTACACTGAGGAGCAGCGAAAGAAGGTCTTCCGAAAGGTTGATGTTCGACTTGTCCCCATGCTTGCGCTGCTATATCTGATTTGCCACATTGATCGTGCCAACATTGGAAACGCTAAGATAGAAGGCATGGTTGATGACTTGGGCATGACTGGTGTCCAGTACAACACTATCTTGTCTATCTGTATGCCCTATCTGTGTAGCCAATTGGAGGCCTTGGGGGCTAACCCGTGAACAGTTTTTGTCCCCTACGTCCTCCTCGAAGTTCCTAGCAACATTCTTCTTAAGAAGTTCAAGCGACCTTCAGTGTACCTCGGTATCCTGTGTTTCTGCTGGGGTATCGTCATGACCTGCACCGGACTTGTACAAAACTTTGGAGGCCTTATGGCTACACGAGTTCTCCTTGGTATTTTTGAGTGAGTAGGGAAGATCATGATACTTGAGCAAGAAAGGCTAACACCAGAACAGAGCCGGCTTCTTCCCTGGTGCCATCTACCTATGCAGTTACTGGTACATGCCCAAGGATTTGTCAACCCGAATCTCATACTTTTACTGTGCCAGTGCGTTGTCAGGCGCTTTCTCTGGTCTCCTTGCTGCCGGTATCGCTGAGATGGACGGTATTGGTGGCCTTGAGGGTTGGCGATGGATCTTTCTACTTGAGGGCATTGTCACAATTATTCTTGGTGTTGCATGTTTCTTCTTCCTCATTGACACCCCCGCTCTTTCGTCGCGATGGTTGGAACCCGATGAGATCAAATTCCTGGAACTCTCCATGTTTATAAAACAGGGTGGAGGTTTCCAAGAGGAAAACACTGTCCGATGGAAGGATATCAAGATGGTGCTTACCAACTGGCGTGTCTACGTCCAAGCCTACTTCCTGCTGTGCCAGTCTGCCCTCTCTTACGGTACGTCTCTTCGCACGAATGCTGTGAAGCTCGTCACTAATTTGTTCCAGGTACCAAGTTCACTCTTCCATCTATCACCCAGGCTATGGGTTTTAACAACACCAACGCCCAGCTCCTTTCTGCGCCGCCGTACGTCGCCGCCGCTATCTCAGCTATCTGTTTCGCCAAGGTCTCGGATCGTTTCTTTTGGCGAATGCCTTTTGTCGCTATTCCCATGATCATCGTGACAGTAGCTTACTCGGTCATCATCTCCCTCAAGGGTGAACTTGAATCCCAGAAGGGCGTCGCTTACTTCGCCGTTGTGCTCGCCGTCGTTGGTATATACCCCATCCAAGCCGCAGCAGCATCATGGAATGCCAACAATATCGCCCCCTCATCCCGCCGAGCCATTGGTATCGCGCTAATGAACTGTGTCGGAAATGTTGGTGGTATCGTCGGTAGTTTCATGTACCTTGAGAGCGAGAAGCCGAAGTATTACACTGGTTTCGGTCTCAGTTTAGCCTTTGGCGCTACTGGTCTCATGGTTGCTCTGCTCTTGGAGTGGAGCTACAATATTGCCAACTCTCGCAAGGCTAAGATCGCGGATGAGGCTAAGAGAAAGTACACCGAGGAGGAGCTGTTTGAAATGGGTGATAGATCGCCGTTGTTCAAGCACGTCCTGTAACCGGCCATGCGAGAGATATGAGGAACGTAAGTGCAATGTTCAAGCAAGACGCCAGGCTGAAAGTTCTGCTTATAAGTGGAATTTATCCTTTTAGTTCATCATGATGTTACGAATAATACACGTGAGATTGATATCCAACACAAACTCGCACCATAGAATGTGACTATACTGTAGTGTGTCAGAATGGTAGCAGCACTAGCTATCGGCAGGATCGTCCGCATGAAGTCTCGACTAATACATTACAGGCCACCCATTGCTGACCTCCAAATCACTATCTATACAAAATTTTAACGCCTGTATTCTGATAGACCTGCACCAGGATACCTCACAGATCTTTCTAACACTACAGTCGGAGTGATTGTCGGTTTTCGAAACGATGTGGAAATCATAGTTTAGATGAGGCAGATGTTAACAGAGCATAGAGGATCAACGCATAATCCTATTCCTGCCAATGATTCTGGCCATGTAGGTTGTAAAGATCAAATTCCAACTTTGTGTTCGCTATCATATGCTATAATTCCCAGACGGAACTCCTCAATGCACCTCTACAGCATTTTGTGCTCCATTCGCAACCCCGTTCGTTGCTTCCTTTGCCGTCACGTTCATATACTCGTTCTCCACTGCTAGTTTCAGGGTAGCCTCAAAACCTAGCATCTCAGATATCTGCCCTTCAATGCTCTTCTTGGCAGCATCCGAAGGCTCGACGTACGGTCTTCTTGGCTTGAGCTTGTCTGCAGCGCCTTTGATCCCCGCTGCCTTCGCCGTGCTGAGTGTTGCGGCATACTTGACTGATGCAATACCGGCTTTGCAAGGTTGTTCGGCGAGGGCAGCCTTTTTGTGCAGAGCCATAGCTTCTTGGAACTTTCCCTCTTGATAAAGGTTGTAGATGTGCACGATCGTCTTTGGGACCACGTTGGCAAAACCAGCGATGGTGCCGTGGGATCCCGCTGCGAGTCCTCCTATCAAGAAGTCAGACTGGCCACCATATATCGAGAAGCGATCCTCTGGAAGCTCAGCCGCGAGACGTGTGATCTTTGCCACAGCTCCACAAGTGAGCTTTACGCCAACAATATTGCTGTGTTTCTTTGCCAAAGCGGCAATGGTGGCAGAGTCCAAGTCTATACCATTACAAACAACTGGGAAGTTGTAGATGACAATTGGAAGCTGACTCTTCGTGGCTACATCGTCAAAGAAGTTGTTGATGACTTCTGGCGTTGTTTGCTTGCCGAAGTAAGCGGGAGGAAGGAGTAGGACATAGTTGGCTCCAGCATCGGCTGCATCGCCAATGAACTCTAGCACTTGTTTCGTTGAGTGTCCACCAACACCTGCCATGATGGGGAAGTCTGTCCCACATGCTCTGCGCGCTGTCTGCAACAATGCTTTGCGCTCTTCACGCGTTAACAGAAATGTTTCGGCATTTGTCCCAAGGACGACGAGGCCTGCAAGACCCGTCTTGGAGAGATATGAGTAGTAAGATGCTTGAGACTTGGTATCCAGCTCATCTGTGTCATGGTCAAAGAATGTAATAGCAGGCGCCCATACGCCTCTTGGTGGCGCTTTTGGTGATGGCATGTTTGATGATGGAGAAGGAAATTCTAGTAAAGTGACATACACTAAGCTCAGCAAGGTCCAGGAAGAGAGGCTCGAGTACTTAAGGCCGTTGCAAGATAGTAATTCGCCTCAGATGCAACACGCGCACTCTAGCAGTGCCGGGGTCCGAGTCCGTTCTCCCCACCCCTCGGATCAGCAGTGATAACAGTGGTTAATCCTATTTGCTGGCAAGCTCGGGTATGTAAGTGCGGGCGGATGATGTCCGTTAGAGGTTGATCACGCCATGAATAAGCTACCTCGCCTATTCCGTAATGTTCAGTGGGGGTTGTTAAGCATAACGGAAAAGCAAGCAATGGGGGGTTGGGTAAATGACTTTTCCGACAGGTGAGGTTGCCGATCCCCCGCAACACGCCAGCGGATGATATGTTTTGCGGATATAAGATCAATGCCGAAATTGGCCTAAGCCGATCAAGTGGCAGCATTGAGAGTGCGCAAGAGTGTCTCAGAGTGTTGAGGTCTGATACTGCGCACGCAGAGTCTAAGTTCCTGTACTGTCCTAGGAAAGCTGATCTATTGCCAGCTAGTGTGACGTTTATTGTGGTCAACCGCACCCAATTGTTGTTGGCTCGCTACTATTATGAAGCCCAATGCCGACAAACAGACAATGGATGCCAATAATGGCTAGTACCTTCACTTAGCTTCTATCTCGGTCAAGTCTTGGCAGTATTATCTTAAAGTTGATGTATCATTAGCCTGCCACAGCAGGCAAAGGTTGTGAACATCACAGGCTGTCAAGCATCTTGCGAAGACATGGTGGTAAAAGTCTATAATCTGTAGTTCACGAGCCTCGTCTAGTTACGGCACTATGACTTCCTGTGCATAACGGTTGCCGCAGCCTGATGATTGGGGAATATCAAGGTATCCGCAATAACGACGTTTTCCCTCCTGCCAGCAGCAAAGACAATCGCCTCGGCAATATCGTCCGGCGTCAATGGTTCACACCCACTGCTTCTAGTTAGTAGCTGCATTATTATATATCAAACTTAGCTATAACTTACGCGTACACGGCATCGGCCTTGGACTTATCGCCGTAGAATCTCACAACGGAGAACTCAGTCTCTACCTGTCCAGGATCAATCCTGATAACACGAATACGCTTTGAAATAAGCTCCTTGCGCAGACTCTCAGTGAAAGAGTGGATAGCGGCCTTGGTAGCGCAGTAGATGCTACCACCGGGGTAAGGCTCGCGACCAGCGATGGAGCCAATGTTGATGATGTCGCCTGCTCCTTCGCCGTTATTGCGCTTAAGCATCATGGGCAGGACTGCCTGAGTCATGTTGATCAAGCCTGTGACGTTTGTAGCGAACATAACGTTGATATCCTCTTCCTTGATCTCGGGTGCCTTATCAACACCCTTAACAAGACCACTATAGTCCCCATTAGCTAGAATGTTGTTATAGACCGAGTGTTTACTTACGCGTTGTTCACAAGGACATCAATCTCGTTGAACTCGGCGGGAAGTTTGCTCACGAAAGAGCGGACCTCATCAGGCTTGCTAACATCCAATTGAACTGGGTGCACCTTGACGCCATCACCAACTTCCTTGACAATGTCCTCGGCGATCTTTCGGAGACTGTCAATGCGGCGAGCTGTGAGAACAAGCTTCAAATTCTTAGGACTTGTGCGGGCAAATTCAAAGGCAGTTGACTTTCCGATGCCGGAAGAAGCTCCAGTGATGAGAACAGTCTTGCCTTCAAGACGTTTAGAAACTGCAGTTGCCATTTTTGGAAATACGATAATCGATTATGTTGGAAGCGTATACTCGAAGTGGTTGCGGCTAGCCCAAGGTCTGGTTGGATCGAGCTAAATAGATAGTTTATTTGTGTCTTGGAAGCAGGAAGATGGACGTGGAAACTCACGCAGATGTGTCCCTCTTTACGCTCCAACTACAAGAGTTAAAGATCTTCAACGGTTTTGTAACCGGGCAGGGGTCTCGGGTGAGCTTTTCCGATGCTTCGGCTTTAGATCCGATGGCTGGAAAAGGTAGAGGGCATATCCGCACACTGATTGGTGGTCCACAACCGAGGCTCGTCTTACATACGTCGAACCCTCCATGACAGTATACAGAGCAAGATACAAGATTCGAAACAGTAGTAAATAAGAGGCAGCTCAAAATTCCCAACCCATTGAACGATATTCAAAGCCTAAACACTTCATCATCAAGAAATACATCGAGATTACCCAAACCCGACGAAATCATCGACGCAAATTGACCCCAGCCTGAAAAGTCAACGCCAGACATACCATTAAATTCCATCCCATTCTCTCCTATCAAGTCCGTATACGAAGTTTTGTCACTCGGGGTATCCGTCGGTATAATATTTGACTGAAACCCTTCATGTAAATGACCTTCCATAGACGCAAAAGCATTGGACGATGGGTGCATCCTATTTATTTGGCGCAATGCTTCTATGCGTAGTTCTTCAAGTAAAAAGCAGTATCGCTCAGATAGAGAGCCTTTCTCAACCATGATTGCCATGTGAGACTGGCATCGTGTGGCTGCTGTGAAGTAATCACTATAAGTTTCAGGCGGCGATGCCCATTTTTGTATCACGTAGATGTATAGTACCATAGCCGCGGTAAAAGCGAAATATGCAGTGACCTAGAACCAGTCAGTCCCGATTGATATGTAGAGAAATTCACGATACTAACCCAAAATGCGCGGAACATTTGTCCCTGTTCCGTCATCTCGTCAATAAGACCAACCGTATTCATAGCAGCCTGCAAGCATTTCTGAACGCTCTCTTGTGTGCATGCGTCATTTTCACTGCCCCTTCTTCTCTGCTGCGAGATCTTTGCAAAATTGTTTAATACTGCTTGGCGGTGAACAAGGATAATGACATGCCAATAGGTAAGGTTCAGCACGTTGCGTTGTCGCTGAACGATGGGAATGAGAAATGTGGTACTGAAGTAGTCCGTATCGAGGAACTGAGAAAACTCCGCTCGCCAGTCGTTTAGGTCTTTGGAAATAAGTTGGGTTTCTTCAGCTCTTCGGCTGAGCGATATTGGTTTGACTGAGTATAGGGCTCGAAGTATGTGACCAATGATGCGAGCAAGTCTAGAAGATGAGTTAGCACATATGATTATGTATAGATGAGGTTCTCACTTCATGTGTCCAAGAGGCGCAAGCATTACCGAGTACCCCTTAGTAGAGCTAGCTAGATTTATGTGATCCTTCGTTATGTCGTTATCTTCCACGCAAGCAGGGAGTTCCGTATCAATGTCGTCATCATGGAAGTTTCGCGGTCTGCCAAGAGAGACACTAAGATAGGCATCGAGTGTATAAGCACACCAAAACGTCCTTCGACGACTCTCGACTTCGATGTGATTCAACCCACTCGTGACCCCAGGACGCCTATTTCGGTTGAGACCAATAGCAAGCGCCAAGTTTGTGACAATGCCGAATTGGCTCCAGCAGTGATTGACACGAGACCGTGTTCCGAGATAGTAGCATTGAAGCAGACGTGCTTGAACGCTGGTCAGACGTATGGAACCACTTTCCTTTGAAAGCTGATGCTCAGCTGCTAGGTAGTATCTAGCGCTTCACGGCGCACGTCAGAATGTAATGGGAAATAAACGGGGGAACTAACCTCAGATCTGAAGGCCCAGGTTTATCATTCTCAGGCATATAAACCCTCGCATGGGCCAGAATCATGAAAAGTAAAGCCACCTTGGCAGCAGCGTTGTTGGGATCACGCATCGTTCCCAGCGTTTCGTAAAACTCTGTAAACCATTCTTGGATTGTAGGCCGATGCAGGAACCGGTACGTTGGCATGGCAAAGTCGAAGTACCGGTCGACCAAGCGCTGTGCATCCTCTTTAGGAAGCATCATGCAAAAGCTCGGATCATAATCAGGGTTGTGAAGGGGTGCATCGCCGAAAGTAAAAATACTCCCCGGTCCAGAGAAGGAGATAGCTTGATGTAACCTCTTCTGCACTCGTAGTAGGAACGACACGCCTGAGGCTGGACCAATGTAGTGGCCTTGAAGGTCTTCTTGAGAGGGCTCTGGGGACTGTTGCACCGACGTTACAGCCCGTGAAGCTATGCTGTCCGGCTTCCTGAGATGCGATGTCATTCCATAGTCCTGTAACTCACCAGTTTGATGTGCTGTCTCGTTAGATGAGCCTGCCGTGTGGTGCTGACTCAAGTCTGCAGGGCTATGATGCCCACTAGTAGGCATCGTATCCTGTGCCACGACATCTATCGTCTCATTCACAATCTCATCTGCAGATGGGATCACTGGCAGACGCCCTCTTGCATAAGCTGAGTCAAAAGTGCAAGAGGCCTTTGTTCGAACGCAGAATTTGCAAGGCTGAATGCCATTGCATTTGATCTTCCGCCTGCATAGATTAGCACGCAAATCGATTTCTGCATTATACGATGTGTTTACTTCTTGCACCCATCACACGCCCTTGTGACTCTAACCCTCTCCGTCCCCCTTTTCCGCTTGTTAGAAATATGGCCACTGTTGCTACTGTCTTCCGGAGGGACTGGAAGGATCGGACGTTCTAAAGCCATGGCAGCTGGGTGGTTTCACGGATGGGAAGAGAATTGAGACTACGAGAGCGGAAAAACGAAACATGATCTGGGGAAATAAGCGGAAAAGTGAATCGGGGGAGGAGTACATGGATAAACGGTTGGTTATATGGTTCAACCCCGCAATCTGCATCACGTGTATCCGTTGTCGCTCTCTCGGGTACCGGATACCTCATGTCATTGCCGTATACCGATCCCTGCTTATTACTTTTGAGTACGTGTTCAAGGCTGTTTAGACATGGTGACATTGGTTAGTCCCGTTTTGTAAAACTTGCTGGTTCAGTTGTCAATATTTTTCTTATCTGTGTATACACCTAGTTCCGTCCCATAAATGATCCAATTCCCTAACACTATATGCTTCATCGTGCAGGCTAGAACAAATTGCATGCCTCTTGGTAAACGGGTTCATTTTGTGGTTGGACGCAACAATTCCAAAGCCCTGATCTCAAACTCATCACCAAACTGCAAAACGGCTCTCCATCGAGGAGGAATGGCTTCCGCCCCATCCCTGGCACCCAAGAGTCCACCTGCAATCGCAGCATTCGTGTCGGTATCATGTCCGATATGTACTACATCAACCACAATATCCTCCAGACTTCGACTGTCGAGAATCGCTGCGATGGCTAAAGACAAGCTCTCAAGCACATATCCACGGCAGTGAAATTGAAGTTTAGGCGACGGTCCCTCTTGCGCCATTCTTGCAATGTTGAGTTCTTTCCCAAGCTCTATTGCTTCGTGAACAACGCCCTGCTCGCCTTCAAGCTTCTCTGTGACACCGAGACCGGCTTTGATAGCTTCTTCGGCAGGGACCTGTTTGATGAGTTTGGAAACAATGGTGTTGTAAGCTGCGCATGCTATCATACATGAGCTGTCGTCGTGTGTGATCTTACTGATACGCTGACTCTCCTCGATGAGCTTTTCGGGATCTGTTTGAAAGAGGCCGGTAGGAATGCATCGCATCAAACTCCCATTCCCAGCAGCTCCCTGTCCGCTTCCGGCCTTATCTGGATCTCTCGTCTTCTTGTACTTGTTCAAGCCCTCCATTGTGGCGCCGCCCATGTCCTTAGGACGACTTCCTTTTGCTCTGCCTGGCCAGTCTCCACGCATCCAATTAATGAAGTGATCCCCGGCCAGGCGACCGATATCCTGCTCAATTCCTCGGTAATAGCGATCATGGTAGGCGAGCAAAACTCCACGAGTCATGTCTGTATCGTCTGTCGCATGCCCTGGTGGCCAGCGAAAGCCGCCTCCACCGATGATATCTCGAAGACCATTTGGATAATCGCTCGTGATAGTATCATTAGATTGAAACTCAACCGTTGCACCCAACGAGTCGCCCGCATGTACGCCAAGTAAGGCGCCGATGACACGGGATTCTCGGGGCGAGAGTGATTTTCCAGCTAGAGGAGAAGTCATGTTGATTCGCTTCAAAAAGAGTTGTTTGCTTGGCGCGAGTTGTTTGAGCTGATGCTGATTATTTATATTGTAGGAAAGCGGGGCTCAAGGCTGACAGCCATTATGGTGAGATATTGCTGCCTGTATTTGTGGTAGACCTTAGGCTGATACAATGAAGATCCAGGCCGCATTCTGTCAGTTCAATTGGGTCCCCAATGTTAAACTGGATCTTACATGACTCATCTCGTAGCGCTGTTATCAATTGTCCCCTCTATAATTTATCGGGTTAGAAATCCCTGAAAACGCATCCGGCGGTTTCACCTCCATCTATGAGAAGGAGCCATCTACGAAACCTAGGGGAATAATCTTTACTTTTGTAGCGCTCGCCACAGTGGACTTTAGGAACGTAAGAGTTCCCACTAAAAGAACAGCCCGAATGGATAACATTGAACGGCGATAACACTAATCTCAGGGCTACGTAGATAATTACTAACGCCGGCCTCCTCTAATTCCTTTCCGTTAGCTCGCTAGTAGCAAAGTATGGAATCATGGATGTCAATCGACGACATAAAAAGGCACGACTGCTCAAGCTGATCAGGTCCTACTCAAAAACTTCTCTCCATTAACAATATTCACCATGGCGTCAACAAAAGGTCTTGCACTCGTCACTGGTGCCAATGGTTTTATTGGCGCACGCACTGTCGAAGCCTTTCTCACTGCCAACTATTCTGTCCGTGCAGTAGTTCGAAGCGAATCCTCTGCCTCAAGCCTTCTCTCAGCATTGCCTTCATATGCCTCCTCGGGACTACTCAAGACGCTTTTGGTCTCTGATATCACTGCAACTGGGGCGTTTAACGATGCGGTTAAAGGCGTGACTGCAATCGCTCATCTTGCTTCTCCAGTCGAGTTTTCCAATCGGGACGTCAACTACGTCATCAATTCCTCGGTGCAGGGCACCCTTGGTATCCTGGAGTCTGCCGCCAAAGAACCCGGGTTGAGGTCTTTTGTTTACATGTCGTCCATTGTAACGGTCAGAGGACAAGCGCCAAAGCATCCGGAGAAGGGTTACACAGAAGAAGATTGGAACGACCAAATTGAAGACGCGCTTGCCCAGGCTGGAGCCGATGCAACGGGACATCAAATCTATATCGCAAGCAAACTGAAGGCCGAGCGCGCGTTCTGGGAATTCCGTCAAAAGCATTCCGGCAACATCAACTTTACCATGACAGCTGTCAACCCAGTCTGGGTCGCTGGACCGCCATTGATCCTGCCCGAAAACCCCGAGAAGCTTAGTGAGACAGCTATTGTCACGTACCGCATCATGAATGGCCAGGATATGCCCGCTATGGGACCTGGTAACGGAACACACGTCGACGTGCGTGATGTTGCCAGGCTTGTAGTTTTTGCAGTTGGGAACAATCAAGTCGCTGACGGGCAGCGCTACATCGCGGGCGGAAATAGAGTATATGCAAACATTCAAGCCTACCGTGACTTGTTACGTAAGGCATATCCTGATAGAAAGAGCATTATCGGTGAGGGTGAGCCAGGAAAGGGGTACAACCAGGACTACAGCACGCCCGAGGGTGGATTCTTGGTTGATGGAAGCAAGGCTGTTGACGCAACAAGTCAGGACTGGATTCCGTTCGATAGAATGACCCTGGATACTGCGAAGGCGTACGAGAAGTACTTCTGAATAACTAAAGTGCCTATACAGCCTGCAAGATAAAATAGTAATGTCGCTATTGTTTACTGAACTGGTTCTGCTTGACTCAAGTAGTATGATCGCAAATTTCGTTCCTCTGGCCTTCGTCCTTGCGTCCCATTGTGCACTCGCACCGGAATTATGAAGAAATATCATTCAGTTCGTGGATGAACCAGGGCTTCTAGGATCCTGAGGCTGTTTCGTCTCATACGCCAGACACTTGTCTTTGTGGTAACCTGGACATTCAGGTGTACAAACACGCAACCTGGCTTGCGTTTCAACCCACCTCTGTTTCTCCCTTCTGACCTCAGATGGCTGCAAAGACCAGGGGTCGCTCGGCTCATTACTGTACGGATTGCCCTCCTCCTTATCATGATTGTATCGTTTTCCTTTCTTGGCGTCGCCGGCAGACCCTTCCTCCTGCTCCTGCTCTTCTTCTTCTGCCGCCTTTCTATCAGCCCTCTTCTGTCTCGTCTTCCTTATTTGTAGGGCAACAGCGTAGGCTGGCTCAGTTGCTACAGCCACTGGGCACGAGAAAATCGCTTCTGAAAAGTGGTTGAGGTTTGCATCATCGCCGTCAGCATGCTCGGCTTTGGGATCTTGCATTCGGGGGTCTTTGCTTGTGAAAGGCAAAGGGTGAGGACGAAAGGCTGTCATCGTGATGAGCATCTTCAATTAGATATTCGTCAACTTTTTGATAAAGGAGGACTAGAGTGAACTAATATTAGAGATGTAGTTGGCAGCGGAAGCTGGATGTTGGAATTGGGTGGCTGATTATGCTATGTCACTGCGCAGGATGACAGTTGAAAGCAGGCAGGCAGGCAAGAAGCTCTCGGTCCCGGACGTGGATACAAAAACAGCGAATGAGGCTTGTATCAGAGTCTGACAATAAATGATTCTGCTGGGGGCTGGCCAATGAAGTTATCGGCCTCCAATCGACATGTTCTTTCTTCCTTGTTTCTTTTTTGGAACTTCAAATCACCCAGTCACAGTGTAGGGCTTAGCTACCACCTCACAAGTTTAACAGTAACGTCATAGCATCAGTTCTAATTAATAAGGAGCCTCAACTACTCTAGGTTGTGAAGGCGTGGGTTTGTACATGGACATTTGCGATCAAGCTTCATGGTTTTGAGACCGACCGTGAAGTTGCACAACCGCTGACACGGTGTCGATCTAGACGATGACACGGTTCCGTGGTCTAGTTGGTTATGGCATCTCGTTAACACCGAGAAGGTCCCCGGTTCGATCCCGGGCGGAACCACACTTTTTGCCTTACTGGACGGTTTCGACGATAACTCGACGAGCCAGTCTTTTTGTCCCAAGAATGAAGAACACAGTCAAGCTTGGTTCGAAGATTTTACATGATTAGCGATCAAATAAGCAGAACAAGGCCCAAGGGAAACCCCCAACTCTTAATACATAAACTCGAAGATCAGCTGAAATTAGGATTCTGACCATCCCCAGAAACCTTTGTCTTCCAACCCCCAAGATGCGAATTTCCAGTGTCATGAAAACAAAACGCGACAGGATATGCACGGCTTAACCTAGAACTATCCCCCCCTCTTGCCCCTCAATGCCTCTTCTTCTGATTTTCTTTCATTATTTTAAACTAATCCGTGGTACTTTATTACCCCATGAAAATACCAACCCCGCAAAACAGCTCCATGAATCCAGGGGAAATCGGGGGGCGAGACCAGGCCGGCATACACTTATTAGCTAACGGTTTGCTCCACAACTAATCACCTCTGGGTTTTAATGGGCGGCTCTCAACGCCATGTTGTATAGTGCAGCAGGTGCAGTATATGATGGGTAATAATTACATAAACGTTGACACGCACTTGCAAAAGGGTAAGAAAAAACTTTGCTGACTGGGGAAAGGGAGATCGATATAAAAGGAAGGGTGCCAATTCCAAAGACCTGATAGATCCTTACGAATCAGTAACAGAAACCGAATAATTCGGATTATCAAACATCATGGCGTCTAAGGGCATTGAAGAGATCAGCTCCCATCCATCCGTCCTATCAAACTCGGTTCTGGGCCAGCATATCGGCAATCCAGTTCGTACAATCCACTGCAGACATAAACAACAACTGACAAGGCATGTATTATAGTCTCCTCTGGCCATGGGCACGTTTGCGACCACGCTATTGACTCTATCCCTATCTATGATGGGATTTCGTGGAGTTGAGACTCAGACTATCTTCATTGGCAACTTGTGCTTTGCCGCTGGCCTCTGCATGTTTGTATCTGCTCAATGGGAGATGGCACGCGGAAACACCTTTGGTTACTCGGCATTAAGTGCCCACGGTAAGTTGATGTCAACAATGGTGTACCATATGACTAACCAACCCCGGTTAGCTGTCTTTTATGGCGGTTATGGTGTTATTCTGTGCCCATCGCTTGGTGTTCTCGAATCCTACGGCGGAGCAACCCCAGAGTATCATAATGCTCTCGGTTTCTACGTTCTGAGTTTGTACACCGCATCCAACTTGATCTCTTCCAGGGACTAACATAGAATCTAGTCTGGGCAGTTTTGACCCTATTCTTCATGCTTGGATCAGCGCCTATGTAAGAACCTCATCGTCAGTCCGCGACCGTAAAGACCAGATATTGACAAACCTTTAGTAACCTTGTTTCGTTTGGCATTTTCACCACAATCTTTTTCTGTTTCACTCTTGATGCTGCGTCAAACTTTGCTCATGCAGACGGAAAGCTCGAGATCGCAAAGAGTTTGATGAAGGCTGCCGGTGTCTTTGGGTTTGTGTCTGGTCTATTGGGTTATTACAGCTGCGCTGCTTCCATGTGCGCTGATGCGCTACCTTTTGAGCTGCCTTGTGGTGATACGTCGAGGTTCTTCAAGAAGACTCGAAAGCAACTATAGGAAGTGGTTGAGCCTGGAGGTATTTGAAAATTAATTCAGAAGGATAACTACGGTCGTTGCACATCAGTTAACTTAGCCATTGTAGCCACTGAAGGTGAAATTGATTGAACTTAACAAAGAAGAACTTTTACGTAACAACTAATTGTCTTTCTTTGACTTTTTCTCGTCTTCTTTGGTCTCTTGCCAATCTCCATCTCCCTCGCCCTTGTCCTTGTCCTTGTCCTCGTCCTTGATTTGGTTAGAGGGTGCTGCGGAAGACGGGTCATAAGGCGTCATCTCCCACAAATTGCGAAGAAGTAAGGCCTGCGTCCCGACAATAATAACGCCGAATCCCAAAAAGATAGTCCAGGCAATCAATATGATAGCGGTGAGCGGCGTATAGAGGAGAATTCCGAGGATGGGCGGTTTAATACTAGGGTATGTGCGATTGACCAAGCTCAAAGTAATTCGCCACGCTGACTTGAGAACCCAAGATCCGTGGATGAAGTGTAGCGGAAGGAGTATGGCGCAGAATAGGAAAACCAAGTATTTTCGAAGGCGAGAAGTGATGCGGTATTTGAGCCAGAAGACTGATTGTCGAGGACTGAGTTTCGCCTGCTCGGCGGGTGTTGAGTCGAAGAAGTCAACTTGTTTGGCGGACCACCAGCAGTTGACGAGTATCAAAATGGCGAGGGTCCAAAAGACAGGACTCTGCAGATATTCGTAGCGTGCAGAGTCGTTGTACCATGATGACTGATAAGATGGAGGATTGTTCTTGGTTTCCATGTTGACAAAGATAGAGATGTAGAACAGGATTAAGAGTGATTCTATGGACTGCTCATTGATAAATCATCTGTTAAATTGCTGCCTGGGGCACTAGTCTAGCTCATTACAGTACTTGGTTTAACTTACTTGGCATTCCTACCCCGCGTCTAGACTAGACTAGATGTCATTGACCGGGCAGTACTACGTAGTAGTATCATTTCATGTCAACAAAGTGGAAGAGGTCTTGGGAGTAACTGTCTTTTAGAAAGATAAATCTCAGTATAGATCATCAAGTAGCCAAGAATATTGGCACAATGTAGCTATTGTTGTTATAGTAGCATACAGTTCTAACTTGGCCGAGTCTCTTCGCGGTCAACCATCTGTATCTTTACCGCTAGCTTGTTGCTTACAGGGCATACCCCACTTAGATGCCCTATAAAATTCGGTCTTTGAACTGCAGCTTCTGTCAGCAGCCACTGAAAGAAATCGCATGTCAGTGCATCGTTTGTCGCGTCAGCAACACAAATATCGAGACTCCGTCGCTCAGCCTTGTCGAGCGACGTTATAAACCTTTCTTCACCCACTGGGTAGCCTATATTGAGTCCTCCAACGGTTTATACAGGAAACTCTAAATTGTGTTGCCTAGCTGAACTGCTCGTTGCCCTGGAAATCAGCTTCTGCCGGCCCGTGACCAATTATTTTATCTCGCAGCCTGGCAGGCAACAGTAAAAGACAACGGTTTTTAAGACCTCAACGTAACCCCCACGAGACAGGAATTAGCAGCATAGCCACGAAGATCCCCTCCATCTCCCGCCTATACTTAAACAGAATGCGCGATTATCATGTTCCCCTTGAGATAATCCTCCAAGTCCTCGAGGCAGACTTCCCACCAGGCCGACCCAATCGCATTATCCATGTCTCAAAAACCGACGTTCAGCAGATTCTCACATGGACCAAAGTATGCAGAGCTACGTATGAACCCGCGACGCAGTTTCTACGACAGCATTGCGTATACATCGACTCCATCTTTCGTCTGCAGAGATTTCTTCAAGGCCTGAATTCGGAAAGTAGAGAAACAACTCTGCCTAGAACTATACGACTCTGTCAAGTATCGTCACTTTACCTGGGTCTCAACATGGAAGAGATCCAGTCTGTTCGAACTGGTGGTTTGATCAGGGACCTGCTTATCAAACTGGGTGATTCCGTGCGACGTCTCATCGTGGACCTGCCTTTCCGCAGAATTGCACAACAACACAGCATCGATGTGCACATAGATGCCTTGTTTTCCCAGGGTCTCCGTGCACTCATCAACCTCGAGGAACTTACATCACTGGGCGGTTTGCCTGTCTTGGAATTTTGGAGGGATGAGTTTGACATCGGTCAAATGTGGCCAAAGCTCCGTCGAGTGGCTGGCTTCAAGATCAACCTAGGCGAAGAAGCACTTTGGTACAACGTCGCCAGGAGCCGGACTCTGGAGCATCTTGTGATAGCGATGCCATATGTACTACGCCGACAAACATGGAATATCAAGGAGTCAATCGGCGGAAAGGAATGGAATACGGAAGAAGGAGGCGATTCTACATATGCTCGACCTTTCAAGGTTGTCATTGCCCATCATGAATACTGTGCACCTATGATAGACATGGCAGATGCAAACATCCATGACCCCCATGGGCTTCTTGATGTCTCTAACTTTGAGATACCGGTTATTGCAAAGAGGGTCGATTGGTTATGCAAGGAGTGGCTGGTCAAATCGGCTAGGGACGATACCATTTGGGATTGAACATCCATGGTATGTTGTAAAGGTTTGACAAGACTTTCTATACTGTATAAGCTCGACTAGTTTCTACAGTTCAAGAATCGGGGACCATCAAGATATCATCGACGTTCACAGCCTGCCCTGTAGCAATGGACCTGTTGGCCGCAATACCCGTAAGTATCGAAGCCGCCCCGTCAATGTGACTCGCCGCCCGCATATACTCATCAGACACTGGTGTTCCGAACAGATCGTTAAGCAGCACGGTATCTCCACCTCCATGGGCACCAACGCCTTCTTCAACCTCAATCTCTCGGGGCTTCTCAAAAAGAGGTCGTAGAAGGATCTTTCGGCTCTCTATAGAGCCCTCGGCAGCTTGTTCGCCACCAGAATTGACGTAGCTATTCTCCACAATCTCAACTTCAAGTCGTCCACCAGTGCCGTTGAAGCTCACGCGAAAGCCTTCCCATGGTGCGTAAGCTGTAAGCGAGTATGAAAGGCTGGCTCCGTTGCGGTACTTGACGAGCACATTCATCGTATCCTCAATGCTGATGCCGTCACCAAACACGCTCTGGTCGCGGTAGTAGCTATCCTCGTGCTCGGCATCGAGATACATGGCCTTCAACTGAGGGTTTTTATCAAGATGCAGGGCGAATGGATCAGACTTTGCGACTTCACTGCCGTGTGCACGGGTATAAAACTCAGTCTTGCCGCGCTTCTCTGCGTTTTCCCTGCCGTAAAAGGCAAGGTCGCCTGTCGCAAACACAGTTTGGGGTCTTGTTTGAAGCCAGAAGTTGACTAGATCGAAGTGATGAGTTGACTTGTGGACCAAGAGACCGCCACTGTTGCGCTTGTCTCTGTGCCAGCGGCGGAAGTAGTCTGCGCCGTGGCTTGTGTTGAGCATCCATTCTGCAACCTGCTCAGTCCGAGCCGTCCTCCTCTAACGCAGTAACAGTCTTACTCACCAAAGTGGACGCTTGTGACCTTTCCGATAGCCCCCGAGTTAATGAGTTGAAAGACTTTGGTGTTATGTGGTGCATATCGATAGTTGAAGGTCACGCGAACTTTCTTACCCGTTCGCTCGACAGCTGAGAAGATCTCCTTGCATCTCGGCGCATCGATCGTCATAGGCTTCTCCGTGATGACATTGCATCCTAATTCTAGTGCGCGAACAATGTATATATTATGCGTTCTGTCCATGGTTGTGATAATGACTTCATCGGGATTTGACTCGTTGATCATCTGGTCGAAGGCGTTGGCAAGATACGTCGGAACTTCACCGTGCCCGAGAGACTTGAGCTTAGAGTTGGCATAGTTCATGCGAGTTTGGTTGGTGTCGCAGAAGGCTACGATGCATGAGGTTTTGCTGTAGTCGGTGGCGATGGCCGAGTAGAAGAAGCTCGACCGGCCGCCTGTGCCGACGACGGCATATCGTTTCCTTGTTGCTTGATCTTGGGCCATGTTGTCGACGACTTAAGAGGTTACAGTGAGCTCAGTTAGTATGAGGTGTCGGAACCGAAAAGCGGATCTCAACCACGTTTATATAGCGGCAAGGAATAAGCTACAATGGAAATGCCCCCAAAGTCAAGAACCCCACGCGGTATTTATTGGGGATTATCACGACGATATGACATGGTCGTGGTAAGAGGGGATCCTACTCGGGGCCTCTTGTCCCGAAGTGTGGGACCCAGATGGCGGGGGTCATCCTGAATGAACCCATAACGGTCAGATCTCAAATAGCTTAGAAGACTAATAAAAGCTCTTTCAAACACTACGGGCTACAGTACTGTTCCATCCTAGCACTGTGAAAGAGAGTTTGGCAAAAACCGGACTGAGTCAAGAGAACATTCGGTGGTAGACTTGTGGTATCATAAAAATTAATGAGGATATTGAAATCGGCACCTTGATCAATGCTGCAACGTGATTCTCTCCTTTGCCGCCTCTCAGATTGATACGATGCTGAACGTGAAGTGACAATACCCCGTTGTAGCGTGTTCGCCAGCCCATAGTGAACAGTGGGAAAAAAATGCCAGTATTACAGGCATCGGAGCAAGGAATGAGCCGCTGCAACCACTGTAAACCCACTACAGTGGGTGTGCAAAAGTCGCGACATACACAACAAATTCCAACTAAAAACCACTATTTCTAACACTTAATTAAAAATGCTTATAAAATAGCTAGAAGTTCTTAGGATTTTTTA
>JABCQV010000011.1:0-97469 GCA_013186375.1 Fusarium aywerte
ATATATATACATATATACCATGGAAATAACGAGTTCAAACAAAGTAACTAATTATTCACCAACAATCTAGTTCGCCTTCCTGCGGTGCATGTCCATGTGCTAGAATATACTCATTGTGCTTTTTCGCCCACTCGCCAAACCAGATATTTATCTGATCATCTGCAAGATCGCAGGTGGCAGGTAAAGCATAATTCGAAGGAATCACCGGAAGGCCATGACGCGGGTCCCAGAAGCTCCATCCAGGTGGTCGATCTTCACGTTCCAATTTGATTGTCTCAATATACAACCAGCGATCCAGTTTACTACGCAGAAACCTCTTCCACGATCTGGAATCTTTCCCTCTAGCGCCATCAGCATACTCGTATTTCAGTGCTAAAGATCGAGCTGCTGCTTCTGTCCCAATCGCTAATCGCCGACCTCTATTACCCGACTCCCATATGATGGAGAAAGTACTGTTTTCGAGAACATAATCTGGTGTGAAGTCGCCTTGAGGTGGACTTTTAAAAGTGATAATTAGTGACGCTGGACCGCCGACCTGATGTAGTTCCCTCAGTTGAGGGATGAATGCACGAGTCTGATCCGTCCATAGTAAATCCCGAGTCGTCCAGCCACATTTAGCACGCTGCCTGAGTGCCTTGCCCATTGCATCGTCAAACTCCTTGAGAGGATAGAATTTATGCTGTTGGATAGTGGCGACGGGAAGCAGCGAGTAAGCCTTGTTCCAGGTCATGAAGTTTAAATCAGTAGTCGTGAATGCCGTGTGCATGAGCTCAACGATAGGCGGGCCACGCGTTTGTTTGATCTTTATGCTGACTTCCGGGGCATCGGCTCGACTAAACAACTCTTTTTGCTTGCTTTCTTGTTTGAACCCCCCATCGTGGAGCAAGAATTCAATGAATGTCTGAGACTTGGGTCCTTCTCTGATATAAAGATTCATTGGAGGTATCGACCAGTCTCGGAGATCAAAGAAGCTGTCAACAAAGTCTCCAACTATAATGCCATCGCATTTTCCCAGTGCAGATCTAAAACGTGATGGATCGCTTACAAGGCGTCCGAGTCGTTTGTCGATGTTAAGCAGATATGGTGATTCCGTCATATGGCTGACTAGCCAGCGTAAGGCTCGACATGTTGCATGTAACGCGAAAATGTCAGCAATTCCGAGGTTACAAAGAATTGTGTCTACAATGTTCGCACTCGGCATGTACTCATAATTGAGCAAGTGAATAATTCTTGAAGGCATGATAAAGATGTAGAATTGCACCGTTACTTGGCGGTTGGGGATGCGGGGAAATAAGTTGTACTTGTTTTGCAACGTCATAGTCAGACATTGGTAATTCTTCGGATAACGGACATTCACGTCCGGCATTTCAAAAAGTGTTGTGCATGCTGCAAGTTACTTCCTCGATCATACAGAATACCCGGAACATAGTCAGCCAGAAACCATTATATCAGAGAGGATGGCTTTCGACGTGATCCAGTCCTGAACCCCTCCGTACTGTACTGGCTAGAGGTCTGAGAGAGTATGCACTTTGTTGTTGGCAGTGGGATAGTGGCTACAGGGTGCCTTGTTACCCCGGAATAGAATGCAATGGATATAAGTAGAATACCTATCTACATGAATTTGGCGCCTGGAAGGCCCTTGTAGTCTAGGTCTACAATGTAATTATTCTGACGTGCTTCATTGTAGCTGCATTACGTTCCAGCTTAGGATCTTATTGCTGGGCTCCAGATAATCGTCCTGGTGCAGGGTAGAGGGGCACTTCCCGTTGTCATTAAGACAAGCGTCCTTCTTCAACTTAGGAAGTACTTAGTGCTACAGTATACCTCTTGCCTAAGCCTGGATTGCCATCTCAAGAGTGTAGCCCATCGCTGGCTTAATACAAGGTCTATACCAATTAACCTTGCGCGTATGCCTACGTACTACCCTCTTAGGTTTATCCAGCATCCCTCAACCATACGTGGAAGTATTCCTGGGGCTTTATGGCTTACCCGTTTCCAGGAGACCAGTCGATATGAAGCTTCGCGCTTATTGTAGCTAATCTCGCCATTTGGGTTCTTTGGCAATCCCAACTCCGGCACCAGGGGCACACTTTCAAAGATTTAAGAAACGTCATATTGGTAATAGCTCCTCTTTGACCGGCTACAACGGATAGATGGAATATTTGGAAAAGCGTGACAGACCAACGCTTGCCTTTACGCGTCCGGGGTCAGATCTCTCGGCGGAAAATGAGCCGACCACGACTGGCTGCGAACCTCGAAAAGGGGGACACTGTGCAAGCTAGGTGCCACTGAGAGTCTAACTAGAGTCGCAGCCAATTGCAGTAGAGCCATCTTTGTCGGCTGTTTCAACGAAGCTCAAGGGAAGGCGGTGTTGTGTGGACTATAGACTTAGTCCCATCTCTCAGCTACCGTATAATATTACCCCGAAAATCAAGTACCATACTCTTCATTAAGATGTGACAATTTTACAGTTACTCTTGTGGTTGTTCAATTGTGCGGATGCGAGCGTGGTTGCACGCATTGAACCACAACGTGGAAAGTCGTACTAGGCATGCTAACAATACCTTATTGGTTCCATCGTAGAGGCTGGTTACCGTTGACTATTTTGCAATATCTATTTACAAATACCTCGTCCTTTGGAAAGACACTACATGGTAGAGTTCCATTGAGTTTTTTCCATTTCTATGATTGGGTGACAATCAATAGTGGTCTTATGAATAGAAAGGGAGCCATCGCAAGCCACGTACTCGTCACTATTAATAGCTCGGAGCGTGCCGAAAATGCCAGAATGCCTAGCAACACTCACTCTCGGCTGTGGCATCCGTCCCGTTATAGCCGCTCACACTTAGATCCCATGTTCTGTTTCAAGGTCTCGATCAGATCTTCAGACTTGTTACGATTGATCCGGAAATTGCCCCAACTAGCTTCCTGTAGTATACATCTCCCCCTTATGGAGCGAATCATTCCGAGGACGTACCCGACAGTCTCGGGTGTCTGGCCTTTTCAAAGATTTATGCTGCGTCACTGCGCTTCATCCACCGGCTGCCGTCTTTATCATATAATTCTATGAAATGAGGTTGCAAGACGCGTAGCATAGTATTGGATCCGAATGAAGAGCGGCAATGACTCTCTAACCTGGCACGAACTAAGGGGTAATTGCTCGGATGCATGGGAGGACCCAGATCCATGAGCCCTTCATGAGCTTTCATTGAATTTCTATGAGACGCGTCAGCATTGACTTCAGCCTCGGTATTTCACTGAGCTCTGTAATGCCTACTGCTTAGACTTAATCTCAAAGAAGATGAACTTTTGAAATAACCATAGCGCGAGATGCCACTCTATCCGTGTCCCCCTCATTTCTCCAGATCACAAGCCACTTCGAAATGAGTAATCTCTGTAAGAGTTGTTACAGATGGGTAAGGTAATCTTACGTTCGCAATATTTGGCGCACAAATCTAAGCGTAACCATATTGTCCAATGCGGCTATGTTCTGTGCCGAAAGATGGAGCGTGGATACGAGGAGTACGTACAAAGTATGGGGAAATTCGACTAGTTGCCGATCTGCCGGGTCCGCGTCAGCCGTTGACCAAAGGTCTAGACCACGTCCGTGATCCGATTGCCGAGTCGGAAAGTATCACAGAAACTTCACAGCAGCAAGCATAGGGAAATGTGGAAGTGGATCAATGGAGTGACATTAACTACTCTATTTAGGATTAACTTGCAGTGTTACTATTGTTAACAGAGATCCCTACCTAAAGTCTGTGTTGACCTGAGAATTTATTTATACAAGCCTGTACACCCTTCGTTTCTCCAAGTATCAACACACACCTCACTCTAAATCCCATCAACCTACTCATTCATACTTGCAAACCCACCCGAAAAGCCTTCATAATGCTCTTCAACAAACTCCTCCTCGGCGCGGTGCTCGCCATGACCTCCGTCGCTGCTCTTCCCAACCCAGTGGCTGAGCAGGACGGTCTGGTAGAGCGCAACAAGCATCACGACGACCATCACCACTGCGGCAAGCATGCTTCTTACAGCGAAGAAAAGAAGGAATGCGTCTGTCACAACAGTGGCGAAGTCTTCGAGAAGAAGCATAAGAAGTGCAAGAAACACGACGATGACAAGAAGCACAAGTGGGAGCGTGACTTGATCGAGGAGCGCAGCCCCAAGAAGCATCACAAGGACCACAAGGACCACAAGGACCACAAGCACAAGGATCATAAGGATCACAAGCACAAGGGCCACAAGGATGACAAGGACGACAAGGACGACAAGAAGCACAAGTCAGAGCGGGATTTCATTGAAGAGCGCAGCCCCAAGAAGCATCACAAGGAGCACAAGGACCACAAGCACAAGGACCACAAGGACCACAAGGATGACAAGGATGACAAGAAGCCCAAGTCAGAGCGAGACGTCATCGAGGAGCGCGAGCCTAAGAAGCACAATGACCACAAGGACCACCACCATTGCGGCAAGCATGCTTCTTACAACGAGGAGAAGAAGGAATGCGTCTGCCACAAGAAGGACGAAGTTTTCGAGGAGAAGCACAAGAAGTGCAAGAAGCACTAAGCCTGCTCATCATCGACTCATATGACTACGTTTCAAAACATTGACTCGTATATAATGGGTAGAGAAGTTCTTTAGTCTCGGGGAGGGGGCACGGATTGGGTCCACTGAGACAGTGGAGGGGGGAATTTCATTCGCGATTAGAATTTTGTAGCTACTTTTCAATAATATTATAAATTCACTGTATGGCTGGTAACTATGCGCAGTGTTCCCCTGGTACGCATCCTCCTGCATGCACCGCTGCACGCTTTAGGCATTGCCGTTAAGTCAGACTCGCTCGAGATGTTAGAACGATCTCTTCCTCCCGATACTAGAACTCTTGGTGAATAAAGCTGGGAGTTTTCATTGAGGTCAAGCTAGCCGGGATCAGTCTCTGGACTCTCAAGTACTCTGAGGTATGTCTTCTCCAACACAGCTTTTGCACACGCAACTTCGTCTACCAACCTTGGTCTCGAAGTTCTGTCCTACCGTCTTTTTACCGGGTCGAAAGTTCGATCCACTATATCCATCGAGCAAAGGAGTGGGAGGGATGCCAGGGTCATGACCTAGAGCATAGCATCAGCTGCAGTCTATCTAAAGCTGCCTAATAATTCAGTAGTGGATTTTGGACGACTTGATACCTTGTACCTTTTCATCTTGAAATGTCTGTTCTCAATCTTATGTGTCTCTTCGTTGAGGCTCCCTCGGACATATGAAGTGATAGATTTCCTTCCCTAACATTAATATATCGAGAATGAACAGAGGTACCACTCAACGCCTCATACTACGTTGTTTATGGGCCATAGTCATTTTTTCCAAGTGAACTTGGCGCCATATTATGTTCGCCCTTTTGTCTTAACTCATCTCAGCCAAGGACATGTAGGATAGGGTAGCGAACGTACCATGGAACAAAGATACAAAGGCATGAATTGTAGCATTCACCTTTATGAGGTTCCACCTTTTAGAGACTTTGAAAGGAGTGAGCTTCTTTGTTTCTCATCTTCCTTCTTGTTCAACTACACATCTCCTCGGTGTCATTTCCTACACATCTAGGTTATCAAGGTCGACTCTTTGCATCGTCAAAACATCACCAAATTCATGAGAAACAACCTCCCTATGTCTGCGAACATGCTTTCTCGCCAGTATCCCTCTTGGTGCTACGCCGTGGAGGAGTCGGGCGAGTCAAGTGACCTGGGCGCTTTGCTCTACGATCAGGTGGAGTGGAAGATTCCCGATTACCGCCTTCTGGTCCCTGCGGTTCTGGAAGATGAGGTAGAAGACATGTGCGCTATTGCTGTCCTAGCTAACAAAGTCTATCAGGGAAAGAAGCAGATAACCTCTTCCAGTCAAAACACCGCCCAAGACCTTGTTGCCCCGCCGCTGGTGTTGAAGGAAAGAAGCCTGTGATTTCTTCAGACAACACAACCACCATCCCCAATCCCGCAATCCCAGTCGCGCGCATCGAGGAGACTCCCAAGGTTCCCCGACCGACTGGGTCAGCCACCAAGGTCATCGAATACACATCCGATACCATCTACCGCAAGTTCTTTCTCGACTGAGCAATCACAAGCGCCGCGTCCATCTACTTCGACGACGTTACTGTACGCATTATGAAGCACGATCCTGACAACGACGTCCGGTATCCCAAGGAGAACACCTACCGCGCCCGCCGTAGTGACATACAAGCCGTGTGCATCAAGAAGGACAAGATGCCTCAGATGGCTGCTCGGTGGGGTGGTGATATTTCTGTTCCCAGACCCTTTCCCAATCGCGTCATGAGTGTCAGCAAAAGGTACAACTTCTCTCCAGCTGACGAAGCCGGTCTCGTCGTTATTGCTTGGCGTTACGCCGGAGACCTTCTGAATGTTTGGATTGACGGACAGGGCTTCCACATCAAGGGTATTTGCGATATCCTTCCCTATATTGTAGAACTTGGCTAAATACCAAAAACAGGTTGATCTTGGTTATTTTGTCTGAACGGTTCTGTTGACCTTTGGTATGAGGATAGTCGATTATATGCAGCGTCTTGTTTGACAAACTATTGTCTGAGACTGTGATCTTTTGACTTTAGGGATTGTGTTTTTCACCATTGTTTTGTCGGAGAGACCTTCACTTTTGGTCTAGAAGTGTGTGCTTGGAAAATGGATAAATCACTCGATCTGAGAACAGAGAGATGAAATGAGTAAAGGCGCTGTTGAGCGAGTCTATGATAGGGGCTCATTCATCAGCCCATTCGATTTGATATGTATTACAAAGTGTTCTCTCATGGCATGTTCCTCAACACAATTGCTTACAATCGTGTGTGCATGGTTTCTTCGAAACTATAGCATATTACATGAAATCGCCTCAAATTGTCGTACATTGTAGACCCAAGTAAGAGGTTCGCGTTAGCAATCATTAATAAATGCCATAACTCGGACGATTTTAGAAGCCATTTCCACTGCCTGCGATATCCTTGTATGGAATTTCGAGACGTGGGATGAAATTTGCATCAAGGTGTGTTCCCTGTATGATCCTTTGTAGATGCGGGCCTCGACTTTTGGGGTTGGTTGCCATGACCAAATCTCTCCAGTATTGATTGAAGGGCCGTTGTTTTGAGGCCTTCCTATCAGTAATCGACAGGCCCATGTGGCGAAGGTCTACGCAGCGACTACATCAGCCATTGCAATCAATACGTGCCTTTCATTTAGCCTTCATATTGTGTTGTTCGGTATGCTGAACATACAAAGATTGGAGTGTTTACTATACACAGTAATGTGTCGAATGTTACATCTTTAGTGCTCTAAAGTAAATATACCGCTGTTCTTTGTTTCGATATTTCTTACCAGGACGCATGGACCTTTAGCTGTACGGACAAGCAGTGAGAGCAACAAGCAACCTCTTGTTCTTTAAAACACAACTCATATACGGGAATGTGTACAGAACGAACCAACGACGTTATTCAGCATTTTCCAGGGTATAAATACCCCCCTTTTCCGGCTTAAACTTGTGCTCTTTTCCATCATCACAACCATCCTTGACTACGATCAAGATAGCGACTGCTTCTAAAGCTCAACAAATCAACATCTTCGCCAACTTATCCTTTCACCAATTTTCACCAATCCAAACTAGTCAAAATGTCTTCTTCTATTTCTACCGCTTACCCCATTGACGGTGAGATCATCGATATCGGTGGTAGCTCCATCAACCTCACTTTCGTCGACGATCAACTTCCCAAGGCCTTTGCTGGCAAAGGCGATTTCCCCAAAGAAGTAGCCTACACAACTGGCATGGATAAGTGGAACGTCATTGCAGACAAGTCCTACCAGACCACCGATGAGATGTCTATCATTGAGGCTACTGGTGGTAAGGTTGTCACGGAGCTCAAGTCAGGGACTCACATCATTGACCTCGGTGCCGCCAACAGCAAGAAGTTCGAGCCCTATGTTCGAGAGTTCATTGCTCAAGGTAAGCAATGCGTCTACGTCGCTCTTGACCTTTCCCATGCCTCCCTTGTTGAGCATCTTGCTAAGGCTAAGGCTACTTTCCCTGACGTCAAGTGTATTGGACTCTGGGGCAGCTTTGAACAGGGTGATGTCTACTTCAAGAAGACTCGCCCTGATGCTCGCCTCTTCCTTTCGCTTGGTTCGATCTTCTACAATGCCCCTGATGGAATGGCCAAGGACCGCTGCATGGAGTTCAAAGGTCATTTCACAACCAATGATCGTCTGATCGTTGGCCAGGACGGTCCCACTGGTGCTGAATCCAGTAACTCTCACGCCGCCTACCAGACTACCGAGTATGACGCTTTCTTCACCAACTACCTCCAGGGTCTCCAAGACCATGCTGGTATCAAGGGAGCCAACCCCAAGCTTGCTTGGACTGTCGAGAGTAAGATGTGCAAAGATATGCACTACTTCGATGTCACCGCTAACGAGGATATGCACTGCACCAAGTTCGACATCAAGGTCGCTGCTGGCACTACCTTCCAGATGTTCAAGTCCTGGAAGCGCTATGAGAACGAGATCCATGGACTCACCAACGCCGTCGGTCTCAAGATCGAGACTCTTGGCAAGGCCGAGAACTCTGGCATGCGCCAGTATCCCATCAAGGCTTCAGGTAACTAGGCCTGTGCGCCATGCGGTGCGATGCGATGATTCTCATCCCCCTTTTCCTTTGTGTTTGACTTTCGGAGTTTGGGACGAATAATCTGAGCCTGGAGCTTGCAGACTATTCTGACGCTAACAGTCAGAGGATTATGTATCAGCGGACAGGAAGGTGAGTGCAGAATGTGAACAGGTAGATACATTGCGAATAAATTACCCTTTCATGGAACTAATGAAGCCCAATGTGCAATGTGACGGTATGCTGACTACTTAATTGAAATGATAGCTAAAAGTTATACTATTGATTTGAAGAAGACAATTCCCACAACGGAGACTGTTGACACTACTCCATGACGGATCTGGTTGCTTGTAAACACTACTGTAGTGAGATTGTTTGACGGAATTGAGAACTAAAATTTACTCCAGAAGCTTTCCCAAACTCGCAAAAGTATTGCGATGAGAGCATTGATTCTACCGATCTTTACGTCTCATTGGTTGTCGTTGACGGAATCGGGTAAAAGGTTGATCTTGATAATGTGTCCTTGACCTATGGAGAATCTGTTCAGATCCCAAGAAGAAAAACCGGGAGCTGCCTTGAGGATTCGCTACTGGTAGATCGGTCATCACTGTCGTCATAACTGGTATGTGGTTTAAAAAAGGAATTAGGAAGATACGGAGAGAGGACGGCGTACATGGTGCAAAAAACATACAACAGCGGGGATTCGCTGGTCGTCACCGACCCAACTACTAATCCGCCGGTTAGTGGCTTGACTATGGGAGAGCGGACGGGATCCCGTATTTTCCACTACCTTTGGTCGTATGTGCTTAAAAGTACTATCATTCTTGTATATATACCTTAGGTTGTTTCATGACAGTTGCCTATCTCAAATCTTCCACAGTCGCTGGTTGCCAGCATCAATGTACATATTCATTGAGGTCAGACGATACTTAATTTTACAGTATATATCCCCACGTATTACAAGGTCTGAGTTTCAGCTAGCAACGCCTAACGGTTTGTAAACTTCTTTTGCTTCCCCATGCCCCGAGAAGACTAGCCACATGGTGTGGGAAGTTAGAAATCATGGCAGACAAAACTTCGAGGAGGCACTGTCAGGAGTCCTTTCGGCCTGAACTATACTTATGTCTTGGTGCCTGCCAGATCTGAAGAGGGCACAGCGGAATGTCACAAAATCGCAGATGACCCATTATACTGTACAAGCTTGACAGGTCGTGCATGGTTTTGATCCCTACCCAACTACTGCAATACCTTAGCTTTCTTTCTAATTACCCCGCAATGGCAAAAGATAAAGTCTGTGCACCGAGCGCTTTTTGGAGCTGCGGAAACGGCTCCGCAGTGGAAGGGGAAAAGATCAACGTCTGCAGAAAAGGATTGGCGTTGAGGATGGCTGATGCGGGGTTGTTAAGAGGCCTGTGCCAATATGATAGCTAGAATAACAAAGTCAAAAGTCAGTGGGCCTTGACCGGTAGATGCAAGAGGTTTGACCTGCCGACCGGTATATGCAGTAGCTTTCAGCTACTGACTGTCACGAGCATTGTCTGTTGTCAATCACATGTAAAGATAGTGCCTCATGTAGCATTAAAGTTTTCCTGGCTGCATATATACACCGTTCCCATGTTTCAGTAATACAAGAACCCTAATAATGTAGCATTTTCATCTTTAGACCTCAATAACAGTCATCATGCCACTTGATACCCAAGCTACGTCCAAGATCAAAAGTATAATTGACGGTGCCTGTGCCGACCAAAACACCGGTATCCCTGGTACAACAATAGTAGTCGTCGATCGCAATGGCGACATCTTCGCTCATTCTGCAGGCACACGAGGCCTCGGGACCAAAGAACCAATGACCCTAGACAACATCTTCTGGATTGCCTCGTGCACAAAGATGCTTACAGGCATCGCCTGCATGCAGCTTGTCGAGCAGGGAACACTAACACTGGATGATGGTGAACACCTCGAGAACCTCTTGCCAGAGCTCAAGAGCATGAAAGTTTTGAAGCCTGATGGTAGCTTTGAGGAGAAGAAGAGTCTCATCACTTTAAGAATGTTGTTGACGCACACAGCTGGGTTTGGATACACCTTCTTTAACGAACGTCTTCGAGATTGGACTCTACCAGCGGGCGTGGATGAGTTCTCTGGTAGGATTGAGGATATCACTTCGCTGCCCCTTCTCTTCCAGCCAGGCGAAGGGTGGGAGTATGGCGTAAGTCATAGTCGTTATGCACAAAGAACATGCTGATTTGTACAGACCGGTATTGATTGGGCCGGCATAGCCGCTGAACGTGCCAGTGATCTGCGCCTGAACGATTATCTCCAGCAACACGTTTTCCAGCCCCTGGGTATCAAGAACATGAGCATGTTTCCTGACAGGGCTATGCGTTCGAAGCTAGCTTATATGCATCAACGGGATCCAGGCGGTAAACTTCGAATTCGAGATCACCTGCAGCGACTTCCTTTAGTTGTTGACCCAGATAGTACATCTGACGCTGCTACAATTTTCCACAGCGGTGGTGCTGGCATGTTCGCACAACCGCAGGAATACGGCAGTACGTAAGAACAGTAATTTGTAGGTTATTGGCGCTGACTGAAACAGAGGTACTCACAATGCTTCTCAACGGAGGAACATGCCCAAAAACAGGCCATCGAATTCTGCACCAAGAAACAATCGATCTCATGTTCAACAACAGCGTGGAAAAGTTCCCCAACCTTTCACGTCAAGGACATCCCGCAGCAAAGCCGGATCTTACCAACGAGATCAAAGAGCTGTATGAAGTCGAGGGAGATCCACCTCAGGTAATACCCTTTCTGCCCCATTTTGGACGGTCCTCTGACTATCAGATAGGGCTGGGGATTGACTTTTTTGCTCACCAATGGTGGTCCGACTGGACGATCAAAGAGTACTGTCCAGTGGGCGGGACTCGCGAATCTTTGGTGGTGGGCGGATCGTGAACATGGAGTTGCTGGGATTGTATGTACACAGATTCTTCCATTTGCAGATGACAAAGTTTTGGACTTGTGGAAGGAGGTCGAGGCTGAGGTTTATAAGTCGATCTTGTAGTTATACACACGGTATTGTTTAGTATGTGGTACGTCTAGCTCCTCCATCTAATATTTCGTTGACCAATCCCGTAATGTCGATTAACTCAGGATGTACTAGCAATTGACATCTTACCAAAGTAAGAACAGACAGTTACCAAAAGCGGGGGCTCATGCTCAAATGAATCCATCGTGTCCCTGTCCAACGAGTTCCCAAATTGACACTGCAGCTAAACCAAAACAGCAAAAAACGCGGGGAAGGAAAGTTCCAAAGCCCCAATGTCGTCTAATCAGGTGGAATCCGGGGATCCGGAACTACTGAGCTCTATGTGGGGAGATGCTCGAGGACTGGGGTAGAAATCAAGAACTGATAACTGGTGGATCACCCACTCTTTTTCTTTTCTCATGCATATCTTCTCCTCTCTGCGGATTCTATCTTCAATAACAACTTTCAAACATCTCTGAAGTTTGATACAATGAAGAGACAGCAATATGCCTGCGATCAATGCCGAAAGTCCAAGCGGGGTTGCGACGCTCTGCCTTTGGAGTTGCCAAAGAATATGGACCCTCTGTGCAATGGCAAGATGATTGTTGGAGAGAAGCGTAGGTCCCATTCCGTCCCCGCACTCCAATCATAAACTAACATGTCGTATAGCACCATTGGCTCAATCATCGCCTTGTTCATATTGTATCAAGACTCATAAAAGGTGTACTATGAACTGGGCCTGGACTCAGCTTCAGGTCTCTTACGCGTTAGACGCCGCAGCTCGTGGCGAAGCTGGTATCGAATGCATAGTCCCATCAAGACGAAAGTCTTCTGAAACAAGTCGTTCGCCAACGACGTCTGTGGATGTTGATGATATAAGACTTGATGCTGAATCGACCGCGGCATCATACGTTTCCCAATCACTTCCTCCTGCTTTCGACCTTCCACATGTCGGTACTTGTGTGCAAGATCTCCATATCACTTCATTCCTCAATGACTCACTCGATACCCTACCTTTCGACTTCAAGCCCCAAGATAACGACCCGCTGGACGCCAGCTTCTACGGAGTTGAGTTCAAAGACCAAACAGCACCATCCGGTACTTTCAGCGAACCGTGGAACTTATACCAAGACCCATCGATCTATGTCCCTGACCAGCTAGATGTCTTTTCGCTTACACAACTCCCCGAGATCAACATAAGCGAGCCTGAACAATCCTTCATTTCCACATCTAATCCCAACGGCACAGCCAACGACAACGACGGGAATACACGAACAAAACGCCGCCGTATATCCAATCCCTGGAGCGATACCCAAAACAGCAGTTACAGCTCTCTATCATCCTTCTCTGTTGACCAGTCCATGATAACAAGGTCCAACAGCCAGCTTATATCGACCAATCTCTTACAAATCTATCACGACGTTCTAGAACACAATCTATCATGCTGGCTTAACGAAGTCACATGTCCGTTTGGTGGCTCAAGGGATCTCAACAAGCCCAGCTCCTTTGCTGAATGGGGCTCTTCATGGACGAACAGAGTCCTTCGTCGAACATTAAACCTGGATCGTGGAGCCCAGTCTGCTCAACTTATCCACGTACCGAAGCATCGAGAAGCGGCAGTTGCTAGAGCCTATCACTTATCTATCATGGCCTTTGCCACGCAGTGGGCCCAAGGGTCTCGCCGTCAAACGGAACGCTATTCTTCCCTGGCAGATATCAATAAGAGTCCGCTGAATGAGTACATGGATGATATCACCGAGGAATTCGATCGCCATCTGCAGCGAAATCTCTGGGACCAAGCCCGTAGAGCTCTGGAGGAAGTTGCTGACGTTGAATCATTTCGAGTTGTGTGCGCGGAGATGATATTTGGGCTCACTCAGAAACCTCTATCACAAGACAACACGACAAAAGACTTGACTTCATCTGGACCGTTAGGTGGGAGCTTCGATGCAGAAGCACTAGCAGAGGAAATCGCAGATGTTATCGAGAACGATGGACCACCAGTCTATATGGAACGCGCAGCTCGTAAGATGCACACCTTGAAATACCGCTACGACGCCGAACGACGAGGCATCACCAAAACCCGCAAGAACAAAAGACCAGTCACTCTCTTGTTAATGAGCACAGAAGATCAAAGCACAATCAGTCTTCTCTATTGGCTGACTGTCATGTTCGACACGGTCAGCTCATCCATGGCCGAAAGGCCTGTCGTAGTGGTCGACGCGAACAGCCAGCATGACGATGCAAAAGGTGACAGAGACTGGAATGTGCCGTTATTCATTCAGGATAGCTTGGAGAAGCCGAGGTTGGTTGTTCATTGGCCTTGTTCTTATGAGGAGGCTGCCGAGGCCGTCACGAGATCTGCACCTGTCAAGGTCTTGATGTTTAGACATGTTGCTTACCTTCAGACTGTTTTGAGGCAGGATGAGAGTGCAGAAAAGGTGGAAGAGGTTATTGAGCGATCTGTGAGGGTTTATCGATATTGGAACATGACTCAGTAAGTCCAACCGCCTCTCTGCCAATCCTTATTATGATTAACATGTGAAAGCGGCACATTCTTTAGAGAGCTTCTCGAAAACTACAACTCCATTCCCGGTCGTGTCCAAAGCTGGTTCCTCTGCATATCCGCCCACATGCATCTCGGCGTTCTCCTCCTGGCCGATCTCATAATGCACATCGACACAAACTCCCTTGGTCTACCCGCTCACATGCAAAATCGCACAACTAGCAAATGGATCCTGCGCATCCGCGAGAGCAGCGCCAAGGAACTATCCGACCTCGCACGCGTAACAACACCAAGCGTGCCACAACCTTCCGAGTTTCACCACGCGCTGAACGAGAGTATGATCTTGACGGAGCCGTGGACTATTATTTTGATACGGGCTTTCTCAAAAGCGGCTGTTTACTGGATGGGTGAGGCGAATGACCTAAAAGTGTTTCAGGCCAAGGGAGAAGTGGGCGAGAGGTTGGGGCAAGCGGAGGAGTGTATCAGAGCGTTGTGGATTTTGGGCAAGAAGTCAGATATTGCGAGAAGATGTGCAGAAGCTTTATCGCGGGCAAAGGAGAAGTTAGCAGTGTGAAGTAAATAGATAAAAAGGATCCTGGGATAAAGCAAAGATAAAGGTTAGATAATTGTTATTTTGGAGCGTGGTTGCTTCAGGACGGGTTTCTATAATAGAAGACATAGCTAGTCAAAACCAGGATGATGTTTTTGTCACTACTAATCATTGTTGCTCAATCCGACTATTTTCGTTATGGCAATTACTGATTACGACTTATTAGAACAAAGGATCTCGAAAATAGCGACATTAGTTTCCCGAGGTCGCATCTACCGAGCTTTTGTCGTTGTGCTTTTCTCCACAAGAATGTCCCTGAGCTAATCACCGGAAGCCTTCTCGAAGAACCCTCACGTGGCTTCCCCAGATTTTTGGCGGTACAGGACAATGGTTAGCGGCCATTTCAGTTGTTCTAATTGGTCTTTGCCACTAAAATGGAGCCCTGTAGATCCCCAGATTTAACTCGGTATCGCTACCGCGGAACTTGAACAGGCAAACCGAGGTAAGCGACCATAAGTACGAGTACAAATTACTTGACGATCCCCTCAACTCACCTTTCCTAATTCACCTGACCTTGATTTTATAGGTGTATTTTTTGTATTCATCTTCTTTAACTTTCACAATGACGTTTTACCCTCCATCCTGGGCTCCTCAGCTCCCTAGTACGTACCTCTCTACCCTGCCAAGCCTCACTATCAATGCAAGCAATCTAACAAAGACAGACATTCCCGACTCAATCAGTGTAGCAGACTTTATCAACACAGAAAAGGCAGGCCGTAAAACCTTTTCTGGTTCAAAAAGTCCCTATACTTGTGGTGTAACTGGCCAATCGCGCTCTGCTGCTGAGGTCGCTCAGCGAGTTGACTTCCTTGCGCGGGGTCTAGCCAAGAATGTCGGATTTGACGCCCACGACGGCACCGCTTGGGATAGGGTCGTAGCCGTCTACGCATTGAACACTGTGAGAATACCATTGTTTGGATAGGTTACAGATACTAACGATATTCTCAGATTGATTACATTCCCGTCACACATGCTATTCACCGCGTAGACGGTATTGTGACACCTGCTAGTTCGGCACATTCAGCGTCCGAGCTGGAGCACCAGCTTCGTTCCTCAGGCGCGAAAGCGCTCTTCACATGCGCTCCTCTTCTAAGCACTGCTTTAAAAGCAGCTCATGCTGTTGAGATTCCTGACAAGCACATCTTTTTGCTTCCATTACCTGAGACTCCCTCAGATGGATCTCTCAAGTCGATTGACGATCTCATCTCTGAGGGTCAGAATGTCCCGCCCTTGTCTATCCCCGCATGGGTGCCAGGTCAGGGTAAGAGACAGGTCGCGTATCTCTGTTACTCAAGCGGCACATCTGGTCTTCCCGTAAGCAAATTCTGCCCTTGAGCGAAACTTCATCTAACACAAAGTAGAAAGCAGTTATGATCTCTCATTACAACGTCATCGCATGTACCCTCATGATCCACACATACGAAACCGACACGCGCCAACAAGACGGTATCGATACACAAGTCGCTCTGGGCTTGCTACCATTCAGCCACATCTACGGTCTTGTTGTAATCGCCCACATTGCACAGTACCGAGGTGATGAGATAATTGTCCTTCAGCGGTTCCAGCTCGATCAGCTTCTAGCCGCCATTCAAAAGTTCCGCATCGAGCAACTCAGCGTTGTCCCACCTATCATCGTGCACCTTTTGAGTAGCCAGGATAAATGTCAAAAGTACGATCTTAGTTCCGTCAGGCTCGTCTTTTCAGGCGCTGCGCCTTTAGGAAGTGAGACGATCCAGAGGTTGTTGGAGTTGTATCCGAAATGGCGAATCAGCCAGGGCTATGGTATGTCACAAACGCAAAGGGAAGGTTGAACTATACTGACGACGAAAAGGATTGACGGAAGCTTCACCTTCGGTGTTCCACACAAGCGAAGCTGATCCCCTGCTGGGATCATCAGGGTCTTTGCTCTCTGGTGCCAAGGCCAAGATCATCGATCAACACGGTAACGAAGTCACAGAGCACGAAACCCCAGGCGAACTCTACGTGCAAGCGCCAAATGTGGTATTGGGCTATTTGCACAATGAGAAAGCCAACGCCGAGACATTTGTGTGGCTGGAGGATGGCCGCTGGTTGAGGACGGGAGATGAAGTACTGGTGCGGAAATCACCGCGTGGCTTTGAGCATTTCTTTGTGGTTGACCGGATAAAAGAACTTATCAAAGTCAAGGTACGTTTATCCCTCCACATCTCACCATGGACTATATACTGATTAATACAGGGTCATCAAGTTGCGCCGGCTGAATTGGAGGCTCATCTTCTCGACCACCAATACATCTCTGATAGCGCAGTGATCGGCATCGTCGACGAACGCGCGGGAGAAGTGCCCTTGGCTTTTGTCGTCAAGAGCAAAGAAGCAGACGGTGTTTCTGACGAAGAAGTTGTGAAAGCGGTGCACGAGCATGTTGAGCAACACAAGGCAAGACACAAGTGGTTGAAGGGTGGTGTAAGGGTGTTGGATGTCATTCCTAAATCGCCCAGCGGGAAGATCCTGAGACGAGTTTTGAAGGCAAAGGTCCTTGCGGAGAAGCCTGCTGCGAAACTATAAGCGCGCGTTGGTTCCTACAAGTACATGGTAGCGTTAATTGAAGTTTACTGAAATCGGACTGCATCGTCAATTGCACTGCCTATACGAGGGCCTTGCGCCTTGTACAATGTAACTTGATTCCGACTGTCAACGGTTGTTAATAGAAATCCTTGTACTTCAATTGGCGTAACATTCCCAGCGAAGGATTCGGGTCTAAAGCTCAGCTTGGAACCCATAAGCACTAAATGTCTTTGGATAGCTATAAAGATGCATATGCACAATAAAAGGACTTACCTTCACTTCACACATACACCAATATCTTGGGCTTCTCCATGGATTCCCATTCGAGCAGCTTGTTGTCCCAGGTATACCTGGACCCGCGTAGCGGAAACTTCAGCTCTTCATCAGCATGGACCACAGCGGGCTTAGCGGCGGTGATAGCGCTGTCCCTGCTAAATTATTTGTTGACGCCACGCCTCGACCCACGTGAACCGCCAACAGTCAAACCGACAATCCCATGGATCGGTCACATCTTGGGCATCATCCGTCACCAAGCAGATTACATCCGAATAATCCAGTCCGTCTCACACACTCTCTCTTTCAATCCCTCTATCGTCGGCACTAACAAAGTCTACAGCAATGCGAACCTTAACCACCAAATCGCAACGCTACCCATGCTCAATGGCAAGCTCTACGCCGTCTTCGACCCGAATCTTCTTCAATCCCTCCTCCGCAACAAGACCGCGTCGTTCGAGCCCTTCGCAATCGATTACGCCAAGAAGACCTTCGACCTGACGGATGAGGAGTACCGTAAAGTCAAAGTACCGGGCGTTTACGATGAATTTACCGACGCGATACACGCGAGCTTTCAGACTGCGAGTCTGCACCAGATGAATGTGCATTTCTTGGGCTGCATCTCGGCCAAGCTAGATCCTATGAGCAATGGGACTATGCGCGCGAATGCAGACACGCATGGAAAGGAAAAGGTCGTGGATGGATGCTTACAGGTTGAGAACCTGTATCTATGGTGTCGCGATGTTATGTCACTGGCTACCACAAAATCTCTCTACGGCGATACCGATCCTTTCGGCTCCAACCCACGGCTGATCGAAGACATGTGGTACAACAAGTCAATACCTACTCACCTTTACCATCACTAACATATACTCACACAGGTGCTTCGAAGAATCGGTTCCATACTTCCTCCTCTCCCTCTTCCCCTCGATCACAATGCCGAAAGCCTACAAAGCACGATCAATCCTCCAGGCCGTTGTGTGCAAATGGTACGCAGACAACCACGATATCACCGATTCGTCTGTATCAACCCTCGTTCGCAACCGTGCCGGTTCTCTCCGTAAAAACGGCCTCACTGGCCATGAAATTGGAAAATTCGAGGTCATTCTGCCCAACGTCGCAACGCTCAACGCCATACCAACGTTCTACTGGCTTCTCCTCTACATCCTCGACAGACCCGATCTTCTCGCACGCGTCAGATCCGAAGCCGAAGCCGCAGCTGTGGTGGCGCACGATAAAGGGAAAAAGACGGTTACCTTCGATATTGCAGAGTACGAAGCCAAGCTTCCTTTGCTTGTCAGCTGTTATCGCGAAACGATGCGCCTTGTCAACCAATCCGTCAGCATGCGCCGCGTCATGGAGGACATAAACATCACAACCCCCGAAGGAACAACATTTCTTCTCAAGAAGGGCACAGACATACAGATGCCTGCTGGCGTAGCCCACTACGAGGAAAGTGTCTGGGGCTCCGACGCAAACTCGTTTAACCCTGAGCGCTTTCACCCGTCATCAAAAGGCAGCCCAGACGATGAGCGAAGACGCAAAGCAGCGTACATACCCTTTGGCGGCGGACGCCACTTGTGTCCAGGTCGAAATTTTGCATTCGCCGAGATCATTGGCTTTGCATCCTCCCTGCTCCTCGGCTTCGACGTTGAAGCCATGGGTATGGGCTTCGGCGATATGAAGAAGCTTGGGCCCCAACTTGCAGGCGGAACGGTACGTCCTGAGAAGTACGGCACTGGGCTGGGTGCGCGGATCAAGAGAAGAGAAGGATGGGGGGATGTTGAGTGGAAATTTGAGTGCTAGGTTCAAACGATGTTGGTATTATTTCTCATGAATCTTGTCCCAATGCTAATACAACGAACCCAGCTTCATTCCTATGCAGACGTGGGAAAAGACCCTTTTCACTTCTTCTTAAATACAAAGACATGTCAATTAGTGTATATTTGACATGCCCTAAACAGACTCGCGCGTTCATCCCTTTTGCGCCTTGTACTCGTAAATCTTATAATTCGTGTATCGCATCATTCGTATATCCCGGCCAGCTGTGTTTTGCTTGACCAAGTCCTTCACGTGGAAGAACCCTTGGGCTCATTGCCGTCCGTCTTTTGTTCCTCAGTCTCTGTAGTAGTCGTCTCTCGGGATACATCCTCAGGCGCAATGATGTGCCACAGCGTGGGGTAGTACAGCACGCGCTGGGTGGGACTCTCGAACCAGATATCCTGAGGCCATTGGCCTTGCTGCGACTGGATTGTGATCATGGACCGGTGATTGTGGTCTTGCGGGATGGGATCCTGGGAGGCGGGTACGTAGAATGTCTCTACATGTTGAGGGGGGTTGTGATGCTGACCGTTGGTCTGTGTAGATGCTGCTTGCGTGCAGTTTCTGCAGCCAGCCTGTTGTCTCGTGTCGCCATTTTCTTGCCGCTTTTCATCAGACTGTTCACACATGATGGTAAAGAGAGATGACTGGTCTTCAATGCGGGAGTAGGTAGTTTGGGTTGACTTTTTTCAGCTGGCCGGGGCATCTATTCTTCATATACCTCTCTGTGGGTCTTCTTTCCCCTTGCCCGTTCATCGGAGTCTCTCTCGTCAACCCTCCCAGCCGACAGCAATATTGGATGCAGGCATCAGACAGAAGCAATTTATTCAATACAATACGGATCCGTGTTACCCGCTCGCGTGACCATACTTGCCCAGTGTCCGGGGGGTTGACCATCTCTCTGCCACGATTCGACGTTGGAAGATCTCTGCTTGTTCGGCTGTAAGTGTAAGCATCGACAGTCGAATGCCCTTGAGGCTTGTGTTGCACAAGGCGATGGGCCCGTACTCGTCAAGATGGCGTCCGAGGCTTTTCCATGAAAGATGATTCGCTAGATAAGTGTTGTTGGTTCCTGTAGTGCATTTTCGCCTCTTGGGGCTTTTGGGCAGGCCTGACATGCAAGGATGGAGTGGGCATCAACTGTACAGTGCTGTAAGTAGTGTCAACTCATGATAGGACCTTTTATTCATGAGTCACTTTTGTTTTAGTATGTCTACAGCATCGCACGATTGGAGAGAATAATGCGCGAATGGTTGATATTGAACATGATCGCCAGCCAATTCCGTCTGGGCGATTTCGATTTACCAACCCCGGGTATCTCAATGTCCCTCAAGGTAACAAAGCATTCGATCATGAGCAATATAGCCTAGATACGATACAGTCTGTTTAACCAATTGCCCAGAGTTTACATCAAATGATTTGTGTGTCCCTTTTTGGAAACCCTAGGCTTAGGTATCGAGATTTCACTAGTATACCCTAGACAATATTGATATGAGCAGGTGGCCAAAGTGCATGGTTGCTTTTGTCTATCTCCGGTATGTCTCCAGCATGCTTTTCTTCTTTTTTCCCCTCCATCTCGAATTTTAATAGGCTATCGGAGATCTATCGGTGCAAAAACAATATCTGTCTGAGACAAAGCTCAGGGAAAAGATGCAAGCTGCTGGATCTAGTCTAGATTGTCTGGTGGTCAGCCGTCTGACCGACGATCATCGGGAAATAATAAGCTGACAAGAGCTGCTACTGCTAGTCTAGCAGGATTTACGTATCCAGGTAGGTGGAATGAGTTCCTTTCATTGAGTGGTGAATTCCTGGTACTCGGAATGCTTAGCCTGTGTTGTCGTATTTAGAGCAATAACACGGAGTAAGTTAATTAAGGTGATGGGGACTTGATTGAAGGTTTGTGGGGGGGAAATCATGGCAATCAGGCCAAGGGATGTGTCAAGTCTGTTTGAGACATAAGCCCAACAACATTTTAATCCATGGCGGATCTTTTTGTAATGTGCAGTATTTGTCCATGTGGTTGTCTGCGACTCGCGATTTTAAGCCATTCGTTACACAAGTTTAGACTCTTTTCTTGACATCGTGTGTTACACAGAATACTGGATTATCTGACTTGCATGGTCGCTTATGCCTTTGATGCAGCATCGCGCGAATGCGACAGGACGATATAGGCAAAGGAATACCATATCTAAAACGGCCCATTAGCCCTAATTAACCAACGCGCATTTATTCATTCCGTGACCGGTAAATTTAAAAATTATCCGAGCTGGGATTTTACAGGAACTGCAATCAGATACTGTAACGTTGCCCGGAATGTCAATGTATGACCCGTCGTTAGAGCTGAAGATCTTCTCGTGTCGTGGCTGAAGGGCAAACTCAATTCTAGCTGACGACAACTCAAAACTATCGAGTCGGTGTCGGACAATTCAAAAGACCGTCCCTTTACTGGCAAAAACGTCATGAGTAGCAAGCAACACATCAAACATGTGGACACTCGAACAAAAGCCGTAAGCAACCAGTTGTTATCACAACCTTAAACTTGAGAAGCTCGGAAGACACGGGAGATAGTTTACGGTAAGTGGGAAATCAACCAATTAAGCTTAAAGTCTATGACGATATAACTCCACCAAAAGCATCCTTTCATCCTTTCGCTAAAATTCAGTCGCGGTCTGAAAGTTGTCCGAAACGCCGATTGCGGTAGATTAGGTGTCGTCATAGATAGTTCATCAAAAGAGAGAGTTTGTTTATTATACTAAGCAAGCTAGAAAAAGATAGCAAAAAATGAAATGAGAGCGAGTTCACTGTAGTCTTGTCAAAGTCAATTCACAGTTTCTTGCAATGGCTGACGAGAGACCTACGCCTCGGGATGAGGATATCCCAGGCGGTTTCCCTGTGACGCCCAGTGTCAACTCAATTAACCAGCCGACGCCCACTATTGATACTGCCGATAGACTTGAGGCTGGCTTTACAGGTCGTGATACGAACGCCTCGCCTGGTTATACCACCTATGACAATGTCACGGCAGGGCAGGACAATTACAGTTACAGCGGTCACGGTAACAACGACAACGATCATAACGGCACTTCAGCGGGACTCGGTGCATCTGCCGTTGGGGCTGCTGCCGGGGGTTACCTCGCTTCTCAGCACCCACACGAAAACATCGGAGCACAGCAAACCCATGATCGCGACAATGTACCACCACTTACAGGTCGACGCTCGTCCTCGAGTACAATCCTCGCACCCCGCGAAGCCTCAACCGACGGGAAGCGCAAAAACAGCACCATTGCCAACGATGATTCCTCCGCCGGCCCTTCTTCTGACGAACCCGTCTTCGCACCCATAAAGTCAAACACAAACGAAAACCCCGAAAAACCACCCCTCGAGAAGCGCCAGTCCCGCCGCACTGAAGATGACCTCTTCCGCGTCCTATCGCGCCGTAAGACGAACGCGAGCACCCCAGGCGAGAAGGAAGAGCAGAACGAGGATAATGAGGAGCTTGACAGGCTCATGTCGCGCATTTTTGGCCAGAAGCGCCAGGAGCAGAGCGAGGAGGAAAAGACTCGACATAGCGGTGTCATCTTTCGCGGTCTGACTGTTCGCGGTGTCGGTTTGGGTTCTAGTCTTCAGCCTACCGTGGGCGATTTCTTCATGGGCCTCCCCCGCAAGCTGGCGAAGCTGTTCACTCAAGGTCCTAAAGCCGCTCTCGCGAAACCGCCCGTTCGTGACCTGATCAGCAATTTTGACGGTTGCGTGCGACCGGGAGAGTTGCTTCTTGTTCTCGGTCGCCCTGGCGCTGGATGTAGTACCTTCCTCAAGACCTTCTGTAACCAGCGGGCGGGCTTTGAGTCCGTCGAGGGAGATGTTACCTACGGCGGAACGGACGCTTCAACTATGGCCAAGGCCTTCCGAGGCGAGATCATTTACAACCCTGAGGACGATTTGCATTATGCTACTTTGTCGGTCAAGAGAACGCTCACGTTTGCCCTGCAGACACGCACGCCTGGTAAAGAGTCCCGTCTCGAGGGAGAGACCCGACAGGATTACGTCCGCGAGTTTCTTCGTGTAGTTACCAAGCTCTTCTGGATCGAGCACACGCTCGGCACGAAAGTAGGCAACGAGTTCATCCGTGGTGTTTCAGGTGGTGAACGCAAGCGTGTCTCTATCGCAGAGGCAATGATCACTCGTGCTTCGGTGCAAGGATGGGATAACTCCAGTAAGGGTCTCGACGCCAGCACAGCAGTCGAATATGTCAAGTCCATCCGCGCCATGACCAACATGGCTGACACCTCCACTGCTGTCTCGCTCTACCAAGCTGGCGAACAGCTCTACGACCTCGTTGACAAAGTCCTGCTGATCGACAACGGCAAATGTCTCTACTTTGGCCGCTCCGAGGATGCGAAGAAGTATTTCCTCAATCTTGGTTTCGATTGCCCCGAGCGCTGGACTACAGCGGATTTCCTCACGTCTGTGACGGATGACCACGAGCGCAGCATTCGCGAGGGTTGGGAGAACCGTATCCCACGCACGCCTGAGGAATTCTCCGATGCCTATCGTCGAAGCGAGGATTACCAGAAGAACCTTCGCGACATCGAAGAGTTCGAAAGCGAATTGCAAACCATCGCCGAGGAGCGTCGCGCGAACGAGTCGGAGAAGAGTAAGAAGAAGAACTACGAAATTGCCTTCCACAAGCAAGTCATGGCCTGCACGCACCGTCAATTCCTTGTCATGTACGGCGACAAAGCCTCTCTTTTCGGTAAATGGGGTGGTCTCTTATTCCAGGGTCTCATCGTTGGTTCGCTTTTCTTCAATCTTCCTGACACGGCTGCCGGCGCATTCCCTCGCGGTGGTACACTGTTCTTCCTCCTCTTGTTCAATGCCCTGCTTGCTCTGGCTGAGCAGACAGCTGCGTTCGAGTCTAAGCCCATCCTTCTCAAGCACAAATCCTTCTCGTTCTATCGTCCCTCGGCATTTGCCATTGCGCAGACAGTGGTAGACGTGCCACTTGTGTTTATCCAGGTTATCATCTTCAACGTAATCATCTACTTCATGGCGAATCTGGCCCGTACGGCGTCGCAGTTCTTCATCTCCTGTCTCATCCTGTGGCTCGTCACTATGGTGACGTATGCTTTCTTCCGTGCCATCTCCGCGTGGTGTGGAACATTGGATGTTGCAACGAGATTTACTGGTGTCGCCATTCAGATTCTTGTTGTGTACACCGGATATCTGATCCCCCCAAAGTCGATGCATCCTTGGTTCTCGTGGCTACGATGGATCAATTGGATCCAGTATGGCTTCGAGTGTCTAATGTCAAACGAGTTTTACAATCTCACACTTAATTGTGAAGGCCAATACCTCGTTCCTCAAGGTCCTGGTGTCCGACCCCAGAACCAAGGTTGCGCATTGGCAGGCTCAAATCCCGGATCGACAAATGTCTCCGGTGCCGCCTACATCCAGCAGTCATTCACGTACACTCGTGCTCACCTCTGGCGTAACTTTGGCTTCTTGTGGGCTTTCTTCATCTTCTTCGTCTTCCTCACCGCTCTGGGTATGGAGCTCATGAAGCCCAACGTTGGCGGTGGCGCCATTACCGTTTTCAAGCGTGGCCAAGTCCCCAAGAAGGTCGAGGAGTCAATCGCCACTGGTGGTCGAGCCAAGGGTGACAACAATGATGAGGAGTCCGGCCGAAGTGACCCTGTCGCGGCTGGTGATGCTGAACGTACTAAGAGCGATGAGCAGGTCACTCAAGAGGTCGCCAAGAACGAGACCGTGTTTACGTTCCAGAACATCAACTACACGATTCCCTTCGAGAAAGGCGAGAGAAAGCTCCTTCAGGATGTGCAAGGTTACGTTCGCCCGGGCAAACTCACTGCTCTTATGGGCGCTTCAGGTAAGTTACTCAATGGCCCCTCAGCATCATCAATTAACGTCTCCAGGTGCCGGAAAGACAACCCTTCTCAACGGTCTAGCCCAGCGTCTCAACTTTGGTACCATCACTGGCGACTTCCTTGTCGATGGCCGACCCCTCCCCAAATCATTCCAGCGCGCGACCGGTTTCGCTGAACAGATGGATATCCACGAACCCACCGCTACCGTCCGTGAAGCTCTCCAATTCTCCGCCCTTCTTCGTCAACCCAAGGAAGTCCCCAAGGAAGAGAAGATGGCTTACTGCGAGACCATCATCGACCTTCTAGAAATGCGCGACATCGCTGGCGCCATTATCGGAACTGTTGGTCAAGGTCTTAATGCCGAACAGCGAAAGCGATTGACTATCGGCGTCGAATTGGCTTCCAAACCTGAGCTTCTCATGTTCCTTGACGAACCTACCTCTGGCCTTGATTCAGGTGCCGCATTTAACATCGTCCGCTTCTTACGCAAGCTTGCGGACGCAGGCCAGGCCGTCCTTTGCACCATCCATCAGCCCTCCGCGGTTCTCTTTGAGAACTTCGATGAGCTTCTTCTCCTCAAGTCCGGTGGTCGTGTCGTGTACCACGGTCCTCTTGGACACGATTCCGAGAACCTGATTAACTACTTCGAGTCCAATGGTGGTCCCAAGTGTCCTCCCCACGCCAACCCGGCCGAGTACATGCTCGATGCCATTGGCGCTGGTAACCCAGACTACGACGGTCAAGACTGGGGTGACGTCTGGGCCAATTCATCCGAGCGCGAGAAGCGTTCGAAGGAGATTCAAGAAATGATTGAGAACCGTCGCAACGTCGAGCCCTCCAAGAGCCTCAAAGACGATCGTGAATACGCTATGCCTATATCTACGCAAACATGGGCTGTTGTCCGTCGCAGCTTCATCTCCTTCTGGAGGTCGCCCAATTACATCTTTGGTAATATGATGCTGCACGTCGCCACGGGTCTCTTCAACTGCTTTACCTTCTACAAGCTCGGCTTCGCGTCCATCGACTATCAGAACAGATTGTTCTCCATCTTCATGACACTTACCATTAGCCCGCCGCTCATTCAGCAGCTTCAGCCCGTCTTTCTCAAGAGTCGCCAGATATTCCAGTGGCGTGAGAACAATGCGAAGATCTACAGCTGGTTTGCCTGGACCACTGCCGCCATCGTCGTCGAGATTCCTTACCGTATCGTTGCAGGAGGCATTTACTTTAATTGTTGGTGGTGGGGTGTCTTTGGCTGGCGCGCCCCGAGCTTCATCTCTGGCTTTGCGTTCCTGCTTGTTCTGCTTTTCGAACTGTACTACACCAGCTTCGGTCAAGCCATCGCTGCGTTTGCCCCGAACGAACTCCTCGCCTCGCTTCTTGTCCCCATCTTCTTCCTCTTCGTCGTGTCCTTCTGTGGTGTCGTTGTCCCTCCTCAAGGCCTACCTACCTTTTGGCGCGAGTGGATGTACTGGCTGACACCCTTCCACTACCTTCTTGAAGCTTTCCTTGCCGCCGCAATTCACGACCAGCCCGTCCGGTGCGAGCAGGGTGAGTTTGCGCGCTTTGAGCCTCCGTCCGGCCAATCGTGCTCCGAGTACACCCGGACATTTGTTGAGCGCGCTGGTGGATATGTTCGGACAGGCGAAGGTGGCATTTGCGAGTTTTGCCAGTACGCGAACGGTGATCAGTTCGGTGCTAGTTTTAGCGTGTACTACCGACATATTTGGCGCGACTTTGGCATTTTCTGCGCCTTTATCGCTTTCAATTATGCTGTCGTCTATGCGGCCACGTGGATGAGGTTCCGCGGAAAGAATCCGCTGAAGAAGATTATGCAGAAGCGAAAGTCTTAGACGGTTAGACAAAACAAAGCGGGATATTATCAGGACTAAGATTGAATAGTTTCACTAGACTTAATTGTAATTAATTGATACACGAATTAATTCGTCTTGCTATTCTGTATGGGCCTACATGTCTAATGTGATTATGAGTCGCCGCATACTATAACCGAATACACGTATTCATTGCGATATTGTAATGATTGATCTGTGAGAATCTTTTGGTAATCGGCTATCGCTATCTAATTAATCAGATGTCACTGATCCGGAGCAAAAGCACCGACCAACTGGTCCTCGCGAAGCTGGGAGACATGGATTGCTCGTTGGAACAAAGAAACCACCAAGCGAAATAAAGCAAATCCCCCTTTAGAGTTATTTCACGCATGGACCCAAAGACGCCTGGAACTCTGAAACAAAAATTCATGCCCGTTTGCATATCTGTGAACCGGAAGAGAAGAAAGGGACGTTCCGGCCGAGAAGATGCATAACTCTGCACAAAATCGGTCAGAATGCATAACTAACGGTCCGGAAGTCGAAGCTGCCGGGTGGGGCCCCGCATAAAACCGGCGCATGTCTACTCGCTTCGGGTTCATGATCATCCCCGATTCCCGCACGATTCCGTCTGTTGATTGGTCATTGATCCCTTTTTCGTTGTCGGTTTCATTTTCGCGAGGACTAGTCGTTGGTTGGTGGCTTGGACTACAAGTTAGTTATCTAGCAAACAACCTTCATTGAAATAGACTATTGCTCCCTTTCCCCCCTTGTACTTTTGGGAACTTTGTTTAATCAATTTCTCGACTTTGTAAAGATATCATGGCTACGACTGATTCTTCAAAGAGCGTCCAGATGGAGGACATTCGACCTCGGAGTCAGCAAACGCTTACACCGTCGTATAATGGAAGTGATGTGGGAAAGGTGCGAGACGAGGAGGGTACCAAGGAAGTGCAGCCACAAGACCCCAACGCTGTTGGCTGGGATGGACCTGATGATCCAGACAACCCCATGAATTGGCCTGCCAAGAAGAAGTGGTCTTGTATCGGTGCCTTGTCCATCATGACTCTTCTAACGTAAGTTGAGCTCTACTTTTGACGGCGGTATACCAGGTTGACTAACTAACTTCCATAGACCACTTGTATGTACCGATGCTCAGCAATATCGTATAGCACATGTCTGACAAACCTAGGGCTCATCCATGTTCGCACCTGGTGTTCCAGACATTATGCGCGAATTCGAAACCTCAGACCGCAACATCGCCACCTTTGTTGTCTCGGTGTACGTGCTAGGCTTCGCCTTTGGCCCTCTCCTCGCCGCACCGCTCAGCGAAACATACGGTCGAGCCATCGTCTTCAATGTCGCCAACGTGCTCTTCCTCATCATGACCGTCGCCACAGCCCTGAGCCAGAACATGCCCATGCTCATCGTCTTCCGCTTCCTGATGGGTTTCTTTGGTTCCACGCCCATCACTAACGGCAGTGGCACCATCTCTGACATCTTCCCCGTGCAGGAGAGAGGCAAGGCCATGGCTGTTTGGGCTATGGGACCGTTGCTGGGACCCTGTATTGGACCTCTTGCGGGTGGATACATGGTTCAGGCTATTGGATGGCGATGGGTGTTTTGGCTGATTGCTATTCTTGTAAGCTTTCCAAATCGAGTGAGTATAAAGGTTGTATGCTAATGAAGCTCCTAGACTGGAGTTATTGCCGCTATTTGCTACTTTGTCGCACCGGAGACATACGCACCTATACTCCTCCGCAGAAAGGCAAACAAGCTGATGAAGGACACGGGTAACCAAGATCTATACTCTGTTCTCGACACAGCCGGAGTTACAGCCAAGCAACGCTTCCGCGGAGCCATCATCCGACCCATGAAGCTTCTCCTCACTCACCTGCCGGTCTTTATCCTCTCACTCTACGTTGCCATCGTCTATGGCATTCTATACCTCATGTTCAGTACCTTCACGTTTGTGTTTGCCATGCAGTACGGCTTTGGTACCGGAACAGTCGGTCTGGCGTATCTCCCCACGGGTATCGGCATGCTTTTCGGAACCATGACCTTTGGAGTCTTGACGGATATTGTTGTCAAGAAGAAGATTGCCCAGAACGGGAAGACGGTGCCCGAGGATCGATTGCCGATTTGGATGACCTTGCCTTCTGGCTTACTTGTTGTGGCCTCGCTGTGTTGGTACGGTTGGTCGACTGATCAGCACACGCACTGGATCGTGCCCATGATTGGAGTTGCGCTGTTCTGCTTTGGTCTTATGGGTATCATGGTAAGTTTCCAGTCTTTATCAACTATTACAAGTAAGCATCAGTGCTAACAAGAAAACAGATGTGTCTGCAAACATACCTCGTCGACGCTTACATCTCGTACGCAGCTTCAGTCGTTGCTGCAATGACTGTCCTTCGATCTCTTGCCGGTGCTATGCTTCCTCTAGCTGGTCTTTCAATGTACGATGATCTTGGTCTTGGCTGGGGAAACAGTATACTAGCGTTCCTAGCTCTGGCGCTTGTACCGGTACCGGTTGTCTTTCATCTGTATGGGCCTAAGATTCGAGGAAAGACTCCCAATAATCTTGGGTAAATACGTTGCCTACTGGTCCGGAGCATGTCTCATTGATGTGTGAACTGACATCAAGCATTTTTGCATCGCAGGTGTTGAGCGGTATTTTGCTTTTAGATAATGGGCTGTTTGTCCAACAATCAGTTTATGTTATGGAAATTGTAATTAGAAGGTTGTTAGATACCTATCATGATAGAATCTCTTCCGTTAATGTTTACACTCTTCCTCTGTGCAAGTGCTGCATCTTGAGTTAGCATGGGGACATTAAATCCATCTCCTGTTCATATATGGAAACTCGTCTAATCAGCGTTTCACCACGATCTGACAAGATTGACGCTCATGTCTAGTTGTTGATCCGATTGATACCGTTAAACAAATAATCTGACTCGATCAGCCAGACGATCATGCGACACAATTCCATGTGCGTGTTCCTCTATGGGCAAGGACTTTCCATTCATGAGAGACCACCCGTGATCCGGACATGAAACAACTCCGACACAGGAGAATTATGATATTTTCTCAGTACTGCCCCCTTGATCCTACTTTCCTTGTATATCCCCTCACAGCACAATTGCAAGCGCACAAGCAACTCCAGCAACAAGACCAGCGGACTTGACCATCACTGCAGATCCAGCACTGTCCTTATCCACACTAGTCGCCGAAGTAGGAGTACTATGCGGAATAGTGCTTGCGACATATATAATGCTGTCATCATTGGTAACCGTCGAGTAAACGGTCAAGCTTATATCGTTCCAGCCGTCGTTGTCTGGCAGGGACGCAGTTACCGACCTGAGTGGTGCGCTGTCGGTAATCGTGGCACCAATGATTTGGATGCTGGGCGTGGTGACGACCCCGGAAGGAATGAGATGAGTCTCTGCTGCATTGGGGAGAGTGTAGAGAAGGGCTGCGAGCGTGATTGATCGTGCCATTTTGATTATTCTTTGTAGTCCAGACTTTAATATACCGAGCAACCATAGCACATGACTCGTGCAATAAACGAGTGGAAAGGATAATGAGATTCGCCTTGCATACATTCAGCCAGAGTCTTTTAGCTGAAATGATCTCTCAATAGTATTATCGTCAGGTCAAACCTACCCACCTATCAATCTAAGGTATATATAATAGCAGGTCGAGATGTGCAAAAAGGCAGGGAATCACGCCTGGTTACCTCCCGGATCTGCGCCCCGTCACAGAAGAAAATAGTTCACGAGCAAAAAGACTCGTTTTGTGGACTCTGTCAAACATTTCGTCGACAAGATACCCTAAGACTGGTTTGGAAAGGTCATAGCGATGCGAGAGGGCTGGGCCTTACCGATCCCCAGTACAAGGATTGTCTGGAGGCTAGAGAGAAAGCGATGAGAAGGCAAAGCTCATGTTGACCGTCGCTCATCGAAGGAGTCACATCGATAGAAGTCTTGTATGCCTGATGGTTTAAGGGGACTGAACGCAATGCCGACTTTCTGTGTGCTTATACGTCTGAAGCGCTGGGATGGTTTCGCCTCTCATTCTCTTCTCCCTACTCCACAGATTCGGTGTGAGAAACGTTATGAGGTTAGCTTCTATGTGATTGAGTTGGCGTTCTCGTCGACATTGCGGGTTGTCGTATAGAAATGCCACTGTCATACTCGGTCTCTTCCTTTCCCGCTGTGATGGTGCTTTCGTAATCCATCACCCACACCCACAAGGCTAAGCCTAACTCTTTCAAGATTTACAAATCCATCGTAGTCGCTCTAAATTTCTCAAAGGGTTCGCTGGGTCGAGGGTATTGGTCGGGCATTCTGCGAGAGGAAGAGACTTCCTGCTATAGCTGTGACATGCGCTCTTGCTCCGATGCTGATCGTTATATCTACCCTTGAGACTGTGTACTTGACCAAGATGGATAAGCAAAGATTGGTGAGAACCAACACCATGGAAGGAAGGCTGAATATTAGATGGTAAGGGAAATTGTGGAGAGGGTCAAAACTGAGATTCGATAGTGGAACAAATTCTTGGTATTACTGCTGAGACAGTTTCTGAGTAGGCAGGTAGTAATGATCGTCGCTCAGTATTGGCTTCTCAAAGGGTTATGAAGAAGCCTAATTCCTTCACAAGAACCGAACAGGTTTCATATTACCCTGAACATATTCGACTTGACACCCCTCTTAAGACCTTCGGCCTTTCCACCCTCATATTCAACTCCCGCACCACCGCCTTCTCCCGAAAGAGACTCAAGTTTCTCTCGAAGTTCGTTATCCAACTCTGCGCTGGTCTTTTTATGTGCGGCCATCTTGGTTGTATCTTTCGCTGGAGTAGACTCTTGCTGTGTTGGTTGTGTTTGATTTGTTGATTGAGAGTGAGGTTTCGTCGCGTTGGATACGGCACGCAGAGATGTCCTGTGGATTGTTCTGCTAGGAACATTTGCCCTTAGGCTCGATGTGAGAATAGCGCGCTTCATTGTTGCGAATTGAAATTGTCATACAGATGCATGGTAAAAGAAAGAATTGGCCGCTTATGTTGATGGGGGATATGTATGATGGCATTTATGCTGACTAAGGCCCATACGTCATTGAAAGATGATGTCGTGACAGCATAATTCAGTCATTCACCTGCAGCCCGGAGGGAGGTATTCGCTAAAAAGGAGAAATGTAACGAGGAAAAGGAGAAACGACACATTATAACGATTCTTAATTCAACGATCCGAATTGGAAGAGTTTGACTGTAAACTCATTACTTGCATTGATTCCTTATTGCTAACTTTTCCCATCTGAACCGCTTGTAATTCACCAACTTTGCCTCATTATCAATGATATTCGACCTTCTCAAGAAACCTTCAAGAGCCAGCCATCAGCTTCAGTCTCCCCCTTCGCATTCACACCTCCCCACAGCAAAATGCCCTTCCCGTCTAAACACGTATCCGCGCCAAAGAACCCCCTAGGCCCAGGATGAACCTTTCCAGCCTCCTGCGTCATTTCCGCCGGTGCAATCTCAAGTTCATGCCAACTAAACGCGCCAGACTGGACGCCGGGAATCGCACCGCGGATGGCGTCCTTCACGCTCGTAGCGCTGTAGTCGTCCGAGTTTATTTGCAGCGTCCACATGTCGGAGTAGAACGGGTGATCTTCTGTGTAGTTCCGGTCTGAGGATGCTATCTCGGCGTCTTGACGGCTGCCGAGGAGGTAGAGAAGGTACCGACGTCCATAGCCTGTGGTGACGGGAATCAAGGCGCTTCCTACGCGTGGTCGAGGGCCCGGAACGATGGGGTTGGAGGGAAAGTCGACAGTTGTCCACTCGGGGAGCTTTTCAATAGATTCATCCTGGATGGTACCGGGCTTGATGTAGTGAACTGAGCCGTGGACGTCTGACTCGGCGCTGATGGAGTATAAAATGCCCTCGACGAACTGCGAAGCCAAAGGCGCGGCTGGAGCATCTGGTAGGACGTGCCACAAACGCGTTGTGAAATCGAAAATCCAGGTACCTGCCGATGGCTGATCATTCTCATAACCTCCGTGCAGAATCAGATTATCCTTCTTGGCGTCGTAGAAGATCTGATGACTGTGTCTGGATTGGGGCGCTTTTCCAGCTGCATCTATCATTGACCAGCGAGCAGCCTTGGGCTCCCATTCCCAAAGTGTGAATTCATCATCGGCTGCCTCGCCCTCGGCGTTTTGTCCGCCAAAGACAATAAGCGTGTCGCCACGGGCACACGCCGCGTGATTGACTCGGGGAGGAGGGATGTGTCCGTCGTCGCCCACAGCTGGGTAGCATGCGTATTCGCCTGCGCCCTCGGCTTGTTGTTGAGCTAGAATTGCGATTGCGTGGACGTCATTGTTGCAGAGCTTGCCGTCGTCTTTCTTGCCGCCAAAGATGTAGGCCTTGCCGTCGATGACTGTGACTGTGTGGTGGGAGCGAGCTAGTGAGAGTCTGCAAGCAAGTTAGTGTTGAATCTCGTCAATAGTTTACAAGGCCTTACGAGTCGTCCTTCTCTGGAGTTTTCGCGATCTGGCTGAGGACTGCTGTGACTGGTTGTGATGGCTTCGCGACAGTTGCTGCTGCGCCGACTTGAAGACCTGTCGAGACGACCTGCTCCGCAGCAAGGGCACCAGCTGCGACTTCTGCCATTATTCTGTTGTTGTTCTGCCTAGTGCAGGGTGGATTGCGGGAATTGTTTGTTTGTTTGTCGTTTGATGTTCAGATGAGATTCATAAACTAATCGGCGACGAGAAGAGTGAAGGGGTGAAGCTCAAAGCTGAAGGCTGACAGTGATAGATGAGACATGACGTAAGGCCGGATGCGGGCCAGCATGACGTAACTGAACTCGCGTTGGAATGTGAAGTGACCGAAATCAGAGTTGATCGAATATATTTGACGTGAGTAACTGAAATTGAATTGGGAGTATTATCGGAATTGGCTTCTACAGATGAAAAGCTTGCCTATTATTGTGTTGCGTTGGGTCTTTTCGCTGCAGCTATTGGGCTAATGTTAGCTAATACTATATCAGCTGGACATTCTGACGTCAGAACTCCAATTCGCGACACGTCGCGTCAACCAAGCCAAATCTTTATAAACATGTGGCGCCTATATAAAAGGCTAACACTGACTTGACATAGTTATTTAGGACATGGAGGTTGCGTGAAGTGCCACGTTTTGGGACAATTGCGTCGTGCCATGACAGCACTCAAGATTAAATAATACCAAGGTCAAGCTAGCTCAAACATGGCCAACTCCCAAGTCTAACATCTATATGGTCTAAGGATGATGTCTATACACACTCATATCATTCAATCATACATATAAACGCGTTTCGTTTATTTGTTGCGAACCTCCCACTCGTAAACGGCCATCATGTAAGGTCCGTGGCCTCGGGTATCGTTAGGAACAACAGGAACATTAGTGTAATACTAAAAACCGTTAGCAAGATTTAGAAATATTGGTTGATAAAAGTTAAAACATACCTCGAAAGAAGCATCACTGTTCAGAGATCCAACCCCGACAGTACCCTCCCAGGTAAGGGTGCCGTTCTTGTGCTTGGTGACAAAGTCACGGTAGAGACGCTTGTAAGCTTGCTTAGCAGGCTTGGTGTAGATCTCCTCGTCGAGGAGACCACGACGAAGACCAGCCAGCCAACCGTAGGTGAACATGGCAGAAGCAGAACTCTCGACGTAGTTACCCTCGGCGCCCTCGTACTCCTTGTTCATGATGAGCTCCCAGAGGTGGCTCTCGTGACCCTGAGCGCGGAGAAGAGCAGAGGCGAGATCCTTGTAGTAGGTGCGGAGACGCTTGTAACCGGGGTGGGATTTGGGGAAGACGTCGAGAACCTCAATCAGAGACCAGAAGTACCAACCGACAGCACGGCTCCAGACAAGGGGAGAGGCACCGGTTTCAGGGTCGGCCCAGACAGCGGTCTTGCTCTCGTCGAAACCGTGCACGGGAAGGCCTGTCTCCTTGTCGATGGTGACCTCCTGGATCTTGTCCCATTGAAGGACAATGTCGTCCCAGGCAGTGGTGTTCTTAGCGTCGAACTCCTTGGTCCAGTGGGCGTAGAAGCTATCAGCCATGAAGATACCGTCGAGCCACATCTGGTCAGGATAAGTGGGATCGCGGTGCCAGAAGCCTCCAGTGGGAGTTCTGGGGTGCTGGTTCATCCTGTCACGGATAAAGTCGGCAGCCTTCTTGTACTTTTCCTCGCCAGTGCGCTTGTACCACCACAGCAGGTTCATGCCGATGCGATAGTTATCAAGCGAGTGCTTTGTCATGTCGTAGTTGATGATGGTTCCGTTAGAAGCAACCACCTCGTCCATTCTGTCGCGGTACCAGTTAACCAGGGTCTTGTTGTTGGTCAACTCAATGGCAGCCTCGTAGCCCTCATAGACGACAGCACGGCCGTACCAGTAAGCGCGCTGGGTCTCGTGGTTGTTACGGATCCACGAGTCAGCGAGGTTGGCCATGAGGTTGTTGGCGACAGCCATGTTGGCCGAAGCCAGGGCGAGGCAGAGAGACTGGAACTTCATGGCGACAAGAGACAAGGAACGAGTGTGAAGTAGTTGTCGACTCGAGATCGATAGTCTAAACTCTCGGATGAGAGCGAAGCGGGCATATTGAACTATTTATTCATTTTGATATGGCGTGACGATGATCCACTTTGATCCGTGTTGGTCATCTAACATTGTGTAAAAGGGTAGGACGATGCTTTTCTCCATGACAGTTGACAGGTAGCCAATAACCGTTGACGTGCAAGATCCGAATCTGCTTTGCCACTCTTTATAGCTTACAATTACCGTGTTAGGTAGCATCGCCGGGGGGCAGAACCTGGGCTGGAGGAATCCCGTCCACCAAGCGGATTGTTTCAGCTAGAGCAAGGGACCCTAGGATCTGCATGAAGTGGATATCACCCCTGCCTTAGCGACAGTTGAATTGCGATCGCAACCAACGTTTATGCAAATGTTTTCTTCCTAAAAAAGTCCATGTCTTCCGCTGCTGCAGTGCCGCTTATGCGTGCTGCGGCTTGGCTGTTACCCTGCGGCATATATCTATCTGAAGTTGGGACCAGATCTACTGCCATATTGGACGATCTTATGATTCTTATCGGGTTGTTAAGCCAGATTAGGTATCCGTCTCGTCTGTGTGCCTCTTGCACTTTTCAAGGTGGTTAGCTGTGAACGATAGCCGCATACGAAGAGTCAAGTTCAACGTAGGAACATGCGGTTATTAGCTTTATCCACCTATAATATTACGTTTTAAGCTACGGTATTAAGCTTGTATGGAGCTCGCTCTTGTCTAAATTATCCTTGCCCGTCTTTCCTTTTAATCCACTTCCCCGAACATCCGACAACAATGCAAACCCAACCCTTCATCTCCATCAATATCTACAGGTCATGTCGAGCATACTTGCTCTTGTGTCTAATCTTTTCACCATACTTGAACAGCAAAAAAGGGATAGGGATAAAAGCAATCGAGATGAATGCCAATGTCGAACTAGCCCAGTTGACGCCGAGCTTCTTGTACATTGCCGATGCGAATAGTGGCTGTTGACTGTTAGCTTCTGAGGTATATGCCCTGTATTTGCGGTGTAAACTTACAAAACCAGCACCAAAGGAACTTCTAAAGAAATCGTTACCAGCGAGGACTGAGGCTGCATATTCGGGATATGCGTCACTCAGGTAGTTCAAAACGGAGTTGAACAGCAAGAATGCACCGATAGAGAACCATGCGGTACCGATGATGGGGACAATCCAGTGGATGTCCACACGCGATGCCCAGCCAAACCAGAAGAGACAGATGGGAATAGCAAAAGCACCAACAAATGAAGGCGGCAATCTCCACTCAGGCTTAAGTTCACCGTCATCGTTGAACTTGGGCTCAATGTACTTGTGCTGGTACCACACGAATGGCGGCATAACAACAAAAACACCAACCAAGATACCTAGGTAGGCAAGGCCTTGAATACCCAGAGAGAAGCCGTAAATCTCGCCAAAGACAATGGGAAATGACTCGAACCAGATGTACAGCAGACCGTAGATGAGAGCAATGTAGAGGTTGAGCAAAAACACAATGGGTTCGCCCAGACTCAGCTGGAACGGTCGTACCAGAGTCATCAGCGCCGTGTCCTTCAAGGACATGTCCTGCGTGGACAGTTCGGCTTCGCAAACGAGCTTGTCATTGCCAGTGAGCTTTCGCAGGCGGCGGCTTCGGCGGTAAAGAATGTTTGCGGGGGATGTCTCGGGGAGAAAGAAGAAAAAGAGAACGAGGGAGAAACCAGACAGCCACATGAGCTCCCAGATAGTCCACGTCCATCCTTTTGCTTGAGCGGCGAATCCACCGACGAGAGGACCAAGGGTAGGACCACAGATAGCTCCAACACCCCAAACAGCAAGACCATAGGTACGTTTAGAAGGTCTATACATGTCGCCAATCGAAGCTCCACCCGTGGCGAGAGACGGCGATCCGATGAAACCCGTAATGAAACGGAACGCGAGAAGCATGCCAAAGTTTGTCGCAAGGGCAGTAGGCACTTGAAGAACAACGAACAATGCCAAAGTGATGATGTATACAGGATTACGACCGATCTGTGGGATCTCGGACAATGGTGACCAGATCATAGGTCCGAGACCGTAGCCTGCGACAAAGAGAGTAAGGCCAAGAGTGGCAGCGACCTGGGAGACGCCAAAGACTCGCATCACGTCTTGGAGACCGGCGGTGTAGATGGCGGAGCCGATGTAAACGGAGAATGTGAGGAGACAGATTTCGAAGGTGACGAAGAACCTCTTTATGCGCGACCAGTTCCTAGGATTCTAAATATGTCAGGGTAGTTCAAGGAGGGTGTAGACGGAAGACTTACTTCAGGGTCATCGGGACCATACCAGTCCACCACATGAGCATCTTTGCCCTTTTCCTTATCGACAGGATGACCACTAACTTCGTTGACGGTCCTTCCCTCGCCAGAAGACACAGCCGTATCGGAAGAAGACGTCCTTGCCTGCGATCTTCTACTCTGCTGCTCATCATCTCCCTCAGGGGCCTGCGGCTGACCATGTCTGGCCATGTTGGCCGACTTTTCAACGTGGACGTATTTCTTCCATAGCGACGGGTCTTCCTCCTCGGGATACTTGAAGACTCTGCCACCCGTCAGCAGACGGAGGCAATGGCTGAAGATGGTATCACGAATTAACTCCTTCATAGTTGTATGCCAAGTGCGGTTAACAAAAACGAGGCTTGCATGGGAAAAAAAGGATGAGGGCTAAGAAACACCGAATTGGGACATGAGGCGCCTCATTGTATTATAGTGAATGGGAAAAAGGTACCGTGTGTGTCGTCATGATCATCGTGTCATAGAAAATCCCAGCCGTGGATCACTAAAACGGGCCTACTACGCACAGAGCCTTTCGTCTTCTGCTTTCTTTTCTTTCCACTATTAAATTAGTTAGCAGTGGAAGATTCGGATGTATAAAAATCGCAGGAATGAACAGGGATCGATTATCGATGGTAGATCTTGATCGGGCTGAGCCGTGCCCTGTCCAACGCTTGAGGGTCCGACCAATAAAGCAATTGGAAGCTTTTGGTTTTATTCTCGAAGAGGTTTGGCTTGTCACGGTAGGGAGTTTTTACGATGGAGTCGTGGGTGGAGTTTTGGGAGTTTTTCGGTGAGGTCATGGATATTGAAAGAGGTTATGACGCCTATGACTTTTTGGACAAACCACGTAACTTACCGGACCTATTAAATTTCTTGGCTTGTATTGGTTAGGCTTTTGTCGTTGACGATTTTATGTATGAGTCAAAAGGGTCTTTTGTCAGCCTTGCATGACTCGGTCGTCCGATCTTGGATGACCGGGTTCTTGGGTTTGTGTTCTGATAAGACCTTAGCCGTGACGTAGTACATAATCAAAGTTGACCGAATTGAGGGAAATTCGTTCGTCTCAGCCAACGCGAACTGAATATGTTCAAGCCTTATATCAAGAAAGGGATTCAACAATTATTACTTTCAGAGGATCTATATGTTCGTCCGATGTTTGTACTTGTTGCATTGAATTGGCCAAGGGATGAAGGAGGAAGAACTGGCTGCCGTGTGTACAGCTCCGTGACATACATGTCCGTCTTAGTTAGAGCTCAGTTAATTATATACGACTTCTGTTGATCTGACTTAATAGCTAGATTTTGACCTGTGTGTAAGAGGTTAACATTAATATCAACACCAAAGAGTAACATGGGAACATTTAAGAATCAACTCAAATGATGCAAAAATAGATATCCTGTTTTTACACATTGTAACGTCGATCTACCACCGGGCAGTACCTATAGCAGACAAGGTCCAAACTAAATATAAAGGTCTCATGCTGACAATAGCCGTGTCTTAACAACCGATTGAGCAGGCTAATAAGCTGCGAGGCATAACCTAGACTATATGCATATAGCTTTACTGTAGGCTATGCGAATAAATATGAGTCATTTTATCAGTGACACATTAAGCGAAAAGGAATCATGCAAAAAAGGTACATTATACGGTAGCCTATTCTTCCAAATTGCCCACTGTAACAATGGCTGATGTGAGCCACCTTTCGTCCTCTGCGGAATAGCAAGTGGCTTACCAGCACGAACAATAAGCCAAGTTCCGAAATTTTATTCTAAATTAAACGATTCGCTGGTCGGGTCTAATCCTCTTACTTTGATTGGTGCTACTCGATATTAAAATGCATTTTTCCGTATTCTAAACGATAATTAAAATCCATTCCAGCCTGTGTGACCAGTGATAGGAATGAACTGGCGGACTTTCAACTTTCATCCCCGCAACTCCGCCTGTCAACGGTAGTTATGAATACCTTTATAACCATACAGCGCACCTCTTTAAAGCAACGTAACACATCATTCTTCTCATCAAATATTCCCACTAACTCTCCCATCTAATCATAATGAAAATCCTCTTTATCGGCGCAACAGGCTCTATCGGAGGCGAAGCCCTTCGACAATGCCTCGCTCATCCAAAAGTCACTTCTGTGGTTTGCTTTGTGCGTCGACAACTCCCATCCGACATCTCAGACAACCCTAAACTCCAAACTGTTATGATCAAGGACTTTTCAGTCTGGTCAGAAGATGTCCTACTTCCTCACGTTGACGCTGCTGCCATGATTTGGCATGTTTCTTTCCATGACTCAACTTGAGCTCGTAACTAACAGATGGCAGTGCTATGGGCTCGTATAGAGGAAACGTCAATGCAGATATGGAGTACCCTCTAGCATTCCAATTCGCTTTCGCACCGCTTCTGGAGGAGAAGCAACCGAGAAGATCGCGATTCCGCTTCATTCATCTCAGCGGCGCATTCGTGATTCAAGACCAAGACGCAAAGCTCTGGGTGAACGATTACCCTCGAAAGCTCAAGGTACGTTGTATCCTTTATTAACTTATCAGTTACTCATCTAAGGAACTTATAAAGGGTCTATACGAAGTTCGATCTCGGGATTTCGCAAAAGAGCACGCATCCGTGTGGCGAACCTTTATGCTTCGGCCAGCCGGTGTAGTTACCCAAAAACTGATGATTCCGGGTATCATGGCTAGGATGATGCTGGGTGACAGTTTGGTTGTGAAGAATCGAGAGCTGGGTGCTTATTTTACGTGGTTGGCTGTCAGTGAAGAGAGTGAGCCTGAAGGGACATTTTTGATCGAGAATAGACGTATTGTTGAGGGTGGGAGAGAATTCCTAAAAGCTGGGAATATCAACTTTTAAGAATTTCTTGGGTCTAAGGTTAATGCTTGGACTGATCAAGAGAGCACGGTGTATTATAAGAAGATAGTTGATCTTCGAACATCTTTCTCCTGTATTACTCTCATCTCCTACTCAGACGAAGAACATGGTATTTAGAAACCCTGCTAAGGGTCAGACTGAACCTATGGTTATCGTCTCTATCACATGTCAGAATTAGTATTGGCTCTCTTGCGTATCGCGTAGGGTATACTCACCAATACAAGCGAGAGCTGGATAGCTGGATGATCAACTGTAATCTCAATTTGAGGATGTGCGCCTCGAACCATAGCTGTGATATTTTGCGCCACGACCAGTGCTTGTGCTGCTCCAGGTCGCGCTGCTTTGTGAGCTCTGTTATCGGCAATGTCGCCACAAACCTACAGATTAGGATAGCTGGGATCAGCGAACTGTAATGTTGGTGATATTTTGATAAAGCCGTTGTTGGCATTCAAAATCTTGTGTCCTGGCGTGGGTTGCAGACATTGTAAAAACTGGTTATTCTGCGTTTGTCCTGTTGCTGAGATGACGAGGTTTGTTGGTATCTTTCGCTCATCTTTCCACTCGAGGTCGAAATTTGATCCCGTCTGTTGGGAAGCCTTCTTGTGGGGTCACTGCACGTGTACCAGTAATGACGCTGTAGGGGAAACCTTTGATAAGTAACATGAGTGGGAAGAATGGAAGGCCGACTTACTCTACGCCAAGTTCTTGCAATCGATCACAAATAATGGCATCCATCTTGGGGTGGTAGAGCTGCATGTGCCGATCTCTCGAGAACTTGTCTTATACTAGTAGTCAGAGGTCGAGTTAAGACAGATAATTTGTTCTAGCACCGATAGCCTCGTAGCCTACCGAACCTGGCACGATTTTAGTCATGTAACATTACGATAGGTTAACTTGGTCTTGATCCATTTAAAATGAGTCCAAGATCTCGGTCGCCCTGACCAAATGGTATAGATCATGCAACTAGTCTGATACTAGATAGGCTTTAACCTCTTATTTAAGGCTGAGAGAGTACATTTACAGTATGCTTTGCCCCCGCTAAAAGCTTATGCCAAGTTTTAGACCCTTCTAAACGGCCTTTTAAATATAAGCACTAAGCTCATAAGTGCAATCGCTCGCTAATCACGACGGTCTCGAACGTGATCCCGCTACTCTTGGGCCAGGAAGTATGTAGCATTTATTCCATCTCAACTGCTTACACGCACGCGTGTTAGTGCTGACCGTCTTTGCTTTACTAGATACCAATAGTTAACAGGTCTCCCAACGCCCGTTCTAACCGCTGACCAGTCCTGGCCTTTGTCTGCCAATTAGCATTTGTCTTTAGCGACCGGAAACGCTGCTCTGTTACTGGATGTCGGTTGTCTCACGAACAAACCTATGCCATTGGTGCGGACTTCACGTATGCCAACAATGCAGACGACCTAAGTAGTCTTGGAAGTCTGACAGCAGCAATCCAGCGCACCCTCATTGTGAAGGGCAATCTTGGGACTATGACACGACTAAGACTTATCAGCTTCAACACGACTGGTTCACCGCCGTTTTTCAGTCCCAATCAAGTGTCATCTTCCGCTCTTTGCTAGGCAAGCCTCAGCAACTAAGATAACTACACTTGGCCTTAGTAACTCAGCCACTGGTAAGGCTAAAGTAGTGTTTTGTTAATCGGTAATGCGGCTGCTTAGCTGCTTATTTGTTCACGAGATTTCTGATCTTTACCGCTTCTGGTCATTTAGACGGCCCATCGGTCTGAACTAGTGGATTCTTGACAGCGAGTTCCGTTGTGGAGGGCCTTCTCCGACATCCGTTATGAGGGGGCCGAATCCTTATGTCTGACGTGCATGGACTACTTAGGTAGAGTCGGCTGAAATGGAGCAAAGTGATGTTAGGTTAAATATAACATGTGAAGCTATAAAGATCATCACAGACCCCTCAAAACAAATTCATTTTGTCCATTAACATATACCCCCGCAACGACACATCACTATGGCTTCTGCTAACGGCGACACTGGCAAAATGCCTCAAAAGACCCACGAGCTCAGCAACCATCATATGGACTCTACAATCTGGAACGAGTTCAAGTTCAGACCTGATGACATTGTCATTGCCACCCATGGAAAGTCAGGCACAACTGTATGTCATTCTCCACTATCCCAACCCAAAAGATAATCACTAATGACCAAAACTAGTGGGTGCAACAAATCGTATCTCAGCTCATCCACGAAGGCGACCCAACTGTTCCAGCAGGCAGCATCTCACCATGGGTTGACCTGCGCATCATCCCTAGAGAGGTTATGCTGGGCATGATCGAGAGCCAGACGCACAGACGCTTCATGAAGACACACTTGCCCCGTGATGCTCTCGTTTGGAACCCTCAAGTCAAATACATCTTCATCGCTCGCGACGGCCGCGACATGATTTGGAGTCTCCACCACCATTTCTATGCCGCAACACCAGCCTTCTATGCCATGTTTCAGAACAGTGGTTACAATGGGCCAATGTTCGAGCGGCCGAGCGAAAACCCCAGGGACATGTTTATTGACCTCATTGAAGACGACACTCGCCCATCCATCTCCTGGCCATTCTGGGGCCACATTCGATCATGGTGGGAAGCGCGCCATCAGCCTAACCTCATGATGGTTCACTTCAACGATCTCAAAAAAGATCTTGAGGGTGAGATCCGCAAAATTGCCAAGTTTCTCGAGATACCTGACTTGCCTGAGGACAAGTTCAAGGATGTCGTTGAGCACTGCACCTTTGACTGGATGAAGGAACATGCAGAGCTAGCTGCGCCGCCTAGCTCCGAAATAGCATGGGCGAATGGTGCTAAGGACTTTGTGAACAAGGGTTCGAATGGACGCTGGAAGGATGTTTTGTCCGAAGAAGATAACAAGAGATACCTTGAGAAGGCGAGGGAGGAGCTTGGAGAGGAGTGTGCAAACTGGCTGCAGCATGGTGGCTCTTTCAAATGATTCAAGAAGCGATAATATCAGAGTACTGGAATAGCTCCAAGGTGTAAGACAAGGGTATTATAAATTTAAAGAGACCTAACATATAAATACCATAACCAATCGTACACTAATCATCCCTGCTGCCAAAGTACCGTCTTATCGCCAACAATACTTACCTTATCAATTTCTCTCATCTCAGCATCCGTAAGTCTCCATCCCAAAGCGTCAATGGCACACTTGGCCTGCTCAATATTCCTGATCCCGACAACCGGCAAAACACCCTTGCTGATATTATAGTTCAGTGCCACGGCGGCTACGCTCTTACCGCGTCTCTCAGCGACGGTATGCAACGTCTCAAGCACTGGATCCAGGTCCTCCATCTTGTAGCTGCTAAACTGACGCGACTTGGGTGGTGGGTTGTCCTTGGTGTACTTGCCCGACAAGCGACCTTGTGCAAGGGAGGAGTATGACTGGAAGATCAGGCCGCTGTCTTGGCATTTCTTGATGTTGCCAGTGATTTCGGGGTAGCGACGCAAGACGTTGAACTCGCATTGGTTTGTGGCTAGAGGGATATTGAACTTGGCAAGCTCGTCATTCATCTTTTGGACGTCTTCGATGTCGTAATTGGCCACTCCAATGCAACGAGCCAAGCCTTGTTCCACACATTGAGCCATACCCTCTGCAATCTGGGCAATACTCTGTGGGTGAATAGGTCCGTGAACAAGGTAAATGTCGACGTAATCCAGATTCATACGCTCGAGGCTACTCCTGAGACTTTTGATAGGTGCTTGGGTTGGATGAATAAAGTTGGACGCCTTGAGTGGAGTACTGAAGTACTTTGTCTGGATAACAAATGTCTCGCGAGGCAAGTCCTTGACCAACTCACCCACGATTCTCTCACTCTCTCCACTGCCATACGCCTCAGCTGTGTCGATGAAATTGATACCCGCTCCGTATAGAAGTTCCCAAGCTTCGCGAATAGCGGGCATTTCGCTTTCGTCGTATTTCCAAGTTCCTTTGTCGCCCCATGGCCAAGCCCCAATGCTGATATAAGAAGCAGAAACCGGTTTTTGGGCGGCGGTCGGAAACTGGACTCGGGATCTCCTGGTCGGACAGTAGGATGTAGGAAGAACATTATCGCCAGCAATTTCAGGATCAGCCCATTTTGGCTTACTGGAGTGAAAGCCAGAGACGGCCGACATGCCTGCTGAAAGGCCAGCTTGGAGTGCTTTGTCCATAGTGGGAAACCTGTAATAGTAGAATGAATAATGGTGATAAACAGACAGATATGGGTCCGCCTTGCCAAGAGGTCTTATATACTATTATTTCAATTACCATTACTCGTTAATTCGTTTTATCTCGGGAGTTAATGCTCCGATGATTACTGTAGGTTACGGGGCGATTGATGCGGTAGCAGGGTTAAATCAAGGTCATCATGACGCTGATCTAGACCTCAAATGAGAATGACAGGGTCTTCATTTGTTCTCAGCCCTTGTTCAAAGGTTATGATTTGCCCAATATGAGACTTTGACCATGTTTGAAGTAGTTTCGCCCACACATTTCGTCGATTACGATTTGATGACGACAAACTTTTATCATTAGGAGTGGCAACTCAACATTTATAAAAAAAAGGTCGTTACATCGTATCTCTTACATTTAAGTATCAGTGACGTCACGACGCGAATCTCTACACTAACCTGTCATGTCATATATAGGCCAGATAAGCAAAGTTGTAACGAGGAGCGGAGATTCTCGGGTAGATATGATTGCCTGATGAATGTACTCGACCATTCAGTGTGCTTTTGGCAATATGTGTTCGATTACTCTATCCATGTGCTACAATGTGGATATGACCTGTAAATTAGGATGATAGCAAGCAAGCGCACAGGCCGTTATGCTTGTAAGAACTAATATGCAAGAGGGTATAAGCAGGTCAAGGATTGGTAGTTTGCTTTTATACAAGGTAAGTCTATAGTTTATAATGTTGCAACACATGGAATATAATAGCGCTCCATAGTCTACTCCGCTAAGCGCAATTAGGACACTCAAAGCACGAAATGTCATCCCAAATTCCGTCCCTGGAGTGATCAGGCCAGTCCATAAACTTTCCCGTTTCAAGGGTCCGGGTCGCAAACATGCAGATACCATCTTTATATCCAGATCCCTTACAGTCAGATCTCGTACGACAGATAGCAGCGCACTTGGCAGGCGAGCTTTGGTCAGGATACCTATCCAGCGACTCCCTCCACTCATAAGGCCAGTATCCTTGGTAGTTGCAGAGAGCGCCGTCCTTTTCGGACGTCACGCGTCGACAAACGTCGCCTTGTTCGTAAGAGCAGCTCACAGGTCTCGTGATGGGATCGACGGGTGCTTGGCAGGATGGACATGTCCAGCAGGACTTGAGCGTCCAGGCTGCGTGCTCGAAGTTGCGATCGTTGTTGATGGTAAAGTCAGTCGTGGTGATCTTCTTCGCGGTGAAAAGACAACGATTCTCGGACTGCCAGTATCCGGTGGATTCACAGTGGTCCATGGTTTGACAGATAGCAGCGCACTGTTCCAAGGTGTCCTGGTAAGGGTAGTCCTGACGGCTTTCCTTCCAGAAGTCGCCTATAAATTTGGCTCCATAAACGCAAAAATTGACGTCTTCGGCCTTCCATGTGGCCATCTCGCATGACTGACCACGGTCGAAGAGACAGACGTCAGCGGGTGACATCGTGGTCTCAGGCTGTTGAGACGTTCGTGTAGCCAGTGTGGTGGGTTGAGAGTCAACAGGCGCCATAGTGGTAGTAGGGAAAATTAGTTCTGGGACAGAGATCAAGTCAAAGTCACATCGAGGATCAGCCCAGACAGCAGTGTAAGGATATTCCTGGTCAACCACCAAAGTATCCAACGTGGGGTAGGTGCTGGCCCAGATACAGTACCCAGGGTTTTGGTCCCTATCCCGGGTCACAAAAGCTACACCTTTGCAATCATCGAAAACATCGCACGTCTCTCTGCACTCCTTGAGACTGCCTTGCTTGGGATAGTTCGTGCGGTCTGCGTTCCAAAGACCTCCCCGGCCATTGTATTGACCAACAAAGCCACACACAAGGCTCGCTGTCTCCGTAGGTGCCACCTCTGAATCACCAGTCCTAGTCTCCTCGTGAGTCCTAGTCTCCTCGGGGATACTAGTAGAAACAACCTCTGAGGCAGTCGTCAAGGTTGGTGGGTTAAACAGCGGCGGCATAGAGCATTCGTTGCAGTCGAAGCACCTTTGCTCGTACCAGTAACTCAGGACAGACCCAAATTCACCCGCATCGTGGATCTTGAGCCTGGAAATCGGCAAGTCGGTGAAGCGGCACTTCCCATTGACCAAGCTAAAGCCCTGGCAGTTCGGCAGATACTGGCAGATCTGAGCACAACTGGCGTCGTTGATCATCTCTGGGTGGAGATGCTCAGGGACGCCGTATGTTAGATCGATGTAGACACCGTGGACACCACAGGCCCACTCGTCGTCGATATCTGCTCTGCGATCACACTTGGGCAAGCAAGTGGTCTCTGTGGGTGATGTATCGTCTCTTGCGGTAGTAGGACTAACAGGAGTGACGGAAACTGTGCCGGGAATGGACGTGACTCCCTCATCGCGGGATTGAGTCATGGTTGTGCTGTACTCGGTGGGTTGGGTGTTGGCCTCTGAAGAAGGGTGGAAGGGGGAAGTGTCAGAGTCCCCGGTGGATTGGGTGTTTTGTTCAAAAGGAGGCGAAGTGCTGGTACTGAAGTTGACGCCTGTGTTCCCAGAATCCCCAGTGGGTTGAGTGTTCACTTCAGATGCAGTTTGAGTTGTTGGAGTGAGCTGTACGTCTGTGTTCCGAGAGCTCTCAGTAACCTGAGCCGGTTGGCTGTGCTCTTCGGCTCGAGTAGTGAGGTCCCCGACATCCGTTTTCTGTGAGCTTTCAGTCGCCTGAGTCGGCTGTCCGCCGGTCTGAGTGAGAAAGTTGACAGTGGAAACAGAAGATTGATCAATAACTGGGGAAGAGACACCAGCCGTGGCATCGGTTGGTGCTGCCATAGTAGTTTCAGGGGAACCGGTGGTGATTGGTGTCTGAGATGTGGCAACAGGCTCAACTGCAGGAACTCCAAAGTCAAGCTTGACGTCGGCGATAGTCTGAGGAGTGACCTGGTTGGAGATGAAGATTGAATCGACCAAGATCATCGACATACCATTGCCAATGCAAGACATGGAGATGGAGAAGGCGGCAGAGGCAGAGTCAGCAATGACTGTGGTAAGGACCTGGTTCCACGAGACACTTGGGCCACCGGAGCTGGAGAGGGAGTTGGAGTAGAACTGGGTGTTTCCTAGCGAGGCACTAACGGTGCAGGACTGACTACCACCGGAGGCGACGATGTAGTAGAACTGGACCGTATATCTGCTTCTGGCGCCCGTGTTGAGAGAGTTTAACATCTGGAAGAGACTAGCGAAAGAACCAAGATCACGCTTGCCAGATGGATTTCCAGAGGCTGTCAAGGAAGCACAACCATCATCAGCGCTGCCGTCGCCCTTGTAGCATCCGCCCTCATGGAATTTGACATCGCCAGTACCCTCAAAATCTGTAAGGAAAGTAGGAGGGTTATCAAGATTAGGTGCATTGAAGCTTCCGCCTGGAAGAGCGTTGGTAACGATGACCTCTTCCTCTTCCGTAGTAGTTGTAGTCTGGGGAATAGTAGTGGTAGAGCTCTCGCTGATAACGACTGAAGCAACGGAGGATGTAAGGGAAAGGCTCTGCACAGAGGAAGTCGGATGTCCAGGCTTGCAAGGCCCCGCAACTACAAAGTTAGCCAGGGCCAAGCCGACGAGAGCGATCTTTGACTGCATATTGAGAGGCTCGGCAGCGACCACTAGAAACGGTCAAAAGAACGAGTGAGTGAGACCTTACTGCCCAAACCAAAACTTTGGGAAAATACGAGTTTATTATGTATCCGCCCCTAATTTTCGCCAAGCAGCTATCTGGTTCAGCCCCGAGGGAATAAATGACTGGTTCATGGTCGAGGACTTGACTTTACTTTTTAGTTGCAGGGTCCACGAGGTAACTATTGATAACTATTGACAGCCTCAGCAGACCATTAGATGGGTTTCCCTGCAGGGGGCAATTCTAGAGTCCGACCGCTAGACCTGAATGATGATAGGGTCAGGGCATAATCCAATGGAGGTTTATTATAGGTCCCGCTGTTGACAACCCAATCTGGAAAGTGGCTTGGGCTCAGCTACGCCAGGGAAATGAAAATTAAATAGTTGCCATGCGTATAAACCACTCGCAAGATTCCCAGTGGGTTCATGGCTCAAGCTTAAAGCACGTGGCTGTTTAAGCTTGTTATTAAGAAAGTGCTAATATCGTTCGCTCTCTTGTAGTAACCATACTGCGCATCAGATGTGCAGACACCGCCAATTCGTACAGATAGTTCCTAGCGAGCTTTTACACAGGAATGCTTTACAAACATTACTGGAGAGATTATATATCTTGTGTATACTTCTAAGTTTATTTGGTAAGTGCATCAGTAGTAGTCTTTGTGAGTATAGCAAGTAATCATAAGTGAATGCTGGTCGTCACCTGGTTAGGTTTGGCAGACTCGGTTCATGGCTAATATATAGGAGCATTTCTACAAACAAGATCAATTCAAGCCTTACAGATGATATCCTAGAGTAATAGATTATTGCAGCTAAGTTGTACGGAAAAAGATCTAGTAATGGAGTCTTGCTACTTTTTAGAATACTTTTCGCTGACTGATCTGGAGTTTTAACTGCTAATTCAAGATTCATGCTATATACTAAGCCTTTAGTATTATAGGTCCCTATGCATTCTTCTATCCGATAGTTTTTGCAACGTTTATGAAAATTCTTAGTTCTCGCCTATCTTGCTGTGTTGCGGTTAGAAGGCAAATGTGTGTTAACTGGCCTAAGGATTCATATAAAAGACTGTGCTGATAATCGGGCTCCAATCCACTAAAAACAAGACGTAATAAGATACTAGCTTAGATACACAACTATGAAACTCGTTTTTCTCCCTACAATTGTTCATAAGGTAGAATAGCACGTGATGGTTCATTCTACGCGTCGCGCTAGTTATTCCCCATGATTTTGGGGTCCACTTCAGCATCAACCGAGCCGAGGCAGACCCACCTGGACCGAGCTTAATGCTTCTCAGGAGGACCCGAAACTGGGAATATCTCCTTCCATCATAGACTTTGACAACTCAATAGTCAAAGTAATAATTAAGATGGCAACAACACTCGCAGATCAGGTCTCTGTAGACAAAGTCGGAGAAGGCGAATATGTCTCCAGAGTCAACCCCGTCCGAATGGGCAACGCCGCGCCAATCGCCTATGGAGGCTGCACAGCTGCCGTAGCCGTAAACGCCGCATGCCTCACAGCACCTCCCACAATGTCTCTGTACTCAGTCCTCGGCCACTTCCACGGCCCCGCCTCGACGGACAAGAAACTACACTGTAGTGTGACCAAAACTAGAGACACGAGGTCCTTTGCTACGCGCAGAGTACAGGTCAAGCAGGAGCAGCCCAATGGCAAGTTCCGCGTCTGTATGGAGGTTCTGGCCGATTTCCACGTCAAGGAGACGTCTCCCAGTTTTGAGTATTCTGAGCCGACCTGCTCAAAGTGGCCAAGGCCGGAGGATTGTCCGAATGTACAGACATTGGTTAAAGATTTATTGGACAAGGGCACTATTACCGAGAACCAGGGCGAAGAGTTTATTGAGACCTTTGCTGCCAACGCCAAATACTTCGAGACGAGATACTGCACAGACGGCGTCTCAGCCCAAAACCTAGCAGGCGCTGCCGCAGCCACCGTCACAACTCAAGACGACCGATTCATCACTGACAAAGTATCAGCAGAATGGCAGCGCGCTCGCCACCCACTCGACACGCAAGTCGAGGAAATGAGCGCGCTAGCTTTCTTTATGGACGCCGCGCTTTCGTTCCTGCCGCTGACGCACAATCACATGTGGTTTGGCGATACTACTGCTTGTTCAACGCTGGACTTTGCGCTGCGCATCTTCGTGCCGGAGATCAAGATGAATGAGTGGTCTATCAAAGAGCGCAAAACCTCCAGGGGTGGAGGGAACAGGACTTATTCTGAGGGCAAGTTGTTTGACAGGCATGGAAATTTGATCGCTTCGAATACGCAGCAGTCTATCATGAGAATGCGAGAGGGCATTGTGCCAAAGCTGTAATTGTCTGTTTGTTAGGTATGCAAGATTGCGGTCAAGTATTAGGGTTAGAATTAATTGTTAAAATACGAGCTATGTGTGTTATTCCACTAATGAATGATTGGTTGTCCTTGCATTCTCCCTGTACTGTATCCTTTTGCTTCATTTGTTTGACCTTCCCAATTACACGAATTGCTATGGTAATCTTCTGTCATCTCTTGTGTGTACATGTCCTTAGCGTCGCGACGGCATGAAGCAATTTGGTCTTCTACGTTCTTTTTCATTCAACTTCGGCTTTTTTCCTCTTGATGGATCTCGTCGTCTGTTGGAGGAGGAAGATGATCGTGACTGAGCTTCATCTGGGCACTGAGTCACTGTCCACATTAACCCGCCGTCACTTCGGGCTATGCGCTGAAGTGGTCCGAGTCCTTCAGTAGTTAAGGGATTGTTCATGTGGGAGTAAAGGCCGAATAAGGTTTCCTTAGAAACACTCGTAATCTGTGGGACTTCGTCTTGGTTCGTCTGAGGGAGGGAATTGGTAGGTAGACTAATCCGTATTAGCACCCTGAGAAGCGGTAGAAGGATCTTGGTTCGGACCTAGCGAGTGTCTGGGGAAGACCATCACAGCTGTATGAAGCTTGTCGATCGGGAAATGCTGCCCCTGTAATAGACTGGTAGGCCAACTCTGTCTCAACAGCAAGTGCCCCTTCGTTCCCTTCCGGTGGCATCGCATTGAATAACGCGTCGTCCGAGACTGGGATTTCTCTAGATGCAGGTCCAGCTTGGGCGTTGCCACTCATAAATACGTCGCCAAGCTGCTGATGCATATTGTTATTATGAGGCTTAGTACCGGACTGGTACGGGTCGTTTAACAAAGAGTAATATTCAGAGGCAGTCATGATAAGTTCCTCAGTGGGCATGATATCCGCCTCGGCTGTTTCAATCTGGGCATCATGACCCATGTGATTACTCTGCTGTTCAAAGGCTGACCTTTGATCAGCAGCATGGGAAGGATTTTCCTCCCTGTCGGGCGCAGTGTTTTGTTCTGAAGGCAGATTATCGCAACTAGGAACTGGAGCATCGGGCGTGTCGGCAGTGTCGGCAAGGCCAGGCTGTGTTTGTTCTTGTTTTAGCGAGTTTTTTCGAGTGTGTTCAGCTAGTCGCTGCTCGTATTCTTCGTCGTCGTCATCGCCGTCCGAGAGAATAATACTATCGTCGATGTTTGAACCAGACCCTTGTACTACGGGAGGAGGGTAACGAGTGTTCGTGAGATGATCGTGGATGGTATCTTGATTCGCGTTTGCGGGGATAGCGCCAGTGACGGGATCGCCATCTATACACGCCCAATTAGCAATAATCCTATCAGTCAAACGAGACTCATCAGAACTTACTTGGATCTTGGCCTTGGTCTTCCGCATGGTCTCTTCTATAGTTGCGGTACTGCTCCAAGAACCAGTCAATCTGTGGTTTAAACGGAATAGTCCTATCATGAGGATTATAGCGCATAAGCTCCGACATAGCGACCCAGCCATATTCACAACCTCCTGGAAATTGAGGCTTGTCAAAATAAATGATAGGGTATATCCGCCTCGAAGCTTTCGATCCACCAGGCTCGTATGACTTAGCCCACTTCGCAGTCCCACTGCTCTCATCGTACTCGTAACAAGAAGGTATTTTATCGACATCTTCGAGTAGGCGTGTGTCTTTGAGTGATATGCCCCATAGCGGGATGCCAAACCGCCGGAAACTACCCCAGGGGAGTATCAAGACGGCGTAGAACTGCTTTTCCTTCTTCCAATAGCTTGTGTATAACTCGCCAGGTTGAGGGTCGATTTGTGATGCCAGAGCCTCATGAACATGTCGGGTACGGGGTGCGTTGTATGGATCATCATCCGTATCATCCACTGGCGCTGGATCTGTATGGATGCGACCATCAGGACGACCGTAGTCGTCGTAGGGCTTCCTTTGAGCCACTTCGTTGTTCTCTGCGACAAGCTTGGGAGTGCAGCCCAATACACGCGTACCTAACAGAGAGAGTACCCTCTCGAAATCTACTCTCTGTTCGCCGTCATACTTCTTACACTTCTTACCTCTCAAGTGCTTTTGGGCGCCTGCAATAGGACTGTCCGTGCGGAACTCGATTTCGGAACCCTTGCGGCAATCCTTACACTCCACAATGTACCAATGTCCTCGGTAGTTCTGCATGACATATTTAATCGGGGCATTGCCATTCTGGTACACTTCATCAAAATGGATTACTCTGTCTGTCAGGGGATCTGGAGGATTGTTTCCCCGAGAGCGTTTGTTCGTATTGGATGAACCAGGGACCGAGGTCCTTTGGCGTTTCTTGTGTTTGGGTTCTCGTTGCGTCTCATTTTGAGTTGTCGGAGTAGTATCATGAGGCTGTTGGTGTTCGTTCGTCGGGGCGGAAGGCTGTTCTGCTTCGTGTGCAGCAGGATCGCAGGTCGTATTACGCTGGTCTGTCATGGAAGCAGGGTCTACGTCTGATATGATGTTGCCAGGTGGGACGTTCTCCTCTGTTTGATCTCGAACAGGAGTTGGCGGCGCTTGCTGATCAGCAACCCATTCGGTGAAAACACCATTGGAAACCGAGTGCCCCAGTATGTCAAGCAGCTCACGTAACTCAGCCTTCTGCATCTGTAAGAGCTTCTGCTGATACTCAAGCTGTTGTTGCGCCACATCTTTCTGCTGATCTTTGACTTCCTTGCACTCTTTCAGGAGCTCAAAAATGACCTCGATTGCATCTTTGGATATACTATCGTTGGTGTCACACACGGCTACAGAACCTCCTCTGTCATATGCGCGTGACGCCTCGAAGTACTTGGCTTGTGCCTCTTTGTATCTCGCTTGGAAAGCCTCCTCTGGGGACTGGGCAGGACGATCGTAGCATGCCCAACGTTGGCGATATCGTTGGAGAGGGACTTCTCTCGAGGAAGGTAAGTCGGACTCATTCATGTTGGGTTTCAGCGTGTAAAGATAGATTTGTTGGTAATGTAGCCTTAGCCAAAGATCGGCCCTCTTATCGACTATTGTCTCTTCAAGGACAAGACAACTTGAGTTTGGCAGTCGGCTCCTTATGAGTCCGATCGACTAGACAAGCAGAAGAGATGGCCGAAGAAATGGAAATGGGTAGAAGAAAAGAGAAAGAGAAGAAAGAAATTTTCCCCCCTGCGTGAAGATACTTCTATCTTTTGATATGGTGTATACGGATACTCTATGGTACCTAATTCTGCTTCTATCCAATCACCCTATCAGTAATTGGCCGGGGTGTAGGAAGCGTTGGTTGTCGTTTGAGACAAACACAGACAGATAAAACTGACCAATCAAGGAAATACCAGGATTGTGATCCTTTCATGGGGTTGGGAGGCGGTAACGAAAGAGAAAAGAGCAAACAATCAACAGTCCGTTTTAAGATTTTTCCTCTCACACCCTTTTTACACTTCTAATTCGCAACCTTTCACACCTTCACTTCATAAGAACATGAGGACAAAGCACACCAGCCAATCGGGATACATTAGGTTATTTCCGCTGATGTTGGCCGTACTTGAATAAAGCGGCAACCAATGAGGGTATCACATGCACTGCAGTTTGCTACACCCCCTCGGCCATACACTCCAGGGCGATCATAGCAGACGAACAGATAGACCAATCAAGAAAGGTAGAGCTTTGTCCATCATAAGAAGAGTATACAATAGCAATCGACCAGATTCCTGGGGAGTTAATTGCTTGATCTATCCCCCCCTCCCTTATTGATCATAACTAATAAAGGTTGTTGATCAATAGGACGTATAGACTTTCTATCCTTCTCAACAGTTATAGACAACTAGAATAACAGTTAATGACAGTGTACTCTGAGATATTTATTGAGACTTTAGTCTGTAAACCGAATGAACAGATAGTTGTTTGCTCAATCCCTGTAAGGCTATCTGGTAGAGACAATCATGATTAACGTACAGACCGTCCGATTTAGGGTTCCTCAACTTTAAGCTTTAATTGAACCGCCCATAGCACAGGTTGTAGCTAGACATAGAATTCTCTAAGATTCTATACATTTTATTTGCTTCATCTATCTACCCCACCTCCACTCACTCGCGACAAACAAAGGAAGTTGTCGGCCGAAAAGTCCCCAACGCCCTTTTATCCTTGCCTTGTTATATTATTTAGGAGGTTGGTAGAGTACATGTAAAGTGCACATAACTGTACAAATCTAAGAGAGCGCTGTTATGGGCCTGATCATGCATTGAACCGGGGTCTCTGAAGTATAGTACTGTACAGTATGCTGTTGGTTGTGAAATTAATCAAGACGCCACGAACAGTTTGCTAGGATCCTGGTCACACCGCGCTCTTAAATGAGTCTGTGGCTTGCTCCAAACTTGCTAGCGTAATTTGCTTTTGACTCATCAGATTTTTTCTTTGTTAAGCGACGTCGTAAAACAAGGCAACCGCAGCACATATATAAATGCGAACTGGCTCCCTCCCACAGGATGAGGCTCTTATAACAAGCGCCTTGAAAGGTCGCTCATAAATCAGGCGTCCCCAAAACGCTTATACATAGGGTTAATTATTTTATTCAATGAATTAGAAAGTCTATAACACACCTCGATAGCATTTAAAGAATTGCCCTGCAGAATAGTAATGTATTTAAGTAGGATACCTATGTATAGTATTGCAAATACCTTGGTACCGTATTAGAGAAGAAAGTCAACTTTCTTGCTGACTCATCCATCTTGAGATCGATAAAGAAATCTCAAGCCAAAGTAATATTTCTTAGCAGTTTAGCATCTAGGAGGTCAGGTCACGTGGTGTAAGAGAGGCAGAGAAACCAACTTTAGACAGGTAATTGACTTGTTTTCAAAGCAATACAGAGCCATTGTGCATTCGTGCCTGTCACAGTTTAGATTAACGGTTGACTCCAGTTTCGCCATTTCCCCCTTCTCCTTCTACGTTGGTCTGAGACTCCCCCCATGGAGTTCCATGGCGCTGCAATTCGGTTTTCCATCGACCGACTCCCTTTATTTATTCTTCGGTGATACAGTCGGCTTAATGCGCTGCTGAGCCTGGCTTACTGTCAAACTTCCAATCCGTAACGACTTCGACCTCGACGGTATATTACGAGGTGTTCCCGTTGCAAGTCATTTTCAGTGTACTTGGTGCTAGCATGGTCATGTACGCTACTGTTAGATCGCTATTCACATGGTGGAAAGCCTGTAGAGCAACAACGTACGGCATTGCCATTTCTGGTTCTTCGATTGGCTGAGTCATCTTTCATCTATGGTCAATCGACTCATGTCGCGAGCGGAGTTTTAATGGACGATGAGTGCTGTTGCTTTCAGCATTCATGGTTAGGGATCTCATGACAATAGCAGGTCTCCGGTCCAGTAGAGCCTATATTGCGGTAACATTCAACGCGAGACATGTACTAGGCCCTTTAAGAGCCAAAATATGCATTTTCTCCGCCTTGCAACAACTGTGTCTTGCTTTAGACTATTTACTTTATTCCACCGGAGGCATAGCCCTGGGCATGTCTTTGGTGTCGTCGGTCCACTCCATCGTCATCCTCAATGCGGTGAGAGTCCTTGGACGGATCCTTCCAGTCTTCTTAGCCGACAACTTTGGACTATATAACGCGACGATGATCTATACCACCGTGTCAGTCGCTCTAGCCCTGGCTGTCTGAATCCCGGGAAGATCCAACGCCGCATCACTGTGTTTCTCCGAATCTTCGGCTTCTTCTCAGGTTGCTTCATCCCTTCGAGTCCAGCATAGGTCGTAGGAGTGTCGGGGCCATCGCAAACATGACATTGGACTGGCGATTTGCATCTGCATATTTATTGGTGTGCTGAAGGGAAGTCCCATCGCTCGTGGGCTCGTGGAAGCGAAGGATGGTGGGTACACGTGTCTCTTGCTGGTGTAACCATGCTTTCTGGAGCCATTTCGATGAACTTTTATAACTCCATGTCAATCGCGTGACAAGGAAAGTAGGGCATAGAGATAACAGATGGCTGTGATAAAGAGGTTATTGATTGATTCAGTCATGTCACTGCCCCAGCAGGCATACGCCGCTGTGAACTAGGGCTAATTTACCCGAGGTTACAGCGGTACTCAATGTTATTACCATTGCAGCCAATAGTAGGTAGTCTAAAGTTCATGTAGAGGGGGTAAATCCAGATTGACGCTAGACGCTATGCACAACATTGGGATAGAGTGATATTTAATATTTTTCGTAACTAGCTTCGATTTGTAGCGAAACTTATACAAGTCAATTGACCTGAGTTTGTGGGCAATTAAATGCAGGTGACCAATACTCATAATAACCTAGACGAAACGTTCCCTTCCACATCTTGTTTTGACTGATAGATGTGTTATACTGTGATGAGTCCTAGCTTCCGATCTATAACAATGGACTTGGCTTATCAATAGCGCAAGGATCTTAGAACACCTCGGCAGCTGAGATACGCTGTATCCCAACAAATTTATAACTAACATTCAAATAGTTCTCATCAGGGCAAGCTAAAGATTCTCGGACTCGCGGCGTCACCGGTGCCATCTATAGACAAGCAAACAGCGAGTGTACATACAGTAAGTGCATGTCAACGTGGCGTTGCACTGGGTTATTGAGATTCGCGATATTAGGGGATACGGGCGGAGATGGGTCAATACATATTCAACACATTCCGTGGCAATGGGTTTCTCGTTTGTTCGGCATGTCAGATTAACTGGATCAAAGTGAAAGAAGATTCATGCATTTACAAGTCGTCGCTGGCCCAGAATCTTATTAGCCAGTCATATGTCCCACCTTGTAAGTGATAAAAAGAGAAAGAAAACCGTTGAACCTAAAGTCTCCATGTTACCCTGCAAGACGATTCCCAAACGGGGGACCTCTCCATAAGCGAGAGTGTCAGCCCAGATCTAACCCTCTCTTTTAAGTCACCTCTTCGGCTCGGTCTGCCGCGGACTCCTTTCACAGTGGATAATTTATTCACACCAAGTCCAATAGTAAACGCCTTGTCGCTAGTTCTCGGTTACATTCCAACAAAAAGAAATGGTAAACAGCTCCGATGGGTGTTCCCGATTGTTGGGACAATCACTCCGGGTTTTATCTATACTGGCCTGCCCCGGACTATGTAAGAGTCCACCCTTTGCTTGATCTACTCTAATTCCACCGCGTCCGTCTTAGTTACCTGAATTTGATCCGGGTTTTGTAGACACTAAGAGGCATTGGTAGAATTAAACTCTTGTATATATCTTGTTTCTGGTCGGTGGTAATGAGTTCAATCACCACTGAAGTCTTCTCGTATCGAGTTTAGTGGGAAGATCGTCAGTATGACAGCGGCTACGCCAAGGGCCTTATCGCCCAAAGGTCTGGGTTCAACCTCAACAACCAATGCCATCAAAGCCGAATGTACAGACCACAAAGAACCCACGACGAATATCAACAAGCAAATTGGCGAGCTTGCGCAACAACTATCGAGAGTATCGACAACAGCTGACGCAGAGTTACACGCTTTCTCGCCATAACCAGGTTCAAAACTAGACCCCGCTTCAACCAATTTCGATCCGCGAGCATAGGCAAAGGCATTCGTCAAACTCGTCGAGACGGACGAAGGTTCAGCGCCGTCGCGAAGTCTGGGTGTTGCCTTCAAGAATCTCAACGTCTATGGCTGGGTAGTGGAGCGGAACACCAAAAGACCTTTGTGGATTATCCCATGGATGCTGCGTCATACGTCTTGGGCCTTCTTGGAAGAGGGAAGAACAGAAGAGTTGAAATTCTTCGTAATTTTGAGGGTGTTATTGAACAGGGAGAGCTTCTACTCGTACTTGGTCCTCCTGGATCAGGTTGCTCGACCCTTCTAAAGACTATCGCGGGAGAAACAGCAGGTCTTGAAGTCGGATCTGACTCTTACATGAACTTCAGAGGTATACTCCCCCTCTACGTTACAAGCCTTTGCTCACACAACTAGGTATTGACGAAAATTATATGCGCTCCTCTTTTCGAGGCGATGTTCTCTACAACGCCAAAATTGACTGCCATCTCGCCCATCTCACCGTCGGCGAAACCCTTTCTTTCGCTCCCAGCGCTCACTCCCCTCGTCACGTCCCCGGCGGCGTAACCCGCTCCCAAGCAGACACCATGATGCGCGATGTCATGATGTCCATTTTCGACATATCTCACACCATCGATATCCGTGTAGGCGACGACTTTGTCCGAGGCGTGAGTGGCGGCGAGCGCAAGCGCGTTAGTATCGCAGAGGCTGCACTTACCGGCGCAAAGCTGCAATGCTGGGACAACACGACTCGAGGACTGAATAGTGGAAGTGCGATCAACTTTTGCCGAAACTTGCGTCTTCAGGCTGATCTTGTCGGGGTTGCGGCTGCGGTGGCCTTCTATCAAGCACCGCAGTCATCTTACGAAGTAAGCAGGGTCTTGACTGATCGCGTGAGATAACGATATACACGTACGGGTGAAACTAACGCGACGTAGTTGTTCGATCGTGTAACGGTCTTATAAGAAGGACATCAAATCTTCATTGGTCGGATACATGAAGCTAAGCCCTACTTTGAGAACCTGGGTTTTGAGTGTAAATGAAGTCACTTCAGGTACTAGATTTGACGCTGACGTAACAAAGGCCCTGATCGTCAAACCAAGCCTGACATCCTTACATCCATGACCAGCCCGGCCCGCAAGAACGCCGCATCAAATCAGGCTTCGAGCGTACCGCTCCTCAAACACTTCCCGACTTTGCCGAGCGATGGCAAGCCAGTTCTCACCGCAAGCAACTCATCCGCGAGCTAGAAACATACGAGCAAAAACACCCCCGCGTGGAGCGCCTGGCAGAGTACAAGGAGTCTCGGCGCGCAGAGCAGTTCAAGAATCAACGCAGCAAGTCGCCTTACATGATATCGTATCTTGCGCAGGTCAAGCCCACGCTTTGGCGAGGATGGCGACGGTTACTTGCGGACCCGGGTTTACCATCGCAGCGCTTGTTTTCAACTTGATCATGGCGCTAGTTCTGGGAAGTATGTTTTATAACCTTCCTGATGACTCGGCCACTTTTTACTATCGAGGTGGTTTGATCTTTTTCGCTTTGCTGTTTAATGCTTTTGCGAGTCAACTTGAGGTGTGTGCTATATAGCTTTACTTCATGTGGTTGTACTGACATGATAGATCCTTACTGTCTACGCTGGACCCCCTGTTGTCGAGAAGCATAATCGCTATGCGTTCTACCACCAATCCGCCCAAGCCATCGCTAGCTACATCATCGATCTGCCCTATAAAATTGCCAATATGACCATATTTAACCTACTATCTATTTCATGGCCAATCTTCGGCGCGAGCCCGGCAATTTCTTCTTCTTCTGCCTCACATCGTATCTCACCACGCTCGTCATGTCATGCATCTACCGCACTGTCGCATGCGTGGCCTGCACGACTCACCAAGCTATGGTTCCCGTCTCGATTCTGAGTCTTGGACTAATGATCTACACTGTATTCACCATGCCTACGGATTACATGCTTGGGTGGTCTCGATGGATGAACTACATCAATCCTCTTGCTTATGCATTCGAGGCGTTGATGGCGAATGTGTTTAATAACCGGGAGTTTGCATGTGCGACTATGGTTCCGCAGGGTCCTGGCTACGAGAATCTCCTGCTAATTCGACTATTTGCTCTGTCGTTGGTGTTGTTCCCGGATCATCCATGGTTGATGGCGATAGGTTTATCAATCAGTCGTATAAATACTACAACGCAAATAAATGGCGGTATGTATCTTCCCTTGTCCTCTCCACAGTGGTTTCTAAGTTCAAAAAGGAATATTGGTATTTTATTGGGCTTTCTTGCTGGCTTCTTAGTCTTCTACATCTTCGCAGCCGAACACGCAAAGCCTCCCAGGAGTAAGGGCGAGATTCTTGTTTTCCGCAAGGGACGCATGCCTCACAGCTTTGAAAAGAAGGATGGCGCAGATGTCGAATCCCACGCCCAAGCCACCGATCGACCTGTCGTTGCTGAGAAGGACACCAATAACGCTACCAGTGGCCGCACTGCTGGTGCATCAGTCTTCCACTGGGAGGATCTCTGTTATGATATTCAGATCAAAGGTAAAGATCGACGCCTATTGGATAACGTTTACGGATGGGTCAAGCCTGGTCTATCTACTGTTTTAATGGTAAGATTGACCTCAAATCAATACATGCACAGATTGGACTAAACCTTCTAGGGTGTATCTGGTGCTGGCAAAACGACACTCCTCGACGTCCTCGCCACACGTGTCACAATGGGTATCGTCAGCGGAAACACTCACATCGACGGCAAAGCTACCGACGCATCATTCCAGAATCGCGTCGGATACGTCCAACAGCAAGATCTCCACCTCAACACCATGACCGTGCGGGAAGCTTTAGAATTCAGTGCCCTCCTACGCCAATCCGCCGAGACATCCCGACGGGACAAGCTTAACTACGTCGAGCACGTGATCGATATGCTAGACATGCAGGAATTCTCTGATGCTGTGATCGAAGTTCCCGGTGAAGGTCTCACATCAACTATGATGATAGATGGTGGCACTTCGGGCTACTATGGGTGTATGTTGTCGTCAATATTCTTGGTGCGCTTGGTCTGTACTGGCTGTTTAAAGTGCCGAGGGGTAGTGGCGTTAAGAGGGCTTGAGACAGCTAGCATGGTTTTGGATATGGAGTAATGTTGATGATAGATCGTCCCTTTCATGAATTAAGATTAATCCCTATGATATAGCTGAACCTTTCGTTCATCATGTAAAGTTGGCGATGAAAGTCGCTATCCTTATCACTGAGACTATAGAGTTGATATAATGCATTCTATCAGCGAATTCTAAGAGAACAAATATTAATCTACCAGAACGTTTCTGTTTATAGACCAATCATAATGCTTTGTAATCAAGTATAGACGCCAAGTTATCGAATTTGGTTGTGGCGGCGACATGAAGAGAGCGAACGGTCCAGTTGTACCAGGCGACACGGAGTTAAGCGAGACGTATAGCTAATACCGAGACAGGAAGTATGAAAGATCAAAGAGGTCATAGAAATCCAACCGCAAAGGAAAAGTACAAATTAGTGCTTATGCCCACCGAATCAGACTATAAGCTCACCTCCGGCTTGAACTTTCCCCTTCAACAATTTTCTCGCTCTCACATCAACATTACCAGGCAACTACTATAAAACCGAGCATCAATTAAGATCAGCCATATTCAACAAGTCGCCAAGAAGATTCTCAATTGAATTCATCAAAATGAATGCCGACATACTCCACTACGGGAACCAAGCCATGGCCTTCTTTCCCGGCCTCATCGGCCTTAACCTCCTCATCCGCCCTGAAGCAACACTGCAACAGATAAAGTTCACTATCCCCTCCGAACCCCAGGCACGAAAGCTTACTCGAGGTCTCGCGCGAATCTATGGCATCAGAAACGTCGTGATCAGTTTCCTCGGCATCAATATCGCTCTCACCAGAGACGCGAAGCTGATGAGCCTGTTCTTTTTTGGAGAACTGGCAATGTGCTTGACGGATGGATTTGTTGCCAAGTCAGTTATTGGAAATGGAGAATGGCAGCATTGGATATTCGCGCCGATCCTTGCTGGTGTCATTGGAGTGAATTATTACCTGTTGTGACGGGTCATTAGAATATGATTTTGAAAAGTTGAGACCCTTCTCAGTATCATAGTTGTGAAAGGGGATCCAACACGAATAATTCAGAAGCTGGGTGATGGCATATAACGTCTGAAATTTCGGAGGTTCAACTGAGGTAGATGCGAGATAAGCAAGACAAGGCTCCTGCATCTCACCTTCCAAACATGAGTAAAACCCCGGTAAATGGTGAATTAGGAAAAAACACTCTTCAGAATCTCATAGCACTGGCTTCTAGGGTAACTCACATCGCGGCTACGAATGTTGCGTAGCGTATATAGTATTCTTTTCAATCTCGCATTATCAACCAACGCTATTCCCCTGTGGCTTAGTTGGCTAAAGCGTCCGACTGTTATTCATAGACAATCGGGAGATCGGAAGTTCGAGCCTTCCCGGGGGAGTTTATTTTTGCCAACTCGATTCTTTTTCCAACTACCTTTCTGAGGCTTATAAACCTTTCTTGTTTCCTTTTTAATAACGGTCACCTCTATTACGAATCGTGAGTGGGTGTTCTACATCATAGCTTGTTTTAACCTGCGCAAATTTTGCTGATCGTTCTCTCATTAAAATATTCCAAATTGAAATGCCAATTCGCTTCAGCGTAAGAAACCTAATTGGCCAATGACAATTCTTCAACTTGCTGATCCCGTCCGCTCGCCCGCGCCGTTGAGCTTTAGTCCAACCGTTTGGTTCGTTCCTGGACCCATTAGTTAACAACGGACAGTCGTTGCCAGGGTTGAAGTTTTAGCTCACCTTGGCCTGACAAAGACCTGATATTTTCCACCTGCCATCAATCCATTTCTTTGCTATGTGCCGCTATAGCCTTGACTTTTTATAGGCCAACAAACGAAATGTCGATGTCTCACACTCACATGTTTTGAAGCCGAGGGTAATGACATAAAATGCTTGTTTGTGCATTTATTTGTCATTAGCCTTTCCGCGAATTTCTGCATTGAGCTAAGTGTACTCGGCAAAGCGTTTAACCTGAGACCTGCACAGTAGTCTACGGCAACAGCTGTCATGAGAATCGGTACATATCCTGGCACAGAAGAGCGCACATGCAATGCGTCGCATGACTTATCAGACAGCTTCTTGCTCATCGAAGTTAGATGTCATCATTCATCTGTGCTCATGAGCACGATACTCTTAAATACGTCAAACCACAGAGTAAAGCAAGCATGTTTTAGGACACAGACATGATAGACAACGGCATTTCAATTCTATCACAACTCGCAAGCCAAGCGTAAGAGGATCGTCAACTGAGCCAAAGGATTGGGCCCAAGTGGATACACACAGGCAAGGCAATCCTGCCGTAACTGTAAACTGTAAATTGTAGAACGGCAGGTCGTCACTAGTCCCAATGGAATGGCGTGAGGAACCAGGAACCGGGACCTGGCGGCCCGTCTCTAACGGGTGACCCTCTGCAGTATCCTGCCTCCCCCCAGGTGTCTCTTGTTGGTACCTATATATGGAGCTGATCCTGGTGACTCTGTTCCAGTGCCTTGGGACGATGTTGGACATGTATGTTTACTAGAACTCCGAATCACACACAATGGATTTGTGGAATGTTGATGATTTCGGCGTCATTGCTGACAAGGCCTGTTGGTCTATGTTTGCTATAACGACAGGTACGTTGTGATACAAGCCTAACTCTGAACTAACGGCGGCTAACTCTGTTGCTGCAGTGGTCGTGGTGCTCAGGCTTATCACTCGTCAATTCTTCGGCCAGGGAAACATGGGCGGCGGTCTCGGTTGGGACGATTTCATAACGGCGTTTTGCGTGGTCGTTATGCTTATAACATGTGTCATGATCACAATAGGCACGCATTACGGACTCGGTCGACGATTAGACGACATTGTTCCCCCCACTAAAATCCCCGAAGCGTTGAGGTGGAACGTTATCATCAGCTCCGTACTGATCTGGACGTTTTCACTGCCCAAGTTTGCCATCATCGCCACGCTTAAGCGCATTTTGGACTACGGACTGAAAACGACGATACTCTTCTGGGGCCTTGCGTTGAGCTCGCAGGCTTGCATCTTGGCTACTTCGGTTTGGTGGTACAAGCAGTGCGATCCAGTGGAATTCGGCTGGGACAGGTCGATTGTGGGTGGAAAATGCGCTTCCGTTAAGGTCATGTCTGACTTGGGATACTTCACATCTGCATACTCTGCGTTTCTTGATGGATTCTTTGCGCTGTATCCAATTCCATTCATCATGCGGCTCAACATGCCGCTCAAGAACAGGATTCTGGTGTCGATTGCGCTTGGACTGAGCTTCATGGCTTGTATCCTGTCCATCTACAAGCTCACCATCTTTGGCGAGATCTTCGCGATACTCGCCGATAACCCAACATGTGAGTGACTCTCAAAGCCGTTTCTGCAACCATTAGCTAACTTCACCAGATCCCGTTCCTTTTCTAGACATCCTTGGTCTGGGCGAAGGATGCATTCTTCTCATTTGTGCATCTTTACCAACCTTGGGTCCTCTGTTCCGACTAGCAAAGGGTAGGATAGCCACTGCCCACGCCAGCCGTATCATGGACAGCAGCAAGAAGGACACTCGCAGTGGGCAGTTTAGCGGGGGGTGGGACAAGCTACGAGGTCAACAGGGTGAGGACGTGGAGCATGGGTCGAGCAGGATTGGGTCGAGTGTCGACGACATCCCGCTTGTAGTGGGCCTGAAAGATGCCACGGATAAGTCGAGCAGAGTCCACAAGACGATCGAGTTTGGGAAGATGGATGGAACAGGGAATCGACCGGGTGACTTCCACGGTTACTAGCTAGTACCTCCTACGCTAATTGTGTCGTTGAATGGGCTGGAAACAAACCGGATTGCTGGATTCTAGAGCGTGCCTAGGTATATCATGCAATATAGTGAAATGTAACTGTAAGAACTTACCTTACTGCTGGGACAAGATTTACGTTCCCCTGCGTTCCTGGACCAACCTGCTGGTAAAAGAACATGCAAACACAATCTACTCGGGAAGCTCGTTAATGGAGTGGTGTCATTTTACCCTTGGCTTGCTGCAGGATTTAGGGGATTTGTCAGGGATATGAATCCTTCACTGCGTGAAATTTTCGTCAAGGATTCAGGACCTAGTTCAGTGGTGGACCTTTAATACCAACAGTTTGAAGGAAAAGCCACGTGCGTAGTTTGTTTACTTTCTATGCATGTCATGTCTGATCGAGATGCGGAAGAATTTAATCGAAAGCAATGCAGTATGAAAATGAAGCATCTTACAAGTAATAGTACATGTCAGCCCTACAATCTGAGCACTCAAGCGCCAATTGAATACTGGGGTTTTCCCAAGGGCTATAGGCGGATATAGCGGCTTCGTCGGAAGCTTCAAACAGGGGGCAGAGCTCAAGCGAGGCTCTGATTGGGAGATTTACTACGCTTTTACGATACTATCCTTGTCGGACTTAGAGGCCAACTCTTAGCTCTTCTTTAACGAAGATCGTCTGAGGCACGGACTCAACTTGACGGAATTGACCTGCAGGCGACCTAAATAAAACCGGCACACTATAAGATTTGACAGAAAAACAAGGTGGAGTCGGCGTAAATAAGTGCTGCATTAATTATGTCACCATCCATGCTTTCAGCATGGTTAGAGAGCTTTTGGTGTGCCGGTTTTTATTTAGGTCGCCTGACCTGGAAGTGCTACCAGTGATACAAGGGTCGGAAGACTTTCTCCTCTCTCACGTTCTAACTAAAATCTTGGAGAATATGTATGGTTAGTCTACGTTTAGTACACATATCCTTCATTATCCGCCACAACCTGTCTTTCCCACTCATCCTTTTTAGTTCTGTCTCACCCGACATAACCACCCCTGGCCAGTCAGTCGCATATTTGCTTTTCTCAATATGGCATCTGCAGATAAGCTCATCGAGGCCCTCCAAGGCCTTGACGCAAACTCCTTCGCCAATGAAGCCGAGCGCGTTCGTGCCCTTGACGCCCTCACTCTAGCTGTGAGCAAGGTTCAGAAGCCTTGGGATACTGTCTGGCAGCATTGCTGGGTAAATCCGGCTACCAATGCGTGTGCCAAAACTTTAATCGATGCTGGTGTCTTTAGCAAGTGGATTGAGGCTGGTGGTCAGGAAAAGACTTGTGCTGAATTAGCTGAGCTCACAAACACTGACCCAGTGCTGATCCGTAAGCCTCACTTTGTTACTTTACAGTTTCTGATCTGCAAGCTAACGGTGCTACAGGACGTATGATTCGACAAATCTCCGGGCAGAACCTCGTCATGGAAACGGCTGAGGATACCTATAAGCCTACACCCTGGGTGCATGCTGTGACTGCCGATCAAGCCCTCGCCAATGTCTATGGCGGCCTCTATGACTTTGTCAACGCTCCCATGTTCAGGACGTTACCATTCTACCTCAGGCAGACTGGCTACAAGAACCCCACTGACCCCAACGATTGCAATTGGCAGTACATGAAAGGGAAGCAAGAGAACTTATTCCAGTCGTTGGGTGCGAACCCTGTTGCTGCGAGGGAGTTCAACGATGCCATGGAAAGTCACTCCAAGTATAACCTCACGCCCTGGGTTGAGGTATACCCTACAGAAACTCTACTCAGTGACTCCAAGCCTGATCGACCACTGGTGGTTGACGTAGGTGGTAGCAAAGGCCATGACCTGACAAAATTCCACCTCCGCCATCCTGATATTCCTCAAGGTAGCCTAGTCCTTCAAGATCTACCAGACATCCTCAAAGAGCTCACTATCGCTGAAACCATCTCGGTGCATCCCCATGACTTCTTCACCCCTCAGCCTGTCAAGGGTGCTCGCACTTACTTTATGCATAACGTTTTGCACGACTGGGAAGATAAACAAGCCAAAGAGATCCTCAGACACCTTGCTGATGCTATGGAGCCTGGCTATTCCAAGCTTCTCATTCATGAGAGCTTGGTAAGCTCTATAAAGCCTCTTGCCCGTGTGACTACGTCTGATATCACCATGATGGCTTGTCTGGGCGCTAAAGAAAGGACCGAGGTCGAATGGCGGCAGTTGATTGAGAGTGTCGGAATGAAGGTGCTTAAGATTTGGAGACCACTTCAGTCGGTGGAGAGTGTCATTGAAGCAGAACTCGCTTAAACATGTGTAGTCTCTGTATATTCGTACGTTGACCTTGCCCGGCTTGACTTGACCTATAAGAGTAGATTTATGATAGTATAGATCTCATTTCGGTTTCTCTTCATATATACCGAATTAGGTGCCATTTCGAAGACGATGGACGTTCCACTAAAGGGAAAATTACCAAGTCAAGCAGAAAGTCCTAATACTCGGCCGCATGTGCTTCAACCTGGTGACCAGAACTTCCCGGTAAGACAAGAGAGGGAATAAATGTAAGTGCATCTGTAAACCACAATATATGAACTATCTTAAGACCTGTTGTCAGCTAAATTCGAAGATAGAATACCAAAGGTAATTATGTGCTTGGCAATAAGACCGATGTATAATACCCTTTGTCATAGACCTAACAGCCGCGCTCCCGAAAATCCCTAACCCTGACGCAAGCAAACTGACTTACCGCGCTGCTCTTAACTGATCAATTTCCCTTTTCAAATTCTCGTTTTCCCTCTTGCATTCAGATAACTTCTCACTCAATTCCTCGGTCTGCTCCTGAGCACCAACTCCAAGCTCCTCAATGATCTTGACAACTCTCCACAGCCGCATGACCACTATTAGGGAGGCGACTTCCTCTATAATACCGCGTAGCGCAACATCTGTGATGAAGCCCGCAATGACGATGAACGCGTCAAAACAGTGAAACCACGAGTGGAAGTATCTAAGAAGTCAGCCTCTATCTATGTGAAGTGTTGGGAGATGAGATGTACTTACTTCCAGCCAAATGCCCACACAGAGGCGATCAATTCCACCACAAACAGGCATGAGAATGCCAGACTTATAGAGCCTAGAATCTCCAAGGCCAGATCCCAGTCTGACCCCTTCTTACCCTGTTCACATTTGAACAGATTCAGGATAAAGTCTGTGTTTCTTGGTCAATTTCAACGGTACTCATTCAACATTCCAACATTCACTGAGACCGACTCACCAGCAATCATGCTAAGAACATCGAGCGATACTAGAGTAAGGACAGAGTAATGCCCGGCCTTTGAAGAAAGAAATTGTGCAGTCGCTTCTCTAGCCGTCCGGATGTTCCATTGGTCACCTCTGAAAGGATGTGAGTGCCAATGCTGGAGGTTCAATGATGGAAGCCTGGCTTTGCGTGAATAACGCAGGAGTGGCTGCTGCTCGAGAGTAGCATCTCGTTGCTCTACGCTAGTTGAAGACATGCTGTCGTCAGTTACTGTCGACTTGAAAACGGAATTTGCAGTTGTTTGAGGTGAAGTTTAAGTTATGACACGAAGTAAAGGTATGGCGACGCGTTCTTGATTCGACTGGTTACGTCATCTTGTTAACGGGAGCTTATCTTATCTCAACTCTTACTACGCCTAAACCACCAAGCCTCTTGAATAGTGCTCAATCTAACTCGTAATCTCGTCTCATTCCATTTGCAAGATTCTTCATGAACCTAGATCAGAGCCTTTGGTTGGAAAACTCGAACCCATGGTCACTTTGCAGAGAAGTTGGCAGCAGATTGTAAGCGAGCATGGCGAATATTTCTTCATAATGCATAGTGTTTGATAGCTGAGACAGCGATTCGAGCACCGCTTCCATGCGAAGTGACAATGTCTGAAAGCTGGTTACCTTGGGTTAGCCCTTTTGTCGTGACCACCAGAACAAGTAGCCAAAAGTGTAAGGCACCTCCCACCAAGGGCTCAGTTGCTAGGGTATATATCACAACACCTTTCGCATCTTTATATTGGATACCTGAGAAATACTGTGCTAAAACTATCGAACCTAGTGCCTCTCTATTTTTTTATCAATAATATCTGTTTTACCTGAGAAAGAATGATCCATTCCCAGATATCTTGATAAATTATAATAACACGTTTCGAGAATCCCGACGGCCGCTATTGCTAAACTTGCCTCGTCTATTAAAAGGGAAAAGAGAAAGAAAGGTATAATAATAAAATATAAAATTACCACTGAAACTATTCCGAATCAGAATCGAACCACGTTTGTATTCTGAGGAATTGCTGCTCCCTTCGCTCTTCTTGTTCCTGTGCTTCACGAATTTGACATCTCTCTTCTTGCCACGGGTCGATATCCTCACTAGTCGATGAGCACAAAGAAATCAGCGGTTTGTCTTCATGAGACTCGACTGCTTCGCTACCGACTCGCGAGTCCGAGTCAAGATAACTTGAAGAGGATCCTGTAACCGATAGCTGCACCTTCAACCCCCATCTTTCTGCCAATATTCTGAATTCATAGCCGCTCGGGTAGTAGTTCGCCGTGTGGAATCTGCCATCTTCCTTTTCCGAGTGATATATCAAGTCAGGTCTGCTGGGCAAAGTTGAATTGATGATGAGTCTGACTGGTCCAGGATTTGCGGTAATTAAGGAGTGGAATTGCCCGCAGCTGCGACGAAAAATAGGGTAGAGGGGGTGTTCTAGCCACGGAGCAGAGACAGTGAGTGGGAGCCAATTTCAGTTGGGGAAGTAGTGGGGATATTTCACTCTGGGACTAACGACTGTAGGGACTTTTCTGGCTTGCTTGCGGACCTCGCGGCCTGGCAGGACCCTGAATACATGGTTGGCACCGTGTTTCTCTAGGTCAGGAAGAGAATAGTACGAGTCGACAGACGCGCAATCGTCAATCTCCTCTCCCAGTCCCTTGTTCGGAGCCTCGACGTGAGATATGTTCTTTTCATAATCACTCCAGGAAATGACGGGAGCCGTAGGTACCTCGTCCCAGCTATTATAGGGAGAGAGCAAATGCCCTGTAGGATTTTGGAAGTCATAGTAGAGACCCATAATGATTGGTAATTGAAACCGAGAGAGCGTAACGCTTGATAGTTCGAGATATCTGGCCGTACCTCGCTATGTCAGAGATAACAACAGGCTGGGCGCTAAAGTAGTTTGTGATCGGCAAGTTCTACGACCCAGGTAGTAGACTGATGATTGTTCGATATGTGTGGACTTGTCTGAAATTGAAAGACTCAGAGATGCAGTAAGAGCAGTAAGCAAATATGCGCGTCCGTCTAAGCTTTCGATGTTATAGAAAATTGTTCAAGGAAGGAAGGGAAAGTAGAATGAGAGGGGACATCGGGGCTTTATACATCTTACTTTTAAGCAGATGATTAAGCTTTCCAATTTAGATATTTACTTTGACCAAACATTCACGTCTCCCAAGCAAGCTAAAACTTAACAAATCAGTACGATAGAGTTTATACGCGGTGACTAAACTTTAATCAAGATGAAACAAGTATGTGATTTATAGAGCTGTACCCATAGCATCTGGTTCTTCCTCGTTTATCTCTCAACCAATTCAACGCACCAAGCACAGCGTCAGTCAACTCTCGCCACTAGCCAGGAGACAATACAGGTTCCAACTGAGTGCGTAAGGAAGACCTGTCTATTTTTGGAGGCTACTAGCAACGGAGGTATCGGGCTGTGTGGTTATTCAAGATACGCTTTTCACTGAATCTAAAAGTAAATTAGCGGAGCGAGTCACGCTGTCCCGTCCATATCTTTAAAAATGAAGTATGTAAATCCAATTTCTCGTGGACGTATGCAATATTTATATGGGGTTTTTAGACATGTGCATCCATCAATAGCAAGTTGGATAACTTCCATAATGGAATGCCGTCTAGAGCTATCTCCTTTTCCTTCTATGACCTTGTTGTTGAGGGGATAACTATGTCTGCGATGCTGGACCCATCTCAACGCCTACCACCGGTTTGAACACGGGGCCGACAGTCTCAGCTGCTCCTGTCTGGCATACCAAGGAGCCCTTGGAATTGGGGTTCCAGAATGCCGGGACGGGGTCCACCGGAGCATACATCCTTGCGCCTCCCACTCCTATGTTCCGGGCAATTGTTTCCTGGACTGCAACGAGTTGCGTGGTTGAGGGCCTGTTGGGAGAAGACCAACCCGAATGGCTGAACCACATCTTACCGCACCCTGTCGAGGATCTGATGAGCAAACGCGTCAGCGAAGCCATCACCAAGAGGAATGCTCTACGTCTGGAACTGGCCCAGAAACAAGGGATCGAACTGAAGCGCCTGAAATGGAACCCCGAGGAACTTATCATCACTTGCGATGGGATTCAGTCAGAAGTAACTATGACCGAGGTTATTTTTCTGGGGACTCTATGGATTGGCCCAAAGGTTGAGGCGAAGTAACAGATACTATGAAAGAATATGCATAAGGTTGCTATAAGGAGCACGAATTCAATGATGATAGAGTTCAAGCTCGATAATAGTTAGAATGCCAAGGCCACATGTGACATGGATGATCATCGAATGAAGTTGGCCAATACAATACTCAACTATGCTTGTCAATCTTCTGAGACTTTTGCTTAGAGTCTCTTTCTAAACTTTTACACAAATTATCATGTACAGAAGTGATCATGATTTGATTCTTTTAACTAGCAGATTCTAGTACTTTCTAAAGTTCCACGCACCACTGTTTACCCAGAAATGCATTTTATGACTTGCAGATTTACGGGAGGTGAAACAATACCCTAAATCAGACAAGACCATGCTATTAAATATGGTACTTAGTAAGAAGAGGCAGAGGATTTAGAATATATTGCTTTGTTGTAGTCTCATTGCTTGAGTCTATTGAACTATGAGAAACTGCATACTCTATACTGAGTTCTACTCGATGGGTGTAGCCTTAACGTAGGCACAGTCGGGGTCGGAGAAGGGGTCGCCGCAGCCAACATCATTGTCCTTCTCGATAAAGACAGCAGGAAGGTTAAAGTAGCACTGAGGAATCTCTCCCCAGGCCAAGTTACCAACATCGATATCATCAGCGTCGCTGAGCGCACAGTCAAGAACAGCGCGGTAGTACTTCTCCCGATCACCAAGACCATAGTCAGCCATCTTCTCGTAGATGACCTCCTCGGCCTCAACCCAGTCCTTGATACGGTTGTTGTTAGGCTTGTTGCGCATGATGTAAAAGCAGTACTCTTCACCATCCTTGAGAGACATCCACTGGCGACCAGGAGCGTATCCACAGTCCTCACGGCTACCGTAGCCGTCTCGCTTATCGGCGACGAGGTGAAGCTTAGCGGCCTTCATGACATCGTTGGCGACCTTGGTCTTGATGTTGTTGCTGATGGATGAGATGGCGACTCTCACAGCTTCAGCGTCATCGTCGAGTAGGAACCAACCGCCGTTGAAGAACTTGGTGATCTTTGACTGGTAGGTGTCCCACTTAGGGGCAGGGAGAGAGTTGTATTCTTCTTCGGAACCACCACCCATGACGATGCGGAGGGTGTCTTCGACCTTCTTGGTTGCAGCCTCGAAGACGTCGGCAAGTGCCGCTGAAATGGTGCTTTGGTCAATCTCGTCTTGGCTCTCGCCAGCAAGGCCGCTGAAAATGCCACCCAAGATACCAAAACCGGCAGCGAAGCCGTTGCCCTGCTAAAGTCAGTTACTGTCAATACTGGAATATGTCAAACTTACAGCCCCAGGGACAAGACCACCGACTGCATTGCCCATAGTCGAGGCAGCAGCTAACCAACCAAGTGCATTGCCGGCATCATCCTCGTTACCGTCAAAGTCATCCACCATCTGTCCGATTCTGAGACTGCTAATAAGTGTCTCATCAGTAAGCTGCCTCTTCAGCTCCTTGAACTTGGCGTGTACGCCCTTGGCAGCTTGGAACATCCAGTACGAGTTCTTGCCAATGATGGTATCCCCGTACTTGTCGTATTGGTCCTCGCAGCTCATATCATTCATTGGCTTACACTCGGCGCCGAGTACACCACAGCCTGCCGCACCGGATTTACCACTAGTGCCGTCCATGACTTGATCTTCAACATTCTTGAGCCAGTTGTTCTCGTGTTCTGTAGTTGTCAGTCTCTGTACCTATGGAATACTTTAAATGAACTTACCCCATTGCATGAGAATAAACATGTCGAGCTGTCCACCAGCACCAGAGTCTTCCCAGAGCTTGTCAACGCCTTCTGGGGTTCGCGTATCCCATCCCTTTCCATCCCATCCCTTGCAGAGGGTTTCTTTTGTGTCCCAAGCGGCAGGATCCAGCCTTTTGGAGAGAGGTGAAGCGCTGGCCACAGTGGCGAGCGCCAAGATAGCGGAGTTGGACTTCATGATGTGGACTGTAGTAGTAAAGAATGACTTGGTTAAACGAAAGTAATGATTGGAAGCTCAAGGTGGAGTTTGTGCTGTGACTGGAAAGCCTGGCAGATACAAACTACAAAGTCCAAGCCGCTAGTTATATATCTTCAAAATCGCCAAGATTCATGATGGAAATATCGGCAACAAGACTATGAATCATGGCGTTACACAGGATTCAATTCCTCGACTCCAGTTCCACAGAAGGAGCTGCGCGTCACGATGAAGTGGCAGTTCACAGGATTTGGTGGGGAATATTGCGCTGATCATCACACCACAGTTTACTCTAAATGGAAAAATGGCATGCATTGAAGAAGGATTAATATTTTAGATTAAATGCAATCAACAAATTGTGGCTTCCCTGTTCGAAAGAACCTAGGGAACCTAACATATTTCGCGAAAAATGTCAATGTTTCAAAGCAATATTGGCAACGGTCTTGGTACGGTCATATCCTTGTCCACAGCTATCCCTACCTTGATTCGAACTTTGTAGAACGATATTCGAACTGCCGAGTCAAGGATTCCGGTTCAGAAATCAACAAAGTCATCTTATTGAGCCTTTGGCGTACACCTCAGTGCTTGAGACTTTGGAGAAAGATGCTGATATGGCAATTCATAACGTCTACCTTCTCATCGCAGTAAAATTATAACGCAATTCTGTTACTACGTACCAGTAGTTATGTTATACTCTTCTACAATTATTCGGGGACAATGTTAGAGAGTGCCTATTGATTTTCTACTCAAACCAGTACACTATCTGTCGAAATTGTTAGACTAAGTTGATAGTAGCCTGCCTTTTTCTCATCGCTGTTTTTCGAGGACTTTGGTATCTCGACACCCCTAACCCTTGGGGCTGTACATTGCGAGGCATAATGAGGCAGAGGAAATGAGCAAAGCGACTGATTTATCATGGCAAGGACATATTGTATGTAATAAAAATCACACTCTATTTCCGGATTCGATCAATCATTACTATATCGGAAACATTGGCGCAAATCCTTCAGACGTTGAAACCGTCCATCAGCCCTGTTAAGGGCGAGGAGGATTCACAACCGTGGTCTATCCTCCCTCGGCAATAAATTAAAGCTTGGCGACTGCTACGTAACGGCTCGGGCCAAGCCGGGCACTCTCCGACAGCCCTGCAATTTGGGGCTGAGTCGTAACCCGTGCCGTTCATGGAGTGATTCATTGTGTCACCGATGAAATGGGAGTTTGAATCTTTAAACAAGTATGCAGAAGACGACTTGTGATAGTAAATCTAGGCATATGGGGGTACCTTTACGAGGTGACTCTTCCATATAAATGAGAATGTTAACTACTTCTGTCGGCAGTCGGGTGAATGTCCCTCCGGACCTATATGCGGCCACTAGAGGAACGTCATGGAGAGACTATATGTATTAGATATTAAGTAGCATAGTGAGTCTAAGATCTGCTCTCGTCCCGAGTGAAATTCTGCACTTGATACACCCAATATCAAACTCTACAGGACGCGGCTGCGTATATTCATCTTATCGTTGTTCATCATCACAAGAGCCCAAGCAAGACAGGCAACACAATGGCACCCCCGGCCACCTTAACCCTCGGAACACCGTTCACCACAGGCGTGGGCTCAGATGCAGCGGTCGTCTGGCTAGCTACGGCAGAAGAAGTTTCCTTCACCTCTTCGCCTGTCTTTGTGCTAGTGGCGGCATCAGACGTCTTCACGACCGCAATGGTAGTGGTAGGCATAATCTCGGACGAGGTATCGGATGACGCGGGCATCTTAATGCCACAAGCAGATTTGACGTCAAATGTAAAAGGGAGGCCCCACGCGTCACAGTCGTCAGAAGACCTCTCGACTTGTTCTATCCATCTTATTAATTGTCAAGTCATTGTGGAGCTAGAGATTTCTCAACGTACCTGGGAGAACATTGGTGTCGCAGTTTTCGGCGATACAGCAGAGAAACTTCTCCCTCATGTCGTTCAGTGTGCATACGCAAGCTTTGTTATCCTCGTTGCACTTGTTGGTGAAGTACTTGAAGAGGCAGTTGTTCTATATTGAGCATGAGCTACAAACGTAGTTCGAGCGCGTTGAAATAGAGCTTACATTGCAATCCGCGTCTTTGTGTTGCTTCTCTTGATCATAGGCCTGGCCAGCTACAAAGCTGCCTGCCATACCGAGAAGGATTAAAGCGTTGAGTAGACGAGCCATTGTATAGATTAGGATGTAAAGTAAAATGCAACTCAACGGTGGATGAAAATTTGTGGTCTAGAGAGAGAACATCCTCAAATTTAAGTCATGGACGTCGTGCCCCATCAAGAGTTTCCCCTGGCACCGACTTAACCGAAATGGAAATGATTGGCGGTTAAAATGGTCTGGGAAATTGATTCTCAGGGGTGGTTTCATAAGGCCAGCGAATCAAGTTGAGGTATTTTGCTTGGCGGAGTCTGTGCCTCTTCTCATATCACGCCGAAGGAGTTACCTTGCGGCTTTTACCAATTACGGCTAGACATCCAGTGTAACGTTTGATCAACACCATAAATAACATCGTGAGTCAGGCCTTTAAGCATGCAAGCCGTATTCTCCTAGGATTGATACGAGATGGATTACGAGCTTTTCATCGAATTTGTCACAGCCAAGGTAAGATGACTTGGACTTTATGGTTAAGTTAAGGCTTTTTTACGCGCAGGAATGAGCTTGGGCTCTACGTAAAAGGGTGGTAAGAGATATGTGGTCTTAAGCCATAAAATTCAATTTTAGTAACAAACATGTATGCTACTTGATTGCGGGGAAACATCTTGAGGTTAATTTATTGTTTTAGGAGTATATGACTATCCAGAGGGAAGCTAGAGTAGAAGTATTCGTAAGCCATTACTTCAAGCAAGAAAGTGGTAACAAATGAGCGGACAAATGGCCTTACAAGTTCCTTGACCGAGCTATCCAATAATCAGTGATTAGCAATGAATAGCACAGATCTCAGCGACAAACAATGGCAATATCTTTTTGGGTCACCATGGCACAAAGAGCAAAAGCATTATGCCCTAGATTGACCGAGAAAGCTTACATACCATGGGTTGGTGTAGGGATCTAGTACCTAATGCTTATGAAAAGAAAGTGAGGATTCCACATTCCATCTGCGCGGCTATATTGAGGAAGTTTCTGACTAGTTACCTCGGGCGCTCGAAATTGTCCGGAAGCGGTGCATAGGCCTAGTGCCTCTCACTCAACGTCTGGCGAACATTCACTGACAATTATCCCACTCGATGCACTGCACACTACTGGGATAGGAGGGCCGAAGCCGAGGTTTTTAGAAGAATTCATGGCCTTGGAAAAATACCGCCAAGGAAATTCCAACCTATTCCTGCCTGAACCGCTTCGAAGAATGTGTCCAGTTCACCGCATCAGACCAAGGCTGTCAACGTTGACCCCCTTCAAGCCGCTACAATGCCCAAACATGCCAGAAATATCACCGGCGCTCCATCACAGACGGAGTTTTCAAAGGTAAATGCTGCAATAGTGCTTCTCAGCTTCTCACAGAGGCTTGCCTTCAAATCGCCAGGGAGACTCAAAGCGCTCTTGAGTGCATGCTAAAAGCGTGCCAAGAGGAATGTGAGCGTGAACGGAGAGTCGGAGATGCTCTCATGCATCAGCCCATCAGTGTACAAGCTGTAGTTGATAAGGATGACACGAACGAGAGACAAAGGGAAAACTGGGATGACGCTGATCTAAACTGAGATATGCCTTCCTGCATTAAAGTTGGAGGACACGTCGCCTACTAACCTTAGTTACCGTTGAGACCTAACTTCTTGATTTACTATTTGATGCCATTTTGGATATATCTGTTACTCGATGATCCAAATCCTCACCCAATATCACTGCAAAAGATGAAAAGAAATGAGGGCTCATGGATGAAAAGGAGGTGACGGCAATTTCATCGAGGCTCAAGAGGTTACCGTTGCGTACTTGGCACCGTTTTGCAGAGACTAAACTTTCTTGCAAGGCCACTCTCAGTAGTAATTCCATAATCTTTATTCGTTCGACTTGTCTACACTAAGTGTAACCCTGGTGTGGCGACAGAAAGTCCATTTCTAAGAAAACACGCATTTCGCGATATGGTATTGAGACTGATTGAGACATGCTGATTGACATGGTGACGATGATTTCACGTATTCGAACCGTCTAAATCGAACCGTTATCTGTGTGGCTAAAACTAGTTCGACCTCGAAGGGGATACCATAGTGTTACCAGATGGGTACGTCAGATACACACGGCCATGAGATGATACTAGCCACAATTGTTTATAGAGTCCCTTAAGACCGAAAGAGGTCGTCTGTTATCAGAGCCCCTGTTGATATTACCCCGAACTCTGGTAGAAAAGGAAGCATGACTACAAGGTGTCAAGGTGGATCGTTTGATCCATTGGTTCTTGATCCGGTTCGATCGGGTGTCTCATGACGATAATTACAAATTATGCGTTGCTTTTTTGAGTCGTTGAGCCGGAACCCTCTAATACAAAGTCCATGTTTGCAACCTCAATATCGTATTAGCTGCATCCAACTCGCCCACATCACTCGGCGGAGGGTAATGACGTAGCCCTCCTCGACGAGTCCAGATTCGAGTATGCAGTTGCCACGATCGTGAACCGCGATAAGCAGAGAAAGTGATATATGAGTGGCAAGATACGCCACCTCTGACAATATCAGCAAGGCTTGAGCGGCCAATGTAAGACTGACAGCACAAGAAGTAGACCATGCAGTATGGCTACGCGATGCAACGGGACCAACCACGATAAGTAATCTCTGGCGTCGATCAAAGTATTCTAGAGCTTCTTTTCGAACGAGGCAGCTGCAGAACCTGTGGAAGTGGTATCCGTGCATGTCACTGATCGCTGATCTGGAGTTTGGCTGACCGTTGCAATGTCGTTTATTTAATGGGGCTTACTGTACCTTTAAGTTACAGTATCTGTAAGTATCTGTAACACGGATCAGTTTACCCGTTATGTCGCATGATGGGTTGCTCAAAGGGCCAATCGATGGTATTCAGGGATGGCGATCCACTGGGATGAACTGGTCAGACAAGTCGTTGAATTGATTCGGTCTAAGACGCGATCTATTGGACGACATATCTGGATCCCATACGAGCGATACTTTTTCGGGTGCTAAACGCTGACAGCCAAGTAAGCGATTGCGTGCTCTAGAATGTTAATTTCCTTTCAAAGTAGTATTGGACAAACTTGGCGGCGCTGAAAAAGCGCCCTATCGTTACTTGACCCTTCTTGGCTTTGAACGCTGCGACAAGCCCGTTAGCTTCTGCTTGGCTGCGCTGCGGCTCTGCGGTCAACACACGTCGCTTAAAAAATTGGCATTACTACTTGAAGTATCTTTACATTACAAGGTATCAATCACGAAATCTCAACTGGATCTTGCGAATTAAGATTGAAATCTGGGGAAGTCTGTTTCTGTTACTCTATCGAATGAGATGTTTGACAAAACTGGCCACATAAGCGGCTTGCGGCTTACCACCGAAAAGAAAAAAACTCCACAGTGACAGGAAAAGAAAGAGTAAGTGTCCGACGGCGCTAAACAAAGGGACCTCTGGTTGTGGGCAGGTCGGGGTTTCACTGCAGGGGTTGGACTTGGACTTGTTATCTTGGCGCACGCACATGCAAAAGTCCGTCTTGGCCCTTTGGCTTGGCGTTGGACGAGAGGATTGACCGTGTCAAAAGTTCCGACTGAGTGCATGCGCCTATGGTTTAGGCTTGGCAATAGCTTCTAAACGCGAAAGAAGAAAGAGAACTAGTCTGTTTGTTTGTGTAGTCATCAGACGTTGAATAAGACAAGCAGCAAAAGATCCTCTTCTCTCCAGAATGCCATGTCTGGGAGAGAGAGAACAGGGGTGTTAGATAACTGATTTCTCCTCCCCGCAACGCACGAGACCATAACCGGGTAGGAAGGGTAACCTTGTGTAACAAGCTTAATGTTAAGATTTATGTGTGAGGGAGGCGGTTCCCAAAAGGGGCAGCTCAATGCGAATCTGGGAGGTAAAGATATTCATTTGCAGAGGCGAATGGCGATGCATCCAATGTTAATTCAGTGGGGATTTGACATGTAAATTTAACAGGACTACATTTAACTTAGCTATTCGCCACGGATTTACCATCCCACTCTATTTCCGAAGCTGTAACAAGCGTAACTCGTTTAGGAAGGTTACCGTTACTGTCTGTACATGAGTGGGAGGAAATCAAGAGGCAAACAGCAGCGGAATGAATCATCAGCCAACACTTGCGCCAGTCGCGCTACCGATTATATCGTGGTGTTAATTTTGGAATTTCTTTTTTGATAGCGAATTATTTGAGAAATGCCTGTGAGATGATGAGGCATCAAGACGGTCTATTGCCAATTTCTTATCAAAGCTACACCGCTGAGGATAGTTTTGAGTCAGGTCTCGATTTTATCCTTTCTCCATTTATGTCACTGCCAAGAGTCAAGGTGACATGAGCAAGCCACCTCCATCACCAACCACAACGTCTCAGCGGTCTCTAACAGAAACCATCTACAGTACTGTACCCCAGAGGCAAAGTGATCTTCCTTAGAGACTAACCACTCAAACGTCAAGACCGGCAAGCCTTAAAGATTATCGTCTTGGCAGCTGAAACGGTAGACACGATCAAGCCACAGATTGCTAGCCTAAATGATGGAGGACTCCCAGTTCCGAAGCGGTGATAAAGGGCAGTAAATTTGTGACTCGGTAGTTCAAAACGCCACGCTATCATAAATTGTGAATGTTACCGTAAAAATCCTAGTATCGTATATATCTTCAGTAGTTGATAACCAGAGTTCTTGCATTTAAGCTGAGAATAAACACCAAGCTGAAGATTGCCCATCAATCGGATATAACCACGTTTCCGGGTTCACCCTTTTCCCAAGAAGTCAAGAGATGGCCAAGCAACTAATCTTCCGTCTTGGCTCCGAGCTTGAGCTCAAAGGATTAAGGAAACGATTTCTCCAAAAAAAAAAAAAAAAACACAATACTTGAAGCATCGGCCGACCGAACTGCTCCTTCAAAAAAGCTGACCTTCCCTGTTGAGCGATAAGACAACCCCTGGTCATTCTTCTCATCGGCAAAAGGACCGAAACAGTCTGTTTACCTTCTCGGATTCTCCCTTAGTGCTCGGGCCTTGACCCCGCATGTGGAATAACCTCTTGTCACAACCCTCAACCTTTGGGTACTTTTGTTATGGGGGGGTGCTAACACGAGATAAGGTCTTTGTCTCCACTAATTAACTCTACTCTTGATAAACTACTGTTTGTCAAACTCAAAAAGTGGAAACTCTGGGGTCTGCTCTCGTTGTTCGCTATCAGTGCTGGGATCGTCGCTTCATAACCCCCGTTCAACAGGGCAGGTGGCAAACGGCCAAGCCCGTCCTGTCGGATATTGGAGATGCATGCAGTCGCTTGGGTATGGGTCTGAGTCTGGGGCAACTCTGCCCCCATTTCTACATCACATTTGATATATAACCATGCCGTATCCTCCCACTTCTTGGGTCGTCTTTCCCCCAGGGCATCCTCGACATATCGTTTCACCCCCCTTCGTTTCGAACAGTCTCCCTCTTAGACAAGACTGCCAGCCAGGACTCAAGTCAAGATGACGTCCACCGGCCCCATCGACAACGACGCCATTGCCCGCTCAGGTCTCGCCGACGCCGAGACTCACGGCATCCCTCAGGTCGCCGCCAAGGGCTCCATGGATGTGACAAGGCGCTCCGTCTCGGCCGAAACAGACGATGAGCTTCCCACCGAGGAGGAGCTTCACACGCTCCGCCGTGTCTCCGGAAAGATTAAGTGGGCCATGTACACCATTGCATTCGTAGAGGCCTGCGAGCGTTTCTCCTACTACGGTTCCGCCGTGCTCTACACCAACTTTGTTGCACAGAAGCTTCCAGAGGGTTCCAACACGGGTGCTCCTCTTGACCCCAATGGTCAGGCTGGTGCTCTTGGTATGGGCCCCAAGGCGGCTCAGGGTATCTCTCTGTTCAATCAGTTCTTCGCTTATCTGATGCCTCTTTTCGGGTATGTTACCTCTCATCGCCGTCTCATCTCCCTGAATCTCACTAACATTTCCTTCTAGTGCCTGGGTTGCCGACGCCAAGCTCGGTCGTTTCGTCACTCTTCACATCGCCATCGCTATCTCCACCATCGCTCATACAATCCTGGTCGCCGCTTCGTCTCCCAACGTCATCGTCCGCAAGGACCCTGCATTTGGTGCTTTCATCGTCGGTCTCATCACTCTCTGCGTCGGAACTGGTTTCTTCAAGGCCAACGTCTCTCCCCTTCTCGCTGATCAGAATGAGGACACCAAGATGCGCGTCGAGGTCCGCAATGGCGAGCGAGTCATTGTTGACCCTGCCGTGACAAACACCCGTGTCTTCCTCTACTTCTACCTGGCCATCAACATCGGTTCTGTTTGCGGTCAAATTTCCATGGTCTACGTTGAAAAGTACCACTCCTTCTGGTTGGCCTTTTTTATTCCCACCATCTTCTTCCTCGCAGCCCCCATTGTTCTGGCAGTCAGCAAGAAGAACTACAAGCTCAAGCCTGCGACTGGTTCCGTCCTGTCAAAGTTCTTGCGCATGTTCATTTACGTCTGCAAGCGCAGCCCTGCCTTCCGACCTAACTGGGAGCACGCCAAGCCTTCTCAGATCCCTGTTGACCAGCGCCCTGCTTGGATGACCTACGATGACGCCTGGGTTGACGAAGTTCGACGTGGTCTCATGGCCTGCAAGGTCTTCCTTTACCTGCCTGTTTTCCATCTGGCCTACAACCAGATGACCGGTAACCTGACCACCCAGGCTTCCACTATGCAGCTCAACGGTGTTCCCAACGATGTCATTCAGAACTTGAATCCTATTTCCATTGTTATCATGGTTCCTATCATTGATCATGTTCTTTACCCTGGTCTCCGCAAGATGGGCATCGCTTTCACCCCCATCAAGCGTATGACAGTCGGTTTCTTGATCTCCGCTCTGGCCATGGTCGCCTCGGCAGTGGTAAGTCCAGTCCCAACCGCCTCAAATATATCAAAACTAACGAGAAAAAAAAAAAGATGCAGTACTATGTGTATGAAAAGAGCCCTTGTGGCAAGTATGCGAACGGCGAAGACTGCGCTCCGGCCGATATCAACGTCTGGGCTCAATGTCTACCCTACATCTTCATCGGTCTCGGCGAGATCTTCACCAACGTTACTTCCTACGAGTACGCCTATTCCAAGGCTCCTGACAACATGAAGTCACTTGTCATGAGTGTCAACCTTTTCATGTCTGCCTTTGCCTCCGCCATCGGCCAGGCTTTCACCCCTCTTTCCGGCGACCCTCTCCTCGTCTGGAATTACACTGTCGTTGCTTGCATTGCTTTCGTCGGTGGTGTTGCTTTCTGGTTCAACTTCAAGCACCTCGACTCTGAGGAGGACAAGTGGAACATGCTCAAGGCCTCAGAGTACCAGGGTGGTTACCAGCCCAACGCCGTTGAGAACAAGGTTAATGATGAGCATGAGGAGCCTACTAATGCTCCTCGTGACATTGAGAAGATGTGACTCCCTAAGCAATGCAAAAGTTGCTATCGCTTTAGTTAAGATACCACTAGCGTAATGACCTGGATTACTCTGCTTAAATAATTGAATCCATTTACTACATAACACCTTGAGATCATAACAAACTTGACTTGGTTTTTGAATGAAACATCCCTTAGACTCATGCAGGCAATTCCGCTCTGCTATGTTGGATGCTGTAACGATATATCCGCCACTTTGGATCTAAGCAGACCTTTTGTAAATTCAGGATCGTAGTTTTAGGATTTAGATGGAGTATAGGCAAGGTGTACCATAAAATGTTCAAAGAACTATTGAAATTCCCCAGTAAGTAATCTTCCGTGGAGTTACTGGCAAAGCTTGGCTTTGAATTGCCCCTTTGTCGAAATTAGTCTAGGAATACTTTACCTTAAATGTCTTTAGTAGACAAGCTTTATATAAACCATACCTAGAAGTGCAATCATTAATGATCCTGAGGCTACAATAACTATGAAGGAGATGCAAAGAATGCTCATAGTAAGATTGCGACTTGCCTTGTCTGTTATATAGTTGGGATGAAACAAATTACTAACGTAAAACTGAGTTACAGCGCTGTGACTTTCGTTCAATGGATCAGACAATGACCGTGGCTTGTATGCTACAAAACACGCGAGTTGCAGATAATTATGACAAGTCAAATTTTTTAGTATGGGCTTTGTTGAAGGGTCTTGTGTGAATTGTTGATTAAAGACACAAACCATTATCATCTCAGAGAAAGGGTTTGATATATGGAAAGTAAGCCGAGAAGGTGCATCATTAATCGCTCTACTAAAGACTTTATATCAACAGCAACTGAAACTAATAGGGCGAAAAAGAATAACGTCAAAACCGATACCTAATTCCCCTGTGGCAACAGCCTAACAGTGTAATTGTCAACAAAGAGTGCGAATTGTGATATATCACCTAACTGGCACGTCTTTGTATTTAACAAAAAGGATCTTTAGTATTGCTGTAGGGAATGGCATGTGTTTAATGAGCTGCCTTTATCTCCATTCACAAGACCTTTGCGGCCGTTGTTTCAACTCCTCTCATAAACAGGATTGATATAACCTCAAAGAGAGTGACAGATAACTCAAAGATAAAACCAAAAGGTGAACCAGTGATGTATTTACTGGATACTCAATATCAGCAGCAACCCAATCCTGTAGTGTGAAAGAAATCGGGTGAAACGGTCAACTAATTCGCCTGTGACAATTGTCTCAACAGTATAATGTCAACAAAGGTTCAACTCCCCTATATCTTGTAGGGAAAAAAGTACAGAAAGAACTTATCTGACAAAGAAAACAAATCGAAAGGCCAATCCGTTTGTGTAAGAACGTTTCGGTTGAACGCAGTTAACAGACAATGGCTGGCACTTCACGACAGTGCCACAATCGTGGCAACCAGCCTCAACCACCTGCGGCTTCCTGGATAATATAAATCGGCTAGCAACACTGCACTTCTGATTTGGCATCATCAACAAGCGACAAAAAAAGCTCAAGCCCACCAACACAGACAATCACGACCACAAACACATCCCCTCCCCATCTCCACCACTCTCACCATGGTCCCCAGGAAGGCAAGCACGGCCGACAACGTGATCCTATCCCTCATTCCTTTGAGTGCTGCTGCTCGAGAGGTAGCGGAGGATAGACGTAATGCAAAGTTTACTAGAAGACGCAACGGTCGCACTGAGATTGACGTCAACTTCAACCCTGATCGCCCTTATGGTATTTACCCATCGTCGATGGGCCAGAGTGGCCATATCAAGCTTTCTCGACCTTTCGCGGCTAAGAATCAGTTATCCTTCCAGATTCACCTAGAGACCGGCGAAGTTATGCTAGTTGACGACTCAAAGCGCAAGAACTGCTATGTGTACTACGAGCTACGGGATAGTGAAATACGAGACAGGGACGGTCTCGATGCTACCGTCATCTGTCCTGCCGCTAGAGACATTCAGCTCGCCTTTCCTGCGTCGGGAAATTCCTCCTACGCATGGAAGATCAAGTGGCGCATGAAAGGTCCGATCGATCTGCGAGCTTGGGCAGACCAACGGAAACTCCTTGGTAGGAAGGGGCAGACTATGACCCTTCGAAGCCTCCCAGCGCCCACTCGCTTGGAATCATCTAGCCTCGGCGGCCCTCGCAGGGAGTTTCGTTATTTCCTACGAGAAGACATTGAGACTAAATGCCATTCTTCGCTCAACAAGGGTGTTGACGCATTTACCGGACATCTCGTCGCCATCAAGACTGCTGTAGATGGTGTGTTTGGCCGCTCTCGCCAGGAAGGAGAAACATGCAGGGAAATCACTACTGATTTGCGCCATGTAAGTATTTGCTGTCGACTTTTGAAATGGAGAACTAACCTCAGCAGTCTCATGTCATGGAATTTCTCCAGGTTGAAATCTTTACCGATCACTTTAAGCTTGTCATGGAGCTTCAGGATGGTGATGCCAGCTATCTTTCGACTCAGGAGAAATTTATAGTAGCCCAGGACCTGTTCCAGGAAGGTGACAATATTGGCCGGCCGTTGCTGCATCAGATGCTGCAAGCTCTGGACTACCTCACGTCGAAAGACATCATTCACCGCGACGTCAAGCCTCACAACATCTGGTACCGACGAATCGACGACTCTATCCACTACCGGCTTGCCGACTTTGGCATCGCGACGGTTGGTCCCCACAGGTACGACGGCAGTGGTACCGTGAGGTTCATGGCCCCAGAGGTAATGTTTGACGAACTTGGTTTTGCCCATACACCAAAGATCGATGTCTGGTCGCTCAGTTCCTCGATCTGCTCGGTATTCGATCTTGATCTTGAATTCCGACCTGGTGGCCAGGACTTCTCCATCGACAAAGGTGTTCGCTCCATCGACCCTGAGTGGATCGATGTCCTTGAAGGTATGGCGGCGATGGATCCTGATGAGCGTGCATCGGCAGGCGACATCATCACACACATGTTTGGGGGAGCTGGACGGGTCACAGCTGAATGATGCATCTGTATTCGTTGTGCAAGATGTGATGAACGATGCCTGCGATCGCAACGCGAGGGTATTGGCATTTCTGGGTTGACATTTCGCATATAGACGGGCAACGGAACGGACATGGGAGTATCGGACATATTATTAAGTGCGTCTGTTCGAGATTTCACTATGGAAAAGGATGGATTTGGGCTGTTTGTACATATCATCGTATGTGTGGCTTATTTGCTTTCGAAGAACTGGTGTTGTTGCTTTCATTGCTCGACTATCTTGCTCGATTATCCGCTCAAGAATGAGGACGTACTGTGCCAGGCTTCGAATTACCCTTAGCTGATAAAGTCCCAGTCTTGGCCTTGAAGTGTGTAGGGAGCAGCTGTCAGCGCTATACCTACGTCCAATAACACAAAGGTGAGCGCCAACGACTCCAATGACTTGGGCAACCAATCATATTACCAGGAGTGCGCGAGTCCCCGCTATCGAAGCATCTGAGATGCTACACATGTCAGATTTAATATTGACGGTTAGAAGACTGTGCGATAGACTTTACTATAAATGTTGCCGAGTATCCTTTAATCAAAATGAAATCAAACGTTCTCTTTCTTCTCTATAGTCGTCACCATGACCTTATCTCCCATCCTTTATTCCAGCGCCTTGGCGCTACTCGCTTATCTCATCTTCAAACACCTACAACAACGCACCAAAGGCCCGTTACCACCAGGTCCTAAAGGCCTACCTCTGCTTGGCAACATACTTGATCTTCCGCCTCCAGGAGCCCTGGAGTGGAAACACTGGCAAAGACACAAAGAGAAATATGGCCCCATATCTTCTGTTTCCGTGCTGGGCCAACTGTTTGTTATTCTCCATGACAAGCAGACTATCATGGATCTTTTGGAGACACGTGCACTGAAATGTGCTTCGAGACCTAAGTTGGTGTTTGCGGGTGATATGTAAGGTATCTCCTATGCTCGTGTACTCTTTTGCTAACATCCTTCATCCAGTGTGGGATATGATAGAATCATGGGCATGATGCCGTACAATCGCACATTTCGGTTGCATCGCAAGCTCACGGCAACTCAAGTCAGCAGCAAGTCAATCGGTAGATTCGAACCTATTCAAGAGCTGGAGATCTTGCAACTTCTCAAGCGCATATACAATGACCCTAGTAGCGAAAACTTACCTGAACATCTAAACCAGTGAGTCATGTCCGGCGTGTTGAGTACAACATCTGACTTTTCCTTAGGGTTTCTGGATCCATCATGCTCCGAATCCTCTACAACTACGAAACCGACCCCAGTAAGAGCGATCATATCGTAACCATGGCCAATACAGTCATGGAGGAGTTCTCTCAGGCGACAAACCCAGGCGCATGGATGGTAGACTTGATTCCAGGGCTCAAATACCTTCCTGAATGGATGCCTTGTGCAGGCTTCAAAAGTACAGCCAAGATCTATCGAGATCATCTGCTACAAAATGTCAAAGATCCTTACAATTACGTGAGAGATCAGATGTCTCGTGGAAATGACGACGTCTCGTATGTCGCTGGCTTGATCAAAGACATTCATCGCAAGATTAATCCAGAAGAGGAGAGTGTCATCCAATGGACAGCTGCATCCATGATGAATGCTGGCACTGATACAACTGGCGCCACGCTACTTTCCTTCTTTGCAGCCATGGTCATCCATCCTGACGTGCAGCAGCGAGCTCAGGAAGAAATCGACCGTGTCATCGGCGATTCTAGCCTCCCCTCGTTCTCCGACAAAGACAACCTTCCTTACATCAATGCGATATTACAAGAAACACTACGCTGGCACACCCTTGCACCAATGGGCTTTCCGCACATGACTACAGAAGACGATACCTACAACGGGTTTTTCATCCCGAAGAACACCCTTTTATTCCCCGCAGTATCTTCGATTGCACATGATTCTCAGATTTATCATGATCCAATGTCGTTCAAACCTGAGCGGTTTTTGACACCATATAACGAGCCCTCGCCATGGGACGTAGTCTTTGGATTTGGCCGTAGGGCTTGTCCTGGGAAGTGGATTGCTGAACAGACCATGTTCTTGATTATTGCTCAGACGTTGGCTATTTTCAACATCAGGAAGGACCTCGATGAGAAAGGGAGGGAGATTGATGTTACGTACGAGCAGTTGCCGGGTGTTATTTCGAGAGTGAAGCCGTTTCCGCATAGAATTATGCTTAGGAGTGAGAGACATCGGCGATTTGTTAAATAGAGGTTTCACAGTTTGTTATTTCTATAAGGCGATGACAGTTCAGAAGAATCAAATGGGCCTCAAGTCTTGGACAGGGACGCAAAGAATCTTCTCCAGGCTACGATAAGCAAAGTGTGATGTGCAGCCCGAGACTTTGTTGCCTTGCGCCTTTCTTTCAGGGGCTGGTTTGGGCGATGCAGCGCCATACCAACCGTAGCACTGTAGCTCAGCACAGTCTCACCTCATCACAACATTTCCTTTCTTAGGCAACAACAATCATAAACTTCCCAATTATGGCTCATAAGTGCCTCATCTGCGGATGGCATATCCGCTCGAATCGCCAGAATGACTTCCGGGATTGGCTTTGCGTCATAGGTTTAGGTAACTGAAACAGCAAACAAGATCGTTCGAATTTCTTGAGAAAGCCCTGCAGCTCGCTGCCGACCAGGCGACTCGCCAGTAACCCTTGCAGACCGTGGGTACAAGGACGGAGAACGTCGCATCGTACCAGAAAGTCCTTTGTCTTTTACTATTTCAGAATCTCCAATCCCAATCCTGAACGACATTCTGAGCATTTCGCAACTCCGGCAGGTATTTCATCAGTCCTGCCGGTCTATCTGATTGGACCACATGTTTTTATGGACACGCATTCAATATGCGAAGAGCCTACTCCTGTGGAGAAGGCTCGCTGTTGAGAACGTGGCGCTCAACAGCTGTCCAGCAGTTTGCTTCGAGAGTATAGACGCATGACATTCGCAACAGCTTTGGAGGTAGGCTTTGACGGGAGTGATTCCAACCCATGTATTGAGTAATCTGATTACGTTAACCTCGGAAGGAGCTGTTCTAGATACGATTGAGTCTCACTCTCATATGTCCACTGCCCCCTCGGTTCGCCCTGAGGTAGTATGGAACAAAGACAGCGTCCTTTTCTGTGCCAGTATCCGCCTCACCATTGACGACAAACCCAGGAACCGCTCCAGTCTCTGTTTCTTTCAATGATCGACGCCAACATAATGTTTTCAAGGCAACATATTCCTCCTCTGCAACAGACCTTTGCTCCTCCTTGACAGCTGTAGTCACTGTCAGCCCGACATCCTTGAAGTGGTTATCCTCCCAAGTATCATCAGCGTCCTCCATGCACTACACCAGAGGGCCTCGAGCAAGCATCAACGTTGCCTGGCTGGTGTATGGATGAGGCGCGATATATCGAGGCGCGAAGTTGCCAACGGTTAGAGAGAACTCTGCGCTCTTTGCAACGTAAGATGAGTCGAGAGTAAGATAGCCTTGATGCAGTTCGACACTCTTTAGCTCGGCTAGGGACTCAGCAGATACTGGTTTCGAGACCAACCGGGTATTCTGAGTCTAATAGTGGTTTTCAGTGACTCAGGGGCTGACAGACGAAACTTGACAAGTCCATCCTACGGCCAATCTGAATCGTGCTCAAGGGCCACTTCCGCCCCGGCCACCTGACTTCAAATTCGCTTTGGTGTACAGATGCACATTGACAAATGCCTCTCCCTCGGAAGTCGACCCAAAGTCACAGAGATACCCACCCAAAGAACCATAAAGACACGTGACATTGGGCGGGCAATAAGCACACCAGAACCACTCCTCACGGACACTTTTGTTACTCTCCGAACTTCCAAGTTGGTTCACGTACGTGAAGGCCTTACCATCAAGACTCATCGACGTCATGCCATTGTTATACATCAAAGCTCCATGACATCTGCAAAACGACCGATGAGGTCGATGTGGAGAAGTCGTTCTGCAAGCATCATGGCAGCGTGGATGCACACGTCTCAGCGTAACAGCCCCCTTCCTATGTACTTTGAGGGTGAAAGTAATCGCGCCCGAAGCCTTCCCATTGCATGATGGCATCTATACCACCGGTGAGATACATCTTCCTGTCTACCATGCTGTTCCATAGTCGGTAGAGCGTGTTCTTTCAAGCTGAAGAGGCTTGAACAGATTGGTCGTTGATGCAGACCATATCGGCGACAGCTGTTAACAGGTACATTGGGCGCACTGAGTGGCCTTCCACAGTATCCTGTTCCAGAATGGGTTTATGTGCTTGGCAGTACCAGTGAGAGGCATGCTCAGGGTAGGTATCGGGTCGGTGGTAGAGATTCTGGCCGCGCTCTTTTGACTCCCACTCAAAGTAATGCTCCCCATCCTGGCCTATATTGTTGCCGCGCTCTTCGATGAAGTATCGAGATAGATCATACGCAGCTTGATTACCAGTGGCCTGGTAGAGTCTGAAAAGGGCGAGTTCGAACCCTGGGTGTCCTGGGTAACCGTGTAGTTAGTCATCTCCAGGTCCAAAGGTACGGGTGGATCAGAGCAACGTATTTCTCGATGGGTTCCAGCAGTAGGTTGTTTGGTGGAAAATGGACTGGGGATGAGACATTGTGATTAGACTGTGTGAATGATGTTGATCCGATGATGACTTTTTCGCTTTCTTTCGTGAGTACTTGTCGGTCCATTGACGGAGTCGCTCAGTTTCTGTTGATAATGTGGCGTCCATAGTTTACGGTCGGGTGGTGTAAGCCGGAAAGCCCACCGGGCAGCATCCCACCGGAAAATGCAGCAGGTACCCTGGAGCGGGGAGAAGGTGGACGGTTGGCCGTTGAACGGTAATTGGCCCGCTAAGATCCTGCCGGCCGACTTCTCAACCTAACATTTACCCTCACGACAACTGAATCCCAACCTGATATCGAGTATCGTCCCTTCAGCGACGACGATGACGCCCTGACGAGGCACTGATGGAGAAATTCCAATGCGGACAATGTCCAAGAAGCTTTAAGCGTCAGGAGCATCTCCGACGACACCAAAAAAGTGACGAGACACATAAACGCTTCGAATGTGACATCTGCCACAAAGGGTTTACTCGCAGGTAAAATACCCATGCCGGGGATGGCATGTCACAGATGCTGATCGCCGTATAGTGATATCCTACGTAAGCACATCGCCATTCATGACCACCCTGCAGCAACTTCCTCAGCAAGACGCGATGCTGCGCGACGAAGAGTCTGTTTGGAATGTGCCAAAGCGTGAGAAAAGTGTTCAAGAAATACACCCTGTCAAAGATGTTCGATGAAGGCTTTGAGTTGCAACTATCCGAGTAATACGGATGGGCAACTGTTGGTGTCACCTTCGCGGCATGACGACGTGTCGCTTGTTCAATCGGATGGGCTGATGGATATGGCAAGCAACATGCAATCCATGCCGTCTAACATGCATCTTCCGATATCACCCCAAGAAGCCCCAAATACGCAGTCAAGTCCATATCTCGAAAATGGGGGAGATACAACTATGCAACAGCCTCAAACCTTTGAGTACGACCTTGGCACATGCGATATTGACCGGGACCTTACTATGAACTGGCTACCTTACAACAGCGAGATTGAGACTAACTATTGTTCTATACTCGGCCTCGAGTCAAACACAGCTTCAGCAGGCTCACTCATTCCCTCATGTAGAGACGCACCACCCATCAACCAAACCACCTCGCACTTTCCACTTATGAGCAATACGCCACAGACTGGCTCGACAGTTACTTCGATCTCCCAAGGAAGTGGTGTAGCTGCGTCTCCTCAACTCAGTATGACAGCCGATCGCACAGTCCCTGGTGACCTATACGCCACGAACCCGAACGGTGCACGAAGACCTTGCACGGCTCGGTTGAAGCAGCTATGCCTTATTTCTCAGGACTCTAGCTTACGCGCAGAGCACAGCGACTGGGCGTTTCCGGACCTGGACCATATAATCATTCGATACAGAAGGATATCGAGAACCAGCATTGACGGAAGCAACTTATGCCAAGATGTATGATTCGTTCGAAAACACATGTCTGGAATTTAGCATCTTTGGGAACGAGTTCACGTCTGCCGAGTTCCCTTCATCTGAGATCCTTGATTACTGCATAAAACTCTTCTTCGAACACTTTAACACCATATTCCCACTGGTACACCCAACCTTGACAGACCTCAACGCAAACTGGATTCTCACACTATCGATCTGTACAATAGGAAGTCAGTACTCCGCTACAGAAGATATCGATGCCTGTGTTCTGCCTCTCCAAGAATTTCTGAGGAGGGTTCTTGTTGTTCAGCTACAGTTGCAGAGTTCAGAAATGGGTCTTGGTTTGGCGCAGGCTCTAGTTCTGAGTCAAATGGGACTTTTGTACTACGGTACTAGTAAATCACGTCACACAGGTTATCAACGAGTAGGTGATCTGCACGAAGTCATCAACCTCTACCGGCGATCTCATACGCACTCGGAAAGCGACATCAAAATTCGCGTCGGCCAACGGGGAACAAATATTCATGAAGAATGGAAGATATGGGTCGAAGGGGAGACTTTGAGGAGGCTATGCTACTTTATCTGGGTCAGAACAACTGATATCTATATGTGAGAAGTTCTAGACTAATCCTTTCACAGCTGTTATATCGCATGGGTTGCTACTTCTTCGACGACCACCACGCTGCCACCTTTGACGTCCAAGACATCAATCTCCCACGAGATGGTCTATGGTCGCAAACTTGTTCGTCAGATTGGTCTAAACTATATCGTCGCGTCGAATTGTCGCGTCGAAGGTAATTCTCTGATCATTCACTATCTGAAACTACAGGCATTTAACCGAGATGATCGAGAAAACCCCTCGCTTTCATCGGCAGTAAACACCATCTTCCGTGACCATACCGCCAAACCCGACCTAGGCGAGTTCTCTCGTATTCTTCTACTTCATGCAGTCTATCAAGAATACTCGACCGTGAACACCTACTGCAAACGTCCTTTATCATCATGGACGCCACAGAACAACCCGGATCGTCGTAGCGAAAATACCAACTTGCTAAAACTTTCTGATACCAATTGGCGAAATGCTGCGCTAGATTGTGTGGATACACTTCACTGGGCGGCTAAGGCGCCGATAGCTTTCTTATTGGGAGTGGAGCATTCCACCGTGTTTTATTTGCATTTTTTACGAGTTGTACTTCTTGTACCTAGAAAGACTTTGATCACGTTGGCAAAATATTTGATGGCCCCGGATAGTGAAAGAAAAATGGCGGTGAATCAGCAAAGGGCATTACAGGCTGAACGAGAGATCTCGGAGTGGGCGCAACAGGACGGGGTACGTATCTAAGTATTCTAGCAACATTCGAGAGTACGAAATTTGTGCTAATAAGGGTATAGTCAAAAGCACGACTCGCAGTTTTACACTGTGGCTGCTCCTCTGGCACATCCGCCGCTACGCAAAAATGGCCTTCTACGAACCCTCCTGCGTATTCTGGGCAATCCTCACTTTGTAGGCCTACAGCGTGTACTCTTCTAAATCGAGACGATCGTCAGGCGCAGAGCGTAGTGGGACTGTGACGCGAAAAACCTCTCCAGATCATACGTGGGCTTACCGCGTCCCTTTCGGAATCCAGTGGATCTGGCCTATTCCCCTTCTTATCGTCTTGTGGTTCACTCCAGGATCACCTTATTGGCTTGCACAAAAGAACCGACTCGACGATACAAAGAACGTTCTTCGACGAATCTCTGCTAGGAGTATTGGTCCCGTTTGCTACGCTATTATAGGCGAGATCCCCGCTGTTAATTTTCACAGCAAGAGTATTTGCTTGGCTCGTATTGCGTACTAGATCTCGTAAATCTTAAACAATACCTATGGTCCTTATATGATCAGCCCCACCGAGGGTGACTGGAAGGGCAAGCTCGGGTATTTTTGGGTTAGTCTATCCACAGTCTGTCACCATGGTCTGCATCTAACTTTGGAATAAGCCGGCCTCTCTCTGTTGGCGTTTATCTGGGCCTACTTCCGTCTTCCTGAAACCAAGGTAAGGACTCTTGAACTAATGGCACATCGCTTTCTAACAATTTGGAGGGCCGAACCTTTGAGGAGATCGATATTCTTTTCGCCAACAAGACATCCGCTAGGAAGTTTGCGGAGGTCAAGGTTGATGCTTGTGCTAATGACTCTAAGGGTCGCCTTGTCAAGGAGACTATTGTTTGAAGTAGCTTGACTTGCAAGATATGACTGGGATGTTGAAGAGACTTTGCTTTTAGGGTTGATTTGCAGTAGTATATGATAGCAGCGATTATGAAAGTACTTTTGCATTACAGAATGAGGAGTCGTCAATTAGTAATGAAAGTATATGAGTGTCATACGGCAATACATGGTCTTCCCGACAAACTTACTCAATACCCCTTAAAACAGCCCACTCACGTTCCAACATGCCATAGTTGATAAAGTCGTGCCACTTCCGATCCAGATAATATGTCTCTCTCTCCCTTCCCTCCTCCTTAAACCCCAATTTCTCGTAAACATGCTGCGCCCGCTTATTAAACCCAACCGTACTCAATCCCACTCGATGATAGCCACCAAATCTAAACGCCCAGTCAAGTGCCCAGTTGATAGCCTCGCTTCCATATCCCTTCTCACAATACGGCTTACCGAGTGCGATGCCCAGGTTTGCACGTCTGTGATGCTCGCGGAAAGGTAGGCCGGGGAAGCCTACGATGAGGAAGCCGATAGGTACAGGATCAGAGGATTCAATGCTTTGGTCTTTTGCTTCAGAGGGGGGAAGGCAGATCATGACGGATAAAGTGCACTTCTGGAGCAGACCTATGAGGTCTTCTGAGCTTTTCTTGTTTCTTGGGCGCAGCATGGAATGATCTGCCAGGGCTGTGATGAGAGGGTCATTTTCGTGGAACTTGAACAGGTACTGTGTATCTTGTTCGTTGTTTTCTATGGCTCTATAAGTAAGCCTATCTGAGCGATAGGCTTTTGGGATGCTTTCTGTGTCCATGCTGAGCTATGATGATCGGGTACTGACTAGTGATGGAGAATTGGGGCAAGTAGCCAAAATATTGATCGATTTTCAGGAATTGAGTTCGTATCATGGAGGGCTTATTTATATAGATGTTAATAGTGACTCATAGGCTAAAGGTGAGATCTTAGTACTGATAGGAGATAGCTCGGCTATGCGGCAACATTGTAGATCTACACCTTCTTCATCTGGTAACTCTGGAATGAGTCACTTGCATAATCGAAGATCATAATATCATTCTGTTCAAGGAAGGGCATCCTAATGAGTGTATAGGTTAATATGAATGCCTATGATATTTGCCAAAATCCATCAGGCTTGTCTATAAGTCCATGTTGGTGGCAATAGTTACATCTTAGCCTCCCAAGTCCGAGCTCGTCTGACGTGAGCATCATCATACCCCTCACCCGGCGATGATGCATGCCATATTCAGTTCAACCTCACAAAACTTCAAGACCAACAAAATGCGCATATACATCCGCCCCAATCCTTTGATGTTCCCTTGAATTGCTGACAAGTTTGACCTTTCCCGCCCCCACAAGTCCATTCACTTTATCCTCGTAACCCTTCACTTTCCAGACAGATTCGCGAACAGTCGAGACAATAACGCCGCCAGATTTGGTAACTCTGACGAACTCATCAAAGGCTTCAGGCCCAACGTGACCTTCTGTCATGGTGCCAACACAAATAACAGCATCATAACTCTGCGATGAGATCTCAAGATGTTCAGCCAGATTCGCAACTTTTAGGGAGTCGTAAACGCCTGTCTGCTCAGCGACCTCAAGCATGCCAGGGCTTATGTCAATGCCGTCGAAATGCTTGGCACCGAGCTTGAGTAAGGCTTTCCCAACAAGGCCTGTTCCGCACCCCGCGTCAAGGATCTTAGCCTCGGCGATATTTTGAGAGCCCAGATGTGTAACCAAATTCTGAGCCGCCACTTTTGGCGCGACGTACTCTTCCTTTTCAACGTCCTGATTGTAATTCTTGGCCCATTCGTCGTATGTAGAGAGTGTTTCGGCGAGGTTTGTTGACTTGAGGCTTCGCTCGAGGTGAGACATGTTGCTATTGGTAACTATAACAGGTAAGTGTAATAAAATTCTAATAGGATCTCTGTTGTTAAATACACTTATATCAGTGGAAGCCTTTTTGATTGAAAGGGATGAGATTGAACTCTAGCTGGTGACGTGGCAATTAGTATTACCAGAAATGACGTTGGACGTCGTAAGATCACGAGTTTTCTCACATATACCATATGTAACATGGTTCACAAGACATGCATAATTGACTAACAGTTGGTGAACAGGCAGGTAAGTCGTTTTTGAACAGATATACTAAGGCTTTCTTGTTATAAAAATATTAGAATAGTAATAAAGATCTATAGGTTAAATTTGGAGAATTGTTTAGGTATTTTTGTAATTCTCTTTTAGTAGATTTATTTATTGTCACCTCTATGACAGGTTTCTTTCAGATATCGACCAGTTGCTGATAAGCCATTGCTTAGAAAGATCTGGTACAAAATGTTCCGGCTCGTTGCCTAGTCTTTTCGATATATTAGCTTAGATGTTGCCAAGGTTGTCTTGCGTCCGGGCTATATTGTCGGATTATCACCATTTCGCTGCGAAAAGTACGAATGTATTAAGAGTATATCGGTGATATTATCTAGAAATAGTAGTGAGTTAACATATGGAAACGGCCAACATGCTTTCTGGGAATCGGCAGTTTTCGGTAAACCGATTCAGGCTTCTGGCAAGCCAGTTGAGTAGTTACGCGAGACTGAGACAAACGTACAGAATCAGGAAGCCCAGGGAGAGAAAACTCGTGGCACAGGACTTTCGGTTGTTTTATCGAAGGAAGGAAATGATGGTATTTTATGATGCCTTCCAGCGTCCAGCCTCGGCTATTGCGGGT